>OZ010703.1:3975202-4068309 GCA_963932265.1 Thymelicus lineola | reverse complement strand
AGTTTTGTTTGTAAATGTGACTAAACAAAAATTGAAATAAAATTTTGTGGAAACTACAAAGTGAACAGAAAATATCTGCGAAAACACTAAGTGCTTTGTGCTGAATAACATACTTCTTTTTGTGCATCTTGTAATATGTAAGTATTGTAAAGAACATTTTTTTTGTTAGGTACCTCAGTTTATTACCTGAAATAATTGCATGCCCCGGCGATTTTCTTTTTCTTTAAAATATTGATGGTAATTAAATGTAAATACTCAGTATTTTGATCCGCAAAGAACTTGGACAACGAAAATGATGGATACAAAAAACGCTGACATGGGCATGCTGGTGCCTCTTGCTTAAAATATTCAAAATGAAATACAATGCGTAGCAGTTAACACAGATAGTTTCTATCTAGTTTAGCAGTCTACACTAAAGTGATCAAGTTTCTTTAGGAACCGTTGATGGGGAACTCTATTGAAGGCACGTTCAAAGTCCAGGTATACAACATGAACTGGTTTGTTTTTAGCGAGGTCCATTGTCCATGGGTGTACACATGATAGCAGATTGGTTATGGTTGATCTTGCCCAAACAAACCCATACTGCATAGTTGATATACATTCACGGTTTAGGAACTGCATCAGTTTTATGCTGATGATTCTTTCCATGATCTTCACGTTAATACTAGGGAGGCTGATGTTAGGGAGGTCGAAAATTCCCAAGTTGAGTTTTGTCACCTTCTTTATATATAGGTGTAACTATTGCATGCTTCCAGTCTTGTGGTAGATATCCACTTTGAAAAGATGAATTCAATAGAATGGCTAAAGTTGGGGCTATCGTTTTGACACAAATTTTACAAACACAACTTGGTATATTGTCAGAATTATCATAAAACTCATTTCCAAACAATCTTGTCTTCAAAATGATCATCTAATTTATAATAACCTTTTGTCATTGATTCTAGATGCCTTTTACTGACCTTGAATAAGTGTATTAAAAATTAGCTATAATACAGTGATGTTTGTCTAGTAATTAGCATTCTATGTACTTCTAACTCGAAGTTGACTCAATGTTTTTATGATAATTACCAAAAGGTCAATTGGGGCCATTATCTATCGGGTAAAGAATAATATTTGAAAAACAATTCAATCAAAGTCCGTATTGATGCAAATGCAAAAATTGTACAGGTAGGTACTGTACTACTTATGTAAGTAATAGGGGTTTAAACGGTGACGGTTTTAGTAGCTTTGTTATAAACTGCCATTGCCATTTTTAATATTTTATCTATCCATAATCCTCGATTTTGTTGCCTAGCAACTATGAAAATATCACAGTGTTTGTTATTATTTTACTTTTTTACTTATCCATAGATAAAACATATGTAGATTAATGTAAAATCAGGTGACTAGTTTGTTGGCTATTTACATATAAAAAACCAGGCAAGTGCATGACAGGCCACGCGCAATGTAGGGTTCCGAAGTAAGGGTTCCGATTTTACTTCTTTAAGTGTGTCCGTGCCATTACCAAGATATCTAGTACCGATTGTTGTAGACCACACTTTAAAAATTTAAAATTATTAACACTATCATCTTTGTATATATATGAAGTAATTTTATTTATAAAAAGGAACCCTGACATATTTAATAATTATTTAAAAAGTCAACGACACAAAACTAAGCTTTCAGCAATTCAGTCAAAAAACCGCTTTACTTATTTTTATTTTATTTTATTTTATTTATTTATTGGACACCAACATAATGTACACTTATACATTTCATATTTTAAAAATAAAAAGAGATTTTCACTTAGTGCCATTACAATTATTGGTGTAGACTGCATGCAATTATGAATTAGAACGAGTATTAATTAAACATTTTTTTTTAATGGAACTAAGAAATAAAATGAGCTTTAACTTAAAATTTGAAATTAATAAAATAAAACTTTGAAATTAAGCTAAAACATAGCTTAACTGAAATGTAGCAAAGTGCTCTTAATCTTAGTAATGCTGTCTGAGAACAAATCTATATCTGTAATTTTAGAAATTTCATTATATTTTCTAGTTATTCTACTTAATGGTGCGTATAGACCAAGATTCGATTTACTAGTCTGATAGGTAAATATATTACGTTTAGGGTTTCTTGGGCATCTAGAGGGAACCGATATATTTACAAGGCTTAATAAGTTAGAGTCATCAAGTAAACCGTTTATAATTTTGAATAAGAAAGCTATATCAAGCATTTGCCTTCGCTCGTATAAAGTGTTCATTTTAAAATGTGCAAGTCTCTCAATGTATGATGTTTTATACTTCGCTAAGTTACATGAGTATGATAAATGCCATAAAAACCTCTTCTGTATTCTTTCTAATCTTTTGTTATACACATCATAATGTGGATTCCAGGCTATACTGCAGTATTCCAGGCCACTGCGGACGAGAGAGTTATAAAGAAGAATTTTAGTTTTGGGATCTTTTTTTACTTAGTAAAAGTGTATTTGGTATGGCACCAAAAATCCATAATAAAGTTCCTGCATGGCTTCGAGATATAAATAATATTGATAAATTTAAAATGGAATTAAAAAAGATGTTAATTAATAAATGTTATTATTCTGTTCATGAATTTTTAACTGACAATTTAATTTAATTTTTAACTGTTTTATAATTTAATTTAATTTTTAATCATATTTGTATGCCCGAAAGGGTCGAATGTAGAGGACTTGCTAATATATTTTAAGATCTGTAATACCTATATTCACAAATAAAGAATTATTATTATTATTATTACTTCGGAACCCTAAAAAGGACACTATCTGAAAGGTTAATTTTTTTCCTCTGTACTCTATAGGATTCAATCTGTCGAAAATCAAATGAAAAGGCAGGTAAAATTCGCATACTCATAATCACTAATTGCTAGCACTTGCTAAGTGGCCATAGCTTGCCATTACAACAATTCAGTAACATTAGACCTAACATCTATCTTAGATGTATAACAACTTGTAAACATTGAGGGCAGCTGGAGTGCAAGTGCTCTGCCTGTAAACAATAACAACGAGGGCTATGTTATCCTTATTTATAACACGCATGACGCAAATGATATCGGCGTGTTCCGATACGATATACGTGGAAACTTTCCCCTGTGGACATGACCTTTTAATTTATTGGGAAGCAAATGCGCGCATTGCTGCATTGCTTGGTTGGCTCTCTTTAGGGTTCGAACGATACTTTCGATACTGAGTAGGTATCGATACTTTTGTTCGCGATACTCGATACTGAGTACTCGATACTCGTACCTGGTAAGTACTCGCAAGTACTCATATGAAACGTCGGTATCGAGTACTTTTAAAAACTGAGTACTTTTCAGTATTTTCGTATGGAAAAAGATCAACTGTGGCCCGTTTTACCGCTCGGACTAACCAGGAAGTGTCATCGGGACATGAAATTCACTGTCGACGACCTTTTTTTTTTTTTTAGCTCTGATCTGACTGATTCTCGCGAGTACTCGATACTGAGTAGTATCGATACTTCAGGACCGATACTTTTTTGGTATCGATACCTTCCCCGTCGATACCACACGAGTACTCGGTATCGATACCAGAGGCCGATACTTCGAACCCTAGCTCTCTTGGTCAGTAACTTTGTGATTATCAAGAGCATGTACCATCAGGTCGATAGACTGTTTATTGTCCAGTTGCGGGAAGTGATAGCCTGGTTTTCTGTTGCAGATTAAAAGGTTTTGTTGCAAGACACCTGTAAAATAATCACTTTGGCGAATCATGACAGTTTAAATAACAATATAATAATTATTCGTAAATGGTCAAATGTCAATTTAGAACTGTAACTTGGGATTTGAAATTCCAAATGTTTTAACATAAATTAAATTAAATCTTTTCACCTGTGTTACTTACTGGCAAAGCATATGATTCAGTTTTTGTCTAGAACACCAAGTTATTTTATAATTTATAGAATGTTGAACTCATGTATGGCATTGTATTCAATATTTTATCTGTCATTCATCAATAGGTAGGATTTCAGATTAAAGGTTATTTAATCTATAAGAGTTTGTTTTCATTGAATAGGCTCCGAAACTACCGAACCGATTTGAAAAATTCTTTCACCGTTGGGAAGCTACACTATCCCCGGGTGACATATTATTTTTTTTACAATTTTTCCCGAAGCGAAGCGAGGGCGATTTCCTAGTATAATATAAACCTGCTCCGCCCCGTCCTTGCTTCTGTGCCAATGTGTAAACAACATTATAGCTAGGTATGTTCTGATTGATGTGAAAATTTATTAAAATTTATTTAAATTTATTTAAAGTGTAGGTTAGGTACCTAATAACTAAAACATTGGCAGTGAAAAATAAAATATCGTCACAATCACTACTATTCACTACCACGCCATTGTCGTCCGTGCTATGAAGTGTACAATTTGTTTATAAAAAGAAAATCTAAGTTTCATATAGTGTTAAACCAACTGTCAGCACAGCACCACGGTGCACTGTGTTAACTACAAGATATTCCTAATCGCCGGTTCGCCATCTATGCGAAAAGCACCGAAAATTTGCAATATTTCTTAATTAAAGGTAAGCCTTTGAGATACGTGAAACTCAGGTTATAACTATTTTTGTACTAAATTACATCAAAATTCGTTCAGTCGCTTTTGCGTGTATAAACATATAAATAACAACATGTATTTTATTCATAATAGCAGGATGAAAGTTCTAAAATAAAGACAACAACCTCCTTTACTAATAAATGTAAAAGCCTAGATTATTTGATTATTTCGTGACGTCATTTGTTATGGCATTATCTAGAAAGTTGACATAAATGTTATTCAAGAATTAATTTTGATCATTGTTATAATATAACTCTGATAAGATATAATAATCCTTGAGTTATTGTGATTATTACTTAAGTGGGGGTATTTTTTTTGCATTAAAACATTTACGGTATTGCATGATACACGATGAACATGTTCTTGAAGTACTTAATGTTTTAGTAATTAGCGAAGGTCAGGGTAAGAATTTCGTCTTTATTTATAATTAGCAGTTGAACTAGCAGCCATCTCATATAATTATTATGCTTACTATCGCCTATGAACATCCAAAAGTGTCACCTATGCGTTGGCTGACTCAAAACAGGAATAGGAATATTCTTGTTATACACTAACGTCTTTAAAATCTCATTCACTAATATTTTCATCCTACTATCCTACTTCTTTCTAAAATTATAAATGTAAAACTTTGTGAGGATGTATGGATGTACTCTTTCACACAAAAACTAATGAAAGGATTTTCATGTTTGTCACACAGGTAGGTCATTCTGGAATAAGATATAGGGTAGGTACAGTCACCTGCAGAGAAAAGTAACCCATCTGTTTATAAATATACGAACAGCAATTTTTCTGTTGCCTTTAACAGATGGGTGACTTTTCTCTGCCGGTGACTGTACTTATTATTTCGAAAAATGCGAGCAAAGTCGCAGGCAGAGCGTTCTTAGTTGAATATTTTTGGATGCGAGTGAATTTTTATTAGTACCAGGGTACCTAATGAAATAAGACTTATCAACAACATCCGTGATCATATCGGGCTTCATGATATCAGTGTTATTAATCATGTGTAATGAACTAGCATTTCACCTTTCATGTAATCCAATAATCTGTTTGTGCTTTTCATTTGATACCTGAATACTTTGATATCACGTGTACAGTATTCTTGGTTCCTAGAAGTTGATATAGCAACATGGTTTCAAGCTCAACCTGTAGTGAAACGCAGGGAAATCGGGACAACCCAGACGAATCCCGACCATTTGGAAACCCTATTCATGGACCTTAATTGGCTGTTAGTACTGTGTACTGTCCGATACAAAAAAAAGGATGAATGTCCGATGATGTGACTAGCTATCTGATGGTAAGTGATTACTGTCGCTCATTGACACAGTAACACAAAATATGTATATATCTTCACCACGTTGCCGGCGTTGAATTGTCTATAGAAGCTAACATACGTAACAGCTCCTCCTCCATTTTGTTTTTTCGGCAATAGGTAATTTACTGAAGCATTTTATAATTTTTTTTATCGTAATCTTATTATTATGTGCACTTAGTAACACTATAGTAAAGGCTCGTAAATTCTGAGGGTAAGTAATTACTTACCCTCAAACTAATTAACAAACTAATTAATTACTTAACTAACAATAACAAATCAATTGAAACTAATCATTTAATTCAACTAACGTCATTAGAGGCTAGTACTCGTACATAAATAACGCTATGTAGGGTAGGCGTCAAACCAAAGGTTATCAAAACCAGCTTTGACGCACAGATCTATAAAATATGCTGAGGTTAGGCAGATTTTCCATCGCGTCGTTAAATGTAACCTAAAACTGGTGTTAGTACTCGCGAGTCGCAAATGACCGAAAAATATTATACTGATTTTTCATGTTTACCTCAAATTATTGATTAAAGGTTACTTCTTACTACCAGCCTTATTATACGTATTAATGTGTGAATTGACCTTTATAATTATAATAATTCAGTTGGTAATGTTTTAAAATAACTTAATACCCATATTATACACAATTACACATACTAAACAATTATGATCATTATTAACAAGAAAAACTGGCCAAGTGCGTGTCAGGCAGGCTACGAGCAATGTAGAGGGGTATGAGACCCATTAATTACTTAATCTAACCAAGTGCTGTGATAGTTTTCCTTTTAAATTCATCATAATTTTTATGCCAGTCAAAAAATTCTTGAGCGTTTCCGTGCTTCGGAGGGCACGTAAAGCCGTCGGTCCCGGTTGTTATCATAAGATAACAGTCGTTAAGCCACGCCGGAGGCCCTCGGGTGGTTTGAAAACTTCCGACACTCGGGTTGGCCACTAACCCCTCCACCAATCCGCACTGGAGCAGCGTAGTGGAGTATGCTCTAGGCCTCCTCAAGAGGAGAGACCCCTGCCCAGGAGTGGACCATTAACGGGTTGAAATCATTATGCCACTGCGGTGAATTTTTTCACATATTCCACAACTACCATTTAGCTGGCAGGGCACTTGGCAAAATTAGCACTTCAAAACCGAATATTTCGCAAACGGACCCTTGAATGGAAAAATGGTCTATACAAACCTGTAATATTTTTGAATTATGGACGAGAGACGTGACGGAGAGTAGATGAGATAAAAAAATCTATACCACTTCCACCTGTTATGGTGGGGAGGTACGTAGAAAAAAAAATTCTGTGTTTTTTCTAGCATAATTATGAATGTGATGGATAGACAAAGGGGACGAGGACGACCTAAGAAAAGATAGATGGATTGTGTTACAGATGATATGAAAGATAAGAGAGCTGTGTAAAGATGACGGATGATAGGGAAGTGTGGAAGAAGAAAACATATTGCGCCGACCACAAATAAAATTGGGAAATGGGCAGGATGATGATGACTGTATTTTTTCTAGCACTAAGGGACTCAGTTTTCATTTTGACTACGGAACCCTAAAAAGCTGTTATCTTAGGTAACAATTCATAACACTTATGATGATCACCGGAGCATAAATTATTATGATTAAATATGGAAATATTTCTTACGCTGTTTGTGTTTTCCAACTAAAATCGAGGTAAACTTTTGTTTTCGTGGTATATTTATCACTAGTAATCCGCCCTTGGTTCTCTTTGGGTACCTATGTTTTAATACTCGTACTCGTATTGCTCCAGGGGAAGCAACTCCTTGTCAGAAATGAAAATAAATTAGGTAGCATAATACAGCCTTCCTCATGAATGTCAAACATGAATATCAAAAAGTTTTTCAAATTCAAGTGGCAGTTCCAAAAAATATACAGGAACTCTTTAGCACATAGTACCTATGTAAGGTAGATAAATTTAGCTTTCTACCCTTCTTCATTTAACCTTTATCTTGGCATACCAGAACTCCGTATCCTACATGTATGCATTATTCTTAAAAGGGGTACAAAAGAATAAAAGATGTTCTGTTCTCGTATAGATAGATACAGAATACAGATACGAGTAGATACTTACTTAGACCTAGCTTACATTTTTCTATAATAATAAATTAATATAACCAATCAGACCACTACATACCTATTAGCTTCAGGGATATCTAAATCTATCTTATTTTTATTATGGAAATAGCTGGCAAACGAGCTGACGTTCCACCTGATGGTAAGTGGCTATCGTCGTCCATGGACATCATCCACACCAAAAGGCATCATTGATGCGCTGCTGGCTTACAAAGAGAGAAGAAAAGGAATAAAATGGTTAAATGGCGGATTCTATAAATGCTTATGTAGATCTAGTATCTATGTATATCTAGTACGTACAATCTACATGTATGTCAATAGTTTTCCACGCATTTACTAATGCTATCAGAACGAAGGCGTAGTAATGGCCAGCCCCACTAACCTCTGCTATGACCGCGTTAGCCACCAGAAATGTTATTCGCAAAGCTTATTTATAAATGTATTATTTCAACGATAAAACTTTGTTTGGACTCACTGATTGAGTAATTAGCAGAAGATAAAATAATACGCAAATGATATAATAGCAAGGACTGGCGGTTGAGATAAAGAAGGACTTTGGACGTTGCTAATTGTTTTGTAGTTGGCATAGAATTACGCCCGAAATTATAATATATTGGCAAATGAGTGTGTGTGTGTGTGCGAGATTATGACCAAGGTTTTTCTGTAAATACGGAGTAAAAAAAAAGATTATTTCTTCATGTACTCGCCCAAAATTATGTTCATTAAATATTCGAAATTTTATTCTGGTGAATTATTAAGATATATAGAAAAACATAATACGCAGAAATTGTGGATAGTTGTAATATTAACCGTGCGTATCAAACCTTTTTTTGTGGAATGTAATAGCAGTTGCAAAAAAATTAAACATTATTATATTTTTTATGGAAATAGCCGGCAAACGAGCTGAAGATCCGCCTGATGGTAAGTGGCTATCGTCGCCCAAGAACATCAGGAACACTAAAGGCACATAATAATACTCGTACGTATACTAATTGTCATGAGCGACGGTCACCATCAGGCAGCTTGTCTGCTTCAGATGTTTTATATTTTTTATTTATCATGCATGCATTATTTAACCGTTCAGAAACTTCTGCATTTTTATGCTCCTTATTTTTAAGATTATTGCGTGCAGACGGAGTATTGGACTTTACGTGCTCTTTGGTTTATGCTGTCTTTAATCATCTTTAATCATCCGGTCTTCTGCTATCAGTATAATTATCTTGCTTACTCGAACGTTTCAGATATCGAGATATTTCTAACGTTGTTTTAATTACAACAAAGGATGGATTACGTTAAAGTAAAAGCTTGGCTCGAAGAAGGAGATTGATAGGCTGTACAAAGTTTGCCGGGTCAGCTAGGGATTAAATAAATAAACACCAAATGCATAACCGATGCGTTTCAGACCTAGAATGAAGAGAGATGAAAGAACTAGGTAGTTCAATTCCTAACGAATCAATGAACAAAATCCACAATTACGTAGCTGTAATTTGCAAATACATATATGTATATTCTGTCGTAAAGTTTGTAATTAAAATTGGCCACGTAATTCCGCCTTTTAAATTAAAATATGAATTTTGATAACTGCGACCTTTTTCATGGACGAATTTTTTGAGAACCTCGTATCCATTTACCTAATCAATCAACAAGGATGTCTATGCATTCGGAAACTTAAAACGTCCCATCGCTCATTAATAATATAATAATAATATTAAGTTAACTAGGCTTTGCCTGTGGCTTCATCCGTGTAAGCATTCTTCATAAAATTACCACATTATTTATTAAACATTACCCGCTTAATTAGAACACCACAGGTACTTCATTTTCTAACAACCAGAAATTTTCAAACTAAACTTTAATTTTCATAAACTTTCACATTTATAACATTATTAGGACCCACAGATACCTGTGGACCTATCTAGTCTGGCATATTATCTATATCTACGAGTATACTAATATTTTAAAGCTGAGGAGTTTGTTTGTTTGGTTGTACGCGCTAATCTCAGGAACTACCGGTTTGAATTGAAAAAATATTTTTGTATTGGATAGTTCATTTATCGAGGAAGGGTTTAGGCTAACATCACGCTCCGATCAATTGGAGCGAAGCATCAATGGAAAATGTTGCAAAAACGGAAAAAATATTCCTTTTTTGAGAGCTTCCGTTGCTTGTGCTGCGTATACGGTTTAAGTTACCCAAAAATCATGTATGATGGAATTGTTCCGGAGAGGGAGAGGGAGAGAGGGAATTTAATGGTATCTGATTTGTTAAACGCACCAAAACTATTAAAGTTAAAAGTAACAAAAAAGTACATTCATTGATTGTTAGGCGATATGAAGTTTCGGGTCAACTAGTTCTGAATTAAAAAGAGTATGAAATAAACCATCATGCAACGAAGTTCAATCATTCGGTGACCTGTGGAAGGTATTAAAAAAGATCAATGTGTCGACTAAGGAGAACAAAAAATATGAAAGCGCAACGCATCAAGTGTAAGATGCATAGCAAATGCAATCGAGGAAGTCGTCAGCGTCAATACAAGCCATGTCACACACACACACACACACACACACACACACACACACACACACACACACACACACACACACACACACACACACAACAGCGCAACACCGTTTGGCCGTTTGCGACATACACTTTCATCATAGTGTGTAGCAGCCGTAATGCTGGATAGTTCTCGATTTTTTAACCGACTTCAAAAAAAGGAGGAGATTCTCAATTCGACTGTATTTTTTAAATGTTTGTTACCTCAGAACTTTCATCAACCGATTTGGATGATTCTTTTTTTAATCTAAAGCTGGTGCTTGTCATGTGGACCCACTTAAATTTCAGCGAGATCTGACAGTTGCAACCATGAGAAAACGATATAAGTCTTTGCATTAAGTATGTATGTGCGCGACATACGGATAGGGCTTACTATCCGGATATTCGGATATTCGAAATATCCGGATATCCGCCAAATTTTAAATCCGGATATTGGGCTTGTTACTATTCGGATAATTCGAATAAAACGGATAGTAAATTTTTAGTTTTTTATGTTTTTTTTTTAATTGAAATATATTTAAAGGACTAAGATGTAATATTTTAAACTTTATAATCACAAAATAGATAGTCTATTAGCCTTCAATAATATAAAATACGACCAAATGCCAAAAAACAAATTAGTTAAAAACCCGCATAGATATAATTTTTATGAGATAACTTACAAAATACAAATAATGCAGCTCAATATTTCTTCACAATACATGCAAGAAGCGTCCAAACCATGTTTATTTATTTATTTATTTATTTATTTATTTGGTCTACCAACGATTGTTACATTATATAAATCTAAAGTAGTTACATAGGATAGTATAAAGAACTAAATGCACAACCAATTACAGGTAAACACTGCATGCAAATATAACATGAAACTTAAGTACCATTATTTAATTGTTACATTTCAACAAACGTATAACTTAAAATATAAAAACAACTGAGTGAACTAAAATTAATCAGTGATCTTTTTTAACAAAAGTGCACGAAACTGGTGAAATTTAAGGGAGAAAACATCTTTGGGTTCGTTAGCGAACCAAGTATTCAATGTGTTACACAAACGAGGTATTGGTGAATGTTTACCAAACACAGTCCTTCGCAAGGGAGGGTAAAACAGAAAAATGGGTTGCCGAGGAATCCTACTGGGGGTCCTGAATTTAAACAAATCTAAAAGCTGAGGGCAGTTAATGTGATTGTTAAAAACTTTATATGAGAAGGTAAGGTCCAACAAGATCCTTCGCTTGCTTAATGAGGACATTTTAAAATATTTAAGTTTTTCGTAATAAGATAACTTTTTCCTTGAAATTTTGGAGGAGTAAGATAAATGCCATAGAAATCGTTTTTGGACCCGTTCAATTCTTAATATATGGGTGGCATAGTGGGGCCTCCAAACAACAGGGCAATATTCTAGAAGGGCGCGAACTAGAGCGTTGTATAAAGTTATACGTGTCTGTGAACTCTTGAACATTTTACTATTCCTAATAATAAAACCCAACATGTTAGATGAGCGCTTAACAATATTTTCTATATGAGGAACAAATGTTAATTTACTATCAAGTATTATACCCAGGTCCCTAATTTTATCAAGTTCTCGTAGTAGTTTACCATCAATATAATATTTAGATTTTGTTGAATTGCGTTTGCGTGTAAATTTTATAAAAAAACATTTATCAACATTTAGTTCCATTCCATTAGCACAACACCAATTGTATAATCTATTTAAATCTCCTTGCATCATAAGAACATCGTTTTCAGATTTTATTGTTCGGGAAATTTTCAAATCATCGGCGAATAAGTAGGGCGTTGATGAAAGAAAACTGTGGGGCATATCGTTAACATATATATTAAATAGTATTGGTCCCAAATGGGATCCTTGGGGAACCCCTGATGTTATCATATGCGGTTTAGATTCATAGCCCTTTACAACTACGAAGAAAAACCTATTAGTGAGATAAGAATGAATCCAATCACTAAATTTGCCTGTGAATCCATAAACAGCAAGTTTGTCGACGAGAGGTGAGTGGGGAATCTTGTCGAAGGCCTTGCTGAAGTCTGTGTACACAACGTCTACTTCATCTTGCTTATCTAGAGCTTCAGCAATTCCTTCGACAAAGGTAACTAGGTTTGTGCAAGTAGATTTAGATTTTAAAAAGCCATGCTGATGAATGCTTACGTATTGCTGAAAGTGGCTTTGTATTGCGGGACATACAACTGATTCGAATACCTTTGCCATCGTCGACAAAATAGAAACTGGTCGATAATTTTTCACAGAGATCTTGTCACCAGATTTGTGGATTGGGACAACTTTAGCTAACTTCCAATTAGTTGGAAAGACACCTGTGGCCAATGAATTATTAAAAATATAATGGAGGGGTGCAGCCAATGAATGAGCACAGTTTTTAATGAATATTGGTGGTATTCCATCTGGACCTGCACCTTTATTTGCATCGAGTGCCTTAAGTTTTCTTAGTATAGTTTCGCGAGATATCCATAGATTGCCAAAACAGAAGCTATTTTGAACAATTTCGTTAAGGTAGCTAGTAGTTGGGCTAATTACATTTGAGTTACCTGAGTCCGATATAATATATGATTTTGAAAATGAGTTAAGAAATAAGTTACATATGGCTGTTCCATCGGATTCATAAGTCACTCCATCGGTCATAATATTTGGATATGAATTACTCTCATCTTTTTTAGATTTTATAAACGACCAAAAGTACTTAGGATTTTTTTGAAGTCTCTGTTCTGTAATTTCAATGTAATTATTATAAAGGTCTTGTCCCAATTTTTCACATCTTTTACTAAGTAATTTGAGTTCTATCTCGTCTAGAGGGTTGTTATATATTTTATACCTGCGACGTAGATTGTTTTTTTCTCGTAGTAATTGCAGAAGTGATTTATTAACCCATGGAGGATATTTGTTCGACCTAATTTTAATAACAGGTACATGTACACTAATAAGATCATTTAGTACGCCATAAAATTTGTTCACAATGTCATCAATATTAACGCACTTAGAAAATAATTCCAGCCAGTTTGTATCAGAAAGACATTTGTTTATAGCCTTATAATTGGCTTTATAGTAGTTATGTTTCTTATTATTTGTATTTTTACCAAGCATATGCCTCATATTTAACAAAATTTCAATATCTAATGGAGGATGTTGAGGATCAACCACAGAAAGATTACATAAAGCCGACGAGACATTACAAACTGGCAGGTCAGTCAATACAAGATCAAGAATTCTTTGGTTGCTATTACGTATTAAGTTACATTGATTAAAATTTGAAGTATAGTAAAAATCTACAAAAGTTGTATTTGTTTTTAAAGTGTGATTATATGAATTACCCTTTATGATTGCGTCCCAATCAATAGTACCTAAATTAAAATCACCAATTAAACAAGTTTTACCATCAAACCTATCTAGAATCGAGTTACAGTTTTCGATAAAATGCTCTAACATATACTGTTGCACCGGAGGAGGGAGGTAGGCCGCACAGATTGCTAGTTGTTTCGATGAATCTAAATTTGGTACTTTTAATAAAACCCAAAGATCTTCACATTGACTTTCCCAATTAATCATACGAGTGGCTGAATATTTCTTAGAAACTGCAATGAGTACTCCCCCTCCGTCCTTTTGACAATGGAACCCAGATGATTGCCTGTCTCGTCTAAAGACTTCATAACGGTTGTCACAAATTTCAGAAGATAACACACTTTCATTAAGCCATGTTTCACTTAACACAATTATGTCATAATTTGTTAACAATAATTTGCTATAAAATGTATGAGTTTTGGTCCTCAGACCTCTGGTATTTTGATAGTAAATAGATATACTATCCATAATGAGTGCTGATGTCACTGTAAAATGCGTATCTACGGGAGCTTTATTTTAAATTAGCAAGTACACTGTCATCTTTAACATAAATGTAACTTGAGTCGTCACTTTTACGCATGAATACACGGCCGCCTCGCACCCACACGTATTTATATTCCTTTTCTTTAGCAATCAGTCTGGCCGCGGCATGTAATGATTTATTTAAAGGGGATAAGTGTTCCATGACGAAAATTGCTGAATTGGGACCTGGGTATCCAAGATGAGAACTATTGAGCTTTTCA
Source organism: Thymelicus lineola (assembly GCA_963932265.1). Classification (NCBI taxonomy): domain Eukaryota; kingdom Metazoa; phylum Arthropoda; class Insecta; order Lepidoptera; family Hesperiidae; genus Thymelicus; species Thymelicus lineola. Next base: position 4,053,633 of record OZ010703.1, on the reverse strand, counting down.
TTCTTGTCGACCTTCAATTTGTTGAACTTTATGACTGCCGCCAAAAAAGAATCCCGAGCTTTAGTACTAGTAATTTCTAATAAATATTTTCTAATAAATAATTCTAAGTATTTCTAATGTTCTAGTAATTTCCGCAATTTCAATAAAATTTTGGTAGGCCCTCGAGAAAAATGAGGAGGCACTTGCTGTCTCCCTTGACGTATCGAAGGCCTTCGATAAGATCTGGCACGCTAGCCTTCTAAGCAAGTTTCCAGCTTACGGCATATCACCTGGCCTTATCCACTGGGTAAAGGACTTCCTAAGCGACCGGTCTTTCCGCGTTATAGTCGATGGTTGTTCTTCGAAAACGATGGCTATAAATGCCGGTGTTCCTCGGGGGTCCGTTCTCTTCACCACTCTATTTCTGCTGCATATAAATGACCTGCTTATGCCCGGTATTTATGGGTACGCGGACGATAGCACAATGGTAGAGAGACACCTACCAAGTTCCAGGGCCAGTCGGGACGAAATTCAGTCTGAAAGAGAGCCATGGTGGCTCGTATGAATCTCACACTTCGTGCTGCGTCCGAGTGGGGCGAAGCTAATCTTGTGAGATTCAACGCCACTAAAACGCAGACGTGTCAATTCACCGCCGAAGAGGAGCCCGCTTACCTTGGCTCCTACTTTTCGGAATGTATCCTTGGATTATACCAACTGCCTTCAGTTGTTAGGAGTAGAGATATACTTAAAACTCAACTTTGAGCGGTTCATTGAAAACAAGGCTAAGGCTGCTGCAAGGAAACTTGGTGTCCTTGCAAAAATGCGGCAGTACTTCACACCGAGGCAACTCTTAACCTTGTATAAAGCTCAGGTTCGGTCGTGTGTGGAGTACTGTTCGCACATTTGGGAAGGTGAAACCAAATGTCACCTTTCTGCCTTGGACTCGATGGAGAGGCGTGCGAAGAGCCTCATTGGTGACCCAGATTTGGTTGAGACCAATCTACAAAGCCTCGAGCACAGGCGCAGAGTAGCCAGCCTCTAGGTTTTCTATAGGGAACATTCGGAGAGTGTGCATAGGAATTGTTTGATATAATTCCTCCATCTCCATTCCTACATCGAATGACGCGACGCACGGCGGGTATCCAATCCTTTTGTCGTGAACATCCCGCTGATAAGGACGAGGTGGTTTGCACCGCCAAGGACTGGAATGACTTGCCTGCATCGGCGTTCCCGCCTGCCTATGACGTGGATGTCTTCAAGAAAAGAAGTGAATAGGCTTTTACTAAGTTAATGTGTTCAGCACCTTGGACCACATCTCTACTTACCATCAGGTGGGATTGTGGTCAAGCATTAACTTATTTGTGTAAAAAAAGTAACATTTCTACGACGGATTTAATAGAAAAAAAATTACAAAAAAACGACTTCAAATGAAGTACATCCTTTCCAATAATAATAAAAAAAATCATTGAAATCGGGTGGCTTGATATTGAGTTATTCGACCATTTGTCGCGCACATACTTAATGCTAATTTAGGGCTTATATGGTTTTATCATTGCCATGCCATTGTCAGATCTCGCACAAAGAACAATGCCCAAAAATTATTTTTTATTTTTGTTAGCGTCTTAAAACGTCAGTTATACCGAAGCGATTCAATTATTTTTTTACGTATTTTAAAATTAATACCTGTACCCGTATTACCCAGCGTAAAATAATTTTATTAATAAGTGATGAATTGACTTTATTAACAATGATTTCAACAATGTCCATTTTCATTCGGGCACTCACTTCGATACATAGCTTGTATCAAGCAAGATATAGGGAGACTTCTGGCCAATATTACAAACAGAATTTCTTTATAAGTTGGTATGACAAATGTAATGATGTCAAATTTCCATTTCCGGTTGTCAATCAAAAAAAAGTCAGAATAAAATAATGGTAAAAATTACAGGCAGCCGTAAGTCTCCCCTACTCTATTACTCAATGGTCATAAGAATTCAATCTCAAAATACTTTGGTTCTGGGGTGTGTCTGCTGAGAACAATGCCCAAAAATTATTTTTTATTTTTGTTAGCGTCTTAAAACGTCAGTTATACCGAAGCGATTCAATTATTTTTTTACGTATTTTAAAATTAATACCTGTACCCGTATTACCCAGTGTAAAATAATTTTATTAATAAGTGATGAATTGACTTTATTAACAATGATGTCAACAATGTCCATTTTCATTTGGGCACTCACTTCGATACATAGCTTGTATCAAGCAAGATATAGGGAGACTTCTGGCCAATATTACAGACAGAATTTCTTTATAAGTTGGTATGACAAATGTAATGATGTCAAATTTCCATTTCCGGTTGTCAATCAAAAAAAAGTCAGAATAAAATAATGGTAAAAATTACAAGCAGCCGTAAGTCTCCTCTACTCTATGACTCAATGGTTATAAGAATTCAATCTCAAAATACTTCGGTTCAGTACCCTAATTCACGTAACTTTAAGACGCATCGATTAAGTTGCAGTGACGCTGCAATCAAGTTGGAGTGACGCTACAATCAAGTTGAAGTTTGGCGTCTAAACCGTATTGTCATAATTTTTTGACTGCGCGTCAACTGCACGCCAACTGCACGCAAACTGCATGTGAACTTCACTTCTCCTGCACGCATCCTGCGCGCCTGTCAAACTTTATGAGACTTCAAACTTCAAAAGTTTATGAGAATACCAATCAAACTGCGATCGGGAACACGCTATCTTGACGCGCATTATCAGAATACCTTTTTGTGACGTGAGCGCGCTTGAGACGCGCTCGCGTGACGTGAGCGTGTTTGACAGCGCAAGAGAATACGGAAAGTGTCATTTTGATCGGAACGTCGCTGCAACTGCACTGCAATCGAACTTCTTAAGTTACGTGAATTACCCTGCTGGGGTGTGTCTGCTGAAAATTCTTATATATCTAAGCTCAGAAATTGAAGCGGCGATTTTTAGATTTTTTTTTATTTTAAGACGCTGAAGTTGAAAATGAAATAAAACGATGTATGGCAGTTGGGCATTGTTCTTTAAGTGGGACCACATGAAAATCACCAGCTTTTGATTAAAAAAATCAAAATCGGTTCACCCAGTGGAAAGTTCCGAGGTAACAAACATAAAAAATACAGTTGAATTGAGAATCTCCTCCTTTTTTTGAAGTGGGTTAAAAAGGGAACGTTTGGGTACTCACTCGCGGTGCTCAGCCTAGCCTAGCCCCTAAAGGAGAAATGGTTCTGGAGAATCTACATGCCGCTCTACAAGCTCACTGTATTTACAGCAAAGCTTAAAAATTTAGCTCAGAAATCGAGCAGTTCTATGACAATCCTCCTTGCGTCAATGTTCACAGTGCTGAGGGTAGTGATCTCCTCAACGGATCACTTTATCCTGCCAGCACTATCTTGCACCAACCCTGCAGCGTGGATGGCCTCGTGCATTCTGCTGTCAAGAGTGGTGTGGATTTGATCCGACCAGTGTATCGGAATTCGGACTGCAACCTCGTGGTCTGATCCCCTGGACTTTGCCGGTGATGACTAACTTCTCAAGATTGTCACCGTTCTTCCGGGCGATATGGGCTAAAATACTCCAGTTCTCATTGACGGCAGATGGTTGGATGGAAAGCCTCTTGGTCTCCTAGGTTTCCTGCTTTCGGGCTTTTCTAAGACAATAGATCACGGAAATTGAACAGCTTTGCAGATAGAGACGCTACCAACTAGGCTTCAGGGTCGTCCTTGAAGATTCCTCCTTGAGGGTTCGCCATGATGCTGGTACCCAGGTCGAAAACCTTAAGGTGCGTTAGCTTTCAGGAGAAGACGGTACTAGCTCGATGTGATGTGGTTGAAAAATATAGAAATTACCCTAAGAACATTGCTAATTAGTTCATGACTAGATGCGACTCCAGGATGAAGCTTAGCGGCGTACTGATACATCTCACAAAAAGTATTGGGTTTTGAATTAAATTTTAAACGATTTTTTGTAATAAAAATATTGATAGTATTCATTAATTATTTGTATTTTAAAGTGAAACTTTTATTACATCGTCTCAAACTTTTTGGTCTGTGTGTCGCATGTCGCGTGACGGTCGGCCGCGGAGTGGGGGTAAAGTGAAAGGCGCTCGACAGAGCAGCCTAGCCTTTAATACCCTAAATTTTTTAATACCCTAAATCGATTTATCCAAAAATTTTTAGTTAAATGTATACAATACGAAAAAAAGTTTCACTTATACCTACCGTGGTTTCATAAAACCACACAATTGCTTTTTACTTTATAAAAGTATTATTCGAATTATCCGTATTATCCGGATATATCCGGATAATGATTAGGAATTATTCGAAATATCCGGATACTAAATTGAGCGGATAATTGCATGCCCTACATACGGACGAATAACTCAATATCACGCCAACCGATTTCGAGGATTTATTTTTTATTGGAAAGGATTTACTTCATTTGAAGTCGGTTTTTTTTGTTAAATTTTTTTATGTTGGTGACGCTTCTGAAGTTCAGACAAAACAAAAGCAATAAATGAACAGAACAAATAGTAGTAAAACAAAATAGTTGTTCAAAGTACAATACTAAAATAGAAACCATTGTTATAACGAACTTTTACAGGTTATTGTAAAGAAAAGCAAAATGTTATTATTACATATACTCATATCAACTTTGTGGATCACTTAGAATCGACACAAACCGCTGAGAGCTGCTATGAGTGCTTCACTCCTATAAAACTCTTTATACATAAATTTAAATTAATTCTCTAATCTTTACAGTTAATTATGTCTGTCTGTCTGTACTAGTGTCACGTATAAACCACTGAACAGATTTAGATGGTGCTTGTCACATTTGTAATTTATGTGTGTCTGGAAATGGATCTGTTGTCAGGAGTTATCATTTGTAAGTTAGTATGGAGGTCTGAAAACAAGAGTAATAAACAAACGATAGAAAGGGATAAACGTGGAATTTGTTGCTTATTATTATGAATTAATTCATAGGTTTTCTGAAGTTAATTAAGGATTTTTGGTATGTTATGAAGATTTTATTACGGTTCACTTAGTTCAAAGACAATCTGTGAATTGTGATCTGTGAACCTATTAATTGAATTATTCAAAACGGTACTTCTAATTTTATCATTATGTTTTTGCTTACATTATCGATCTTCAAACTGAATAATTACAATGGTTTCCTGCATTTTATTCTTCTCAACCTATTTGTTCTATGACTACATGCACTAGATAATATTGAGTTTGAATTTAATCTCAAACAAGGCTCGCATGACAAATTAAAAACACCTTTGTTTTGCGCTAATGAATATTCATAGATCTACTTTGTTTATCCAGGAATTTACTAACTCATACTTCATATTACATATGTTAATTATTTAGAATATTTATATGAATTGTTTAAATCTTTAGAATTGGACGGTTTAGTTTAAAGAATAATTTTCAAGCTATAATTTTAAGAGTTATCGTTATGTCGCAATTTGCTTCCATGGTCTGAGGTAAAACTTCTCTAGAATTATCCTCATGTTTTGTGTCATTTCGTGCCCTTGTGTTTAATCTGTAATGGAATTTTAATATTATTTTGTTAATTTTTTAAGATGTAATTAGCCAATATTAATTTATTTGGCACCGTCTAATTTGCATCGGCGTAGATTGGGGATAAATGAATGAATGATAGAAATTGGACATAATGTAATAATTCTGAGATACTTTGATTTCGCTTCCTATTTCACGCTTCTTATTTCCACTACATTCCAAGTTTTGTCATACTATTATCTATTCTGTGATTTTGTCAACATGAGATAATATTGCATCATCACAAGATTATAATTTTTCATATTATGTAACATCATTATCCATAAAAGGATCGTAATTTCTTTAACAATCATAGTGTCTATTATTATATCTATCATTAATTACTTACTTAAATAACAGGTGTGGTTATATAATAATATCCGATTGACCGAGCTTTGCTCGGTTTAGTGTTGCTTATCAACGCCATTTACTGAAGTAGCTTTAGTATTGCTACTCGCCAATAGATGTCAGGAAAAGTATATTGTAGAAGTTTATCATTGCCCGAAAACACCGATAAAACGACATTTACTAAAAATGAATCCTAGCTAGATCGATTTATCGCCCCCGAAACCCCCTATATACTAAATTTCATGAAAATCGTTGGAGCCGATTCCGAGATTCCAATTATATATATATACAAGAATTGCTCGTTTAAAGGTATTAGATTTATTAAATAAAAAGCGTCTCAGTATACATTTAATTTTGATATTACATCGAAGTGTGTCTGGTTTTGAGAAACGCTATTTTTCTGGGACACTTATCACAAATATAATTAAATAGATCGGACTAACTTACCAAGTGACGTCCGATCCTCAATTATGTGAAGTAATCTCGTCCTCATATTTTGTACTATGTAGTACGTGGTCTGTGCTACTTGCCGTCACAATGTTTAAAGATAAGCGCGTTCTTCATTCTCTGTGGTACGTCCCTAGCTCCATCTGTCCACCACTGGCAATGTCATTGTTTCAAAGCTCTACAACACAACTTTCAGAGAAGGGGTTAGAGTAGGCAATACAGATCATTATGAACGTTACTTGCGAAATACAAATAATTCTTCAAAGGATACCAGCAGTATGTAGGTATATTCTTTTAAGAATATTACCTGGGAAGGGTTGGGTCTAGGATGAGGACGAGATTACTTCACATAATTGAGGATCGGACGTCACTTGGTAAGTTAGTCCGATCTATTTAATTATGTTCCGTAATCTCGTCCTCATATTTTGTACTATGTAGATGTTCAAAGAAGAAAGTTGGGTTGATAATAATTCATTCATTAATAATTTCGTGATGATAATCACATACAATTAACAAATAATATTTATATTAAGTAAAGAAACATCCTCTTTTTATTGTATCGTATATACCACAGTTTTAAAAAAAACGTAAAGAAATGATAATAATAATTGTTAAATTGTCAGTCTCATAATGTGTAGGTGTCTTTATGCAATGGGCATATATTTTGAGTTAATTGATTGAGACCACTAATCATTGGTCTTTTATAAAATGAAGCAAATGTGAACTAAAGGAAAAGGTGAACTAACTGGCTGCTTTCCTTATAACCTCAATAGTCCACAATAATGCCGGCATACGAGGCTTTTGAAGTAAAACATGTCTCTGGCCTGTAAATATGGAAGTGTTTAATCCACTATTAACACGAACTTGTTTAATCTATCGGCTGATAGTTGCAGTGAGGTTGGTTGGTGCTGTTTCTTAACAGTTAGAATTAATGATTTACAATTTTGCCTCACATATTTTTGTAAGTGTAAATAATATAGTAGGATAGTTAGCCGGGCAGATATCTGTATTTTGTTTGAAAAACTGTAAAGTTAAATTATGTTGTATTTGATAAGAACCACAAGTTTTCATAAATTTAATTTTGAAAATATTGATATTATAGAATCAGAATTAACAGCAATATCCTTAATGTAGATAAAAGACAGCGTTAGTAAGGAGTGTACTGTGTAATAGTCTAGAATCTACTATACTTGGATCCCATATACTCGTAATATCATATCGTATTATGAGTTGAGGATCTTATTTTATTACGGCAATTGCTGACCTGATGGTATTCATTGAACTATATGAAACAACCTTCCAAAAGGATCCACATTGTAGCTCTGGCAGTGTGAAATTCATGCACCAAGAGCAGACTCGTATTGTTTCCTGATAATGAGGCTAACATTATATCCATTGAGAAATCAGGGATTACTTTTCTTAGAAATGTTCTCCTGACTATATGGCTGCAATCAGAGTAAGGCTCTTATATGTATAACGCGTGCAAGTCTGTAGAAAGAGATAAGAATAAATTAGTTATATCGAGGTTTAAATCTTATCTTTTCAGATATAGCCATGGAGTTCTAAAGTGGATACCAGGGCTGTGAGAGCCACATAGGAACCACAACTTTTGTCTTGTCTCCTATAATTTTCTTCAGCACTCTTCTTATAAGCGTGAATAATGGAAATGCATAAAAGAACATGTCATTCCATCTCAAGATGAATGTATCTATAGAATATGCTTCTGGGTCTGAGAACCATGTTATAATTGTAATCCCGACATATGGTGTTATTCCTATCAGCAAAGAGGACCACCTGCGGTTCATCGAATCTGTTTAGTATACTTTTATTTAATTTATTTATTTATCTTTATTAGATAAACCATTGAATTATCACTATGCATTGATGACTATTGTAAATAAATTGTTACAATTGATCCATCCAGTGTGATTTGTCATCTAAGGCGTATACAACTTTCATAAACAATGTCACTCAGTTGGCAATGTTGGCATTCGATTTCAGATTTTGAACGTCTGGATTCACTATCTGTGATGGAGTTTTCTTTTGAGATGATGTAAAATGCATACACCCATATGACGTGTCTTCTCTCATTCCACTGCCATAGCTCTCTCGCTAAGTTATTGATATGTGGAAACCTTGTAGCTTTCATTTTCTTAACGTATGCTATAGCAATTGTGTTATCTTTCCAAAGCAAAAAACCTCGCAGTAATTACTTTAGATGCAAACGTTTTTAAACATTTAAAAGCTGTTCCTAATTTTATTTGAAAGGATTCTCTTCTTCTATCCAGTGTCCGTGACTCCTCCCATTATTACAGACAAGTCCGCAATCTTTTTGCGAAGCATCTGAGGAAATCTGTAAACTAAAATTAAATTGTATAATTTTCCTGTTATTACTTGGATGTGTGATGTCCATCATTCATCCAGATCTGATTGAATCCCTTTTGATAATATTATTGTTGCATTATAATTTCCATTATAATCTTTGAAAATCACTGTATTGTAGTTTTCCAGGGTTTTCGTATAGCATATACCATATTCTATGGATTTACACGCAACTACAAGAAGACCAAGTAATTGGACAAATTCCAAAGTGTAACAACTATGTTTGAATTATTATTACTACTATTATTATTTATTTTTATTTCATATCATCCATTAATATATATATTATAATAAAACTGTACTTTTTGTCTCCTTGTCTGCGCGTTTGTTCCGACCATTCTCAGAACCGCGTTATAGTTAGGTGCAATTTTCACTCTTGTATTATTGCAGTAAGCTTGGATCATCATTCAGTGCCTGTTTTACTGCAATCGGTTCATTAATAATTCAGAAGTAATAAAAAAGTCATGTTGATTTAAAAAATACCGTCCATACATTTATTTAAACAAATGTGGTTACCAATAGGTTTACCGAAGCGACGCAAGGGCGTTTAGTAGTTGTTAACAAATTCGATAACATGGTCCCTCTTCTAGGGAAGATGATATTATATTATTATATGGAACATGGAATAAAATCTAGCATAAATCTTAAATAAAGACAACCCTGACAGAGTTTTATAGAACTTTTTTGTGAGTTAATAATAAACCTTAGATTCCCCAGTAGTCAATGCATTCTGCACACAATCATCATAGGAGTCTGCAATGCACAAAGTATCATAAAGGTGACACCAAATTTTATAAGTTTCTTAAGGTTAAGTATCAACGTTCATATCCCATTTGACTCAGTTTTATGAGGACAAAAATTGTCCCTGAGCAAGAAATCATGATTGTATAGAACCTAGTTCCAATAGCTGTCCTAATTCGAGAGCAAACAAACTATTTTCTATTTTAGAAAAAATATTGTACTGTGGACAAAACAGTTCGTGTGGTCTTGCGTTTAAATAGCAATGTATAACCCCTTATACTGCCAATAATGGTTGGATTGGATGTAATATCACTTTTCACACCATTGGTTATAAAATAATCTTAAACCACCGCTTTGTATCTGGATCATGGTCGCTCTTGACCCCGATGTCGATGATGATGATACATACCTGAGTCACATGGGTGTTCAGACCAGGAAGAATTAGTGTCCTATGTGTAACCGATCATGGAATAAGTCAATAACATCTTTATTGAATGACTCAATACTTCAATGTGCTGTTTATTATTCGGTGACAGAATCATGTCATTGAAGCCTCCACACTGTAGAGATTTGCTATAGATAGAACTACTTGCTGGTCACAGATTCTATTGTCACATTTGATACCACTGTCATTCATCACTGCCACAACTTCGCCATTTAACTTGGGTGGTACTAGAAGATGTCAGTTCGAGAGGAGGTCTTGTTTCTTCAACATGGTAGCTTTTAGGTCTGCATTGATGATCTACATCAGTGAGAATAGCTGACCAACGTGTAGCTATGCTCTCATGTAAGTATATAGAATTAACACGTAGTTTGCTTACCATCCTGACCTAGGAACTCTTCGCCGTCTGCTGACAGAGAGCTATCCTTTACCTGGTGTTGTTATATTGGCGAGGTACCTGTTCTTCCGTAGTAGTCTGCCCCCCCCTCTCTTTCTGTCTGACTGCATCTCTGTCAGCTTTGGAAGTCAGAGTCGATGATCGGCTGTGGATATTAGAATTGGAGGAAAGGAGCGGCGCCTGCTTCTATGATTTCTCGAGCATCGGCTTGATCGATTCCGATCATGAGGCGAACGGCTACTGGTTGTGCGACTAGAGTCTGTTCCATCCTCGTCTTTCGTAAAAGCTCCACTAGCTAATCTCTCGTGAAAGCATATGCGTGGTGTGGAACCTATTTTATAGGTGGTCACAATATCCTGTCACGTTACATGCGGGACCACTGGCTAACCTCCCGTGAAAGCATGTGCGTGGTACCTACTTGTAATAGGTGGTCACAATATCTTATCGCGGAACACGCGGCACCACTAGCTAACCTCTCGTGAAAGCATATGCGTGGTGTGGTACCTATTTTTATAGGTGGTTACAATATCCTGACACGTTACATGCGGGACCACTAGCTAACCTCTCGTGAAAGCATGTGCGTGGTACCTACTTGTAATAGGTGGTCACAATATCTTATTGCGGAACACGCGGCACCACTAGCTAACCTCTCGTGAAAGCATGTGCGTGGTGTGGTACCTATTTTTATAGGTGGTTACATGTCCTGTCGCGTTACATGCGAGACCACTAGCTAATCTCTTATGAAAGCATTTGCGTGGTACCTATTTGTTATAGGTGGTAACAATATCTTGGGGTGTAAAATGCGGCACCATTAGCTAACCCCTCGTGAAAGCCGAAACATGGTAGTTACCTATTTGTTATAGGTAGACACAACATCGTTCTCATGGTTAACCTCTCGTGAAAACTCCAGAGACTAGTGTGTGCAATAAAATTTGTCGAAGTAACATCAGGGGCAAAAATCTGCGTTTAATTAAGCTAATAGAAGTTATCAAAACATACCGCCGTTTCTAAGACGGGACCTATTCATGCGTTTTTCCAACTCTAGAATCCGTTGACTCAATTATTTTTCATTTTCTCTTTTCATATTTTCCCATATTTAATTCAAATTGGGCGTACTATAATAACTGAAAAAGTACTGTAAAAGGACTGTAAAAACGATTATAAAACTCGAAAATAAAATGAAAATAAAATTTCGTGACAGCACGTTTTGCACAAAAAAGCACAATGACATTGCCAGTGGTGGACAGATGGAGCTAGGGACGTACCACAGAGAATGAAGAACGCGCTTATCTTTAAACATTGTGACGGCAAGTAGCACAGACCACGTACTACATAGTACAAAATATGAGGACGAGATTACGGAACATAATAGGTACTTGCCGACCTTTATTTAGTAATGCGCAATGGGAGCGATACATCACCCCACAATTCAAACACTTGTCAGCCGCGAATTGTCATAATTTCTTTCCTACTCTGAACGTTCTATCCCTACGGCTTAGCACACGAGGCGCGTACAACGTATTGCGAGGTGTGTTGTGAGTTGTGAGGTGTAAATTGGAACGGCATATGTTATGTATGGATTGTATGGCATATTGGCGTACCGTACGCCGTAGCGGCTTAGTTACATTACGGGCGTGCGCGTGGGCTGACGTCGCGCCCTTTCACAAATTCGGCTGACGTTGACGCGATATTATGTAAAAATTCACTCTAACCTCGTTTTTTTAATTCCGTTTCATCCAAGTGCATTTCTAGATCATTCTCTTTTTAGACCTGTTCTATTGTTATTATTATAGTGTGAAGCAATTTTACTTTGCCGTTCGGTCAGATTTTTTGAGGTAAACTAAATGCTCTCAGATTTTTAAATACTGTAATCGTGTTATCGCTATTAACTATATCCGGATTATATGTTTACCAGCTGGGATTTCTCTTTCGTGCACGCGATTCACCGGCTGATCGGTATTTTTTGGCCAATCCGCCGAGATTTCCCTTCGCGTGCTAAAGAATGTGGTCGTCAAATTACGTCGGACTGCTGCCTAAAAATACGGAGATTACATTACTTATTATTGACCTAACAGAAGCTGGTCATGGTCTGTTTGTTTTCATTTTTAATTCATGAGGATGCTGAATTCATAAAGATTTTTATTAATGTCCTAACTGTTTAATAGCAGTGCCATTGGAATGCTTTACAAATTTCGATGTCACAAGTGCGGTAGATGACTCAGTTGAATTTTCGCGTGCCTGATCACAATATTTAATATGCTGTTGTATCATGAGTGTGTGCGATACATAATAAGTAACCAGTTCCAAGCGCGTAGCAACACTTGAAATAATTGTTGTTAATGATTCTACTGATACTAAAAGTTATAGATTGTTTTATTAATTATTGTCTGTTACTGCGTAGTCACTGTGTATTAACATGTTGCCAATATTAAAATGTTGGTTATTGAATTTTTCACACTTTGTCATCTAAAAGAATCAGTCTTTGAATTTTATTTGCCATAGTAAATGATGTCTTGGATCAGTTGAAATTCAGCTGTCACATCGTCACATAGTAATATTTTTTTAGTTCTGTGTTTATCCTTTACATATATTCCACTGTGGGATTGACCTGTAGGTCAGTCCTGAAGATCGTGTTATTTACATCATCTTTGAATTTTTTCGACGACTGTATTTCACAAATTTTATCGGTTCGGATATTTAACTTTCTAGGTAATGATTTTGTATATTGAGAAATTTTGGCAAACCTTAAAAATACATAGTTGTATTTTAAATTTGATCAACACTAAAATTATGTAATCTTGCTGATCTATTCAAAATCAGAGTGATGACTCGTTTGTTTTATACCAAACAAAATTCATAAATTATTAAATGTGTCATGTTCTCTCATCTAAGTTGAAAACTGCAACCAAAAAGCTTTGAAATCTAAAAAAAAAACTTAAAACTTTTTGAAATAATATTCATTTCTTGGTAAGATTTGTAAAGGTTTATTTTAAGCTGTTGTACTGTTTCGGTTTTCTTATATTTCTATCTCAGTTTCCTTTTCTGCCATATTTCTTGTATTTGTTTTGTATGTTTCACCTACTTCAAGTTTTATATTTGTAAATTAAACATCCTTCTTAGCATATCTATTTCCCTTACCTAGGAGTTATGTAAATAATGTTCTAAAGCGACGAACGTATTTGCAATCTTTTGTTGTCGTTTAATTTGTCATTGGTGCGGTAAATGTCCTTTGTCGTCTTCCGATGCATTACCGTGTTGTTTTTATTATACCTATTCCGTCTTTGTTGTATTGTTGTGTTGAAGAATGAATGTCTGATTATCCAAGTACAAGGTGTGCAGTGAATATATCCTTTGGTGCAAAACATTGTGTCGATGACTTGTTCTTAACTAAATATAGTTAAACAAATAAGCTGTATTGCATTGTATATTTTCTTTGTCTTATTTAAAATTAAACTGTCCCATATTTGGCTTGAGCCTCTAGTAATGACCGGGGTTATAGAACTTTTGATTGAAGATTGCTTGAAATATTCAAAACATTATTTATTAACAAAACTGCCTTCGTTCCGATTCGAAAAGCGGTTATTTAAAAATATTCATATTCTATTTCATCCAAATACTGAAAAGTTGGGAAATACTTATTTCATTAATTCAAGCAAGGTACGTTTGTTGCACCACCCTTATAGAGGGGCTTCGCTCACCTTTCCCCCTTAGTGGGGGCTCTGCCTCTCGCGCCCCCTGTCATCTCCTCCACCATTCAGTGCCAGTGCTTAAAATGTTGGTTAGTTGTAAAATCCCTGGCTAAGTTAGTAAATTAGGTGGTGAATGATGTATGAATCAGTGGGACAAGCAAGAATAATTGTTCTACTTGACACTTTCTTTGGAACATTCAGGTGGCATTTAAAAAAGGTGAATTATTTTATTAGAAGCCTTCTCATTTTTCCGTGGCTTAGTTATAAATCTGTGGCTTGACTTATTTCCCCAATAAAATGCAGGATTGAAACCCTGGCTACGTGATTGGGAGTTTAATTATGTCATTAAATAATGATCTTCATTAATTAATCTTTACGTTGTCAGAGTGTGCAGTTGTAATGAAATGACACAAGGAATAAAATACTTCATTATCAGAATAACTAAGAATCTTGTAGAGAATTTTGACGCCGTCTAATAAATATCGCATTAATAAATCCGGATGATTTATTAAGAATCAATTGGAGGAATGCAGTGCATTCCAATATCATTGGCATTTTGTTATTTTATTCAGTTGAGTATTAATACTGGTTTTACACAGACAAAGGAAATGCTGTCCTCATTAAAACAATAGGTATGTTTTAAACTTTAGGGTTAGGAAATAGGGAATAATTTGAAACCTGTGAACGGGTCTGTCATTGTAAGCAAATGAGAGATTGACATAGATAAAGTTTACGCAACTCGAATTTCAAATCAATACAAAAAAAGTTTAAAGGAAGTTGACTTAAAGAGGACAGTTTTTGTTGACAATAAGGAATACGAAGCGACTGATAATTAGTTCATTGGATTCCCGCCAATAGTAACAAAAGGGAAAGAAACTAAAGAAAGAGCTACCGAATTGACGGGATCATAGAAATTTTGACTCGTTCGACAAAAACTAGGTCTAGTGTTAAAAAATATATCTTAGATGTAGGAAAATGGAAAGAAGACTGATAAGACCTTGGGAGTAGTAAGCAGGGTGGTATGAATGAATGAATTTATTTGTTCATGGATGGAACCCTTTTCAACCTTAAAATAAATATAGGGATTGTAATAATTACACTGTTCTGTACTTTCAACTGCGTCTCTCAACATTGTGATGACTAACTTACATTTCCCTGTTTTCAATCCATTAGCACAATACATGCTACTTCTTGGCAGTATTCATTGACGATGAAAATGATCTCACGATCTGAGTTATTTCCTTTATGGAAAATTATACAAATATTTTAATTACTCATCAAATTATTCGACGCTTTAATTATTTTAGGATTTTGGATACGTATGCCAACATAACTGAACGAATGTGTACGTACTTAAGGAGTAGTAATGTAAGAATAAAACTCCGTTGGCGCTTGAAGATTTTTGGCATTTATCCTGTAAATACAACTGCGTCTAAAAGCGTTATTCTATTTAAATATGTTCTATTCTATTAAAGAACGGAAAGAAGGAAAATACGGGTATTGAGCCGGTGAGTAATCGGGTCTGTAGAAATTTAGGTTAGGTTAGGTTATTGGAAACTTTAAATGAAAATCAACATTATATGTTCCTAAAAAATATATATTATTTAATGTAGATACTGTTTCTGACGAAAGGGTTGACTGGCAGAGAATGCTTTTAGCATTAGGTCCGCCTTTTGTACCACATTGTATATGATATAATAAAGTTTAAATAAATGAACGGGGAGTGAGTATGCATTTGCGAAAATCCTCAGCAGAGACGCGTAAATAACAAGATGCGATAGAAATTGAAAGAAGGAACGTTACGATCGAAAAATGTACCAAAAAGTATAAGAAGAAAGGTTCATGTTTAGTTTAATAGATTTAATATTATGAGTTTTGTGTTTGTGTGTATTAATATCTTTATAACTTGTCAATCTTGTCATTCAACTTATCGCAACGATATTGGTTCATCTAATCAGTTCATGTTTTTATACTTTCACTTTCTTTCTAGTCTTGTTATTGTTTATAACATGAGTTATTGTTTTTATCCAAGGGATCGTTTATATTAGTTTATTGGTCATGACGTTAACATTTAACCTTGTTGAGGTGTTTTATGGATCTTTAACTGTTTGATCATGATTTATCATCACCACTTGGTTTCGGTAAAACTATGGTTATGCTACGGTGACACAAATAGTCCCCTGAAACAGTTTACACTAGAACTGAAAATGAGAAACATTAATTTGTTGCAATAAATTGAATCTTTATTTAGATAGATAGATTGCTTGCTATACATGATGAAAAGTATCTTAAGCATTGAGCTACAGATAACATCAATGTAAGTGATGTAGGTAAGTTACAAATAATTATCTGTATTCTGTTATCTAAATCTGTTCAGTAGTTTCATCGTGTTATGTTTCACTATTAAGTTTATTACACAGTTTTAAGTGCGTATATTAATTACACAAATTCTGTTATTGTGTAATCGGCGAACTTTGTCCTTTGATTACTTTATTATATCGCGCTTCTCTGTGTGCTTCTGGGATGATTCAAGCGTGATGTTAAATGTCCATGTTTACCTATAATGTATATCAATCTTAATTTAACAATATTAAAACTTGCATTCTTTGAAGCTCTCTTTTAAGAGTTGAGGGGGCTAAAAAATTTAAGTTCTAGCTAGGATTTTTTTGTCAGCACTTATAGTAGAAATAAAAAGTCATGTTTAGTATACTATACATACATATACATAACAGACACACGCTAAGAAGTCATTTCATCACTGGACTATATCAGTATAAGACATGGATGTTAAATTAAGAGTTTCTGATATGATGCTGCCGATAAATACTCTGGATGTTATAGTAGGTATCAACTATCAATAGAAATCTAAATATAACCTAAATTCCCATTTAGATACTTTGTAATTATTAAATTAGCATTAATTGGATACGCAAAACTAATTAATCAAAGATAATGGAAATTAGCCCTTGTACCTACCATCATTAACGATCTTTGATCGGTCAGGGGGCGACCGATATCGTCAATGAGGTCGTTCGGATCGTATTAATTCGCTATAACATTAACTGAGTTATCTATCACGCTGGTGGCAAGTTGGCGAGTGTGGGAAGTCAAACGATCATGTCTTTGTGATAGTGTATCGGTCAATTGAATACGATCAACGATCAGTGTAGGGTCGACTTCGTTCGAGTCGACACGCGTTCGCGTCGAGTTCCGAATACGGAATGATAGTCGTAGTTACGTTACGAAAGAGAAATCCATAGGCTATATTTTTGCAACGATTTTTAGATCGATCGTCTTGTGTTTTTGAAAATTTTTGGTTTTGTGGTTCAAAATTGATCGGGTGAGTGCGTCGTGTAATTGGACAGTTGGTGATGTGAGGGCAGAGATGGACACCATGATGAACGTTTGGACGGTGGTGGAACACGTGAGGGTTGCCAGCGGAGCCGCTGAGCTGGCAATCTTTACCGCCATCCTCTACTGGTTTTTCACGTCCAGGTCTGATTGATTCTTTTTTTTCGTGTGTGTGCGGATTATGTTTTAAATGTGCTTCTATGTATTCGAGCTTTGTTTAACCCATTTAATTTAATCTATGTACTAAATCAATGTTAAGCTGCGTATCCACTTGAGCAGCCTCGTGACGAGCTGCCGCATCGTGAGCATGTCGCGGGCTGCAGAAAGTTCATGCGTCTCCACTTGAGCCACTTATAAGAACATCGAGGCAACAAGCCACGATCCGAACCACAGTTCTCACTGTTTCGTATAACCGTCTCCACTGGACACACAGCTTACACCAAGGTGCTTTTGAGCACTAACATTTACCGACAAGGTTTGGCTCGCTGCGCAGCCGCATCGGTTGGGTCGAGTCGCGGCAAGCCTCGACTCGCGGCACGGTTTCCACTTTCCACTTGCACTGCCTCAAATGGATACGTAGCTTTATAATTAACATTTATTATTTCTAATTTATAGTATAGTATTATGTATATTTCTAATTTATAGTATAGTATAGTATTATGTATAAGTATGTTTAACGCTATTTTATTTTCTTAACCTATTAACTTATATTTAATAAATAAATATGGATTAACTTGAATTTCTGTTTCATTTTATTTCAATGGTTTTTATGTACGATATAATAGAATAAAGTACATATTATTATTCCTAATAATAAAGCTTCGTAACAATTGGTGGTATTATTTACTTAGCGTTTTAATTAATAGATGTAAGTGAAGTGTATTTATTTCTGATATTCAAGATACTAAAGTGTTGGAGAAATGATGAATATCTGGTTTCATTTGGGAATAAACTTCAATTCCATACCTAATGGTACCCTCTAGCTAGAGCACGGTTAATGTAATCATTATGCATGGAGTGACTTTCCTCACATGGCTTCAATGTAGATTAGTAAAGACATAATTATTAAGTTGTTATCGGTTTCAACACATTAGTGGCTCACTAGTGAGCACAGGTATCTCCTCTTGAGGAGGCCTAAAGCATACTCCACCACGCTGCTCCAGTGCGGATTGGTGGAGGGGTTAGGGGCCAACTCGAGTATCAGAAGTTTTATGCCGCCCAAGGGCCGCCGACATGGCTTAACGACTGTTATCTTAGGATAACAACCGGGACCGACCGACGGCTTTACGTGCCCTCTGAAACTCCGTGTTTCGCTCTAGAATTTTTTTCCACTAGCCGTCAGTCCATCTAACTACCGACCGCCCCCGCTGTTGCTTAATTTTGTCGATTATTCAGAATCAACACAAGCCGCCGGGCTATGAGCGCTTCTTATTTAATTAATTTTTGAACTTAAATATTATAGTAATTAATTTTTAAATTTAATGGTAATAACTTTAAAATTCAAATACTTCTAGCCAAATAAAATTTTATCTACTACTACTGTTCTAGTTCTACTACTGTTACTATAAATATTTATCTACTACATTAAATTATCCTTACATGCACAAAAAATTGTAGTTGAAAACAGACGGACGAAAAATGAGACCCTGATATGCAGTGATAAATAATTAACAAAATTAATTGCTTAATTGTTGTTTTTACCGTCACGCCACAAATTTTATTATATTTTAAATTTAATTACAACTGCGAAAATGTGGATTTATTTTGCATAAGTGACGCTAGTTAATAACTTCATAAGATAATTTTAATTGAGGAAATATAATGAAATTAACATTCCTTTCTTCTCTGTTCCTTTATTTATACAGACAAGATAAGCGAAACTGTTTATTTTACGTATTATAACGCTCTTAGTACACCTACGCGTTCGTATGCGGCAGCGAAACGACGAAAAAACTGTAAATTGTATGGCAACGTTTCGCATGTGTTATGTCTCGCTCTACTATATAGCTAGATGAAATAGTTGCGTCCTTGTCGGTATTGTTTCGCAAGTAACTGCGAAATGGCCGTTACACAGACGCAGCCGTTTCGTTCGCTAGTGGTGTTTCGCATCGCAAGGCGTCATCACGCGTTCTGTCAGTGAGGACAGGATTTCGCACAATGGAAGCCGAAAATATTGAAATATTATTGAATTTGATTCGAAATTATCCCGAATTATATTTAGTTGGGCATGAAATACGTATAGAAACGATCTTCATGTGATTTAAGTTCTAAGCATAGCTTATTTTCTCCGAGTTTTCTTCGCTTCTGATTTATTTCATGCACCCAGATTCTACGCTTTCTCTTTAATACCGACGCCAGCAACAACAATTCTTCCTCTTCAGAATCTGAAAGCGACGACTGGACGACCCACGAAAGCTACAATGACATTTCCTTGCGAAAGAACTGCAGTGTAATAACGTTCCGCAGATGTTTCGCTACCGCAATTATTTCGCAAAGACTCGCAGCCGCATACGAACGCGTAGGTGTACTAAGAGCGTAAGTTAACTAACTTATTGTCAGTAAAAACTACTAAACCCCATTCACTCGTGTCAGTCTTATCGGTCGATAGAGAAACAGGGATGGGATAATTATAATTAATTACAAGGGGTGCCCTTAGTACGTCGACTTAGGTTTTAAATTCAGCGGGAGGTGGGACTGGACTTACCTTGGCAGTTCGACCAGTACCTCCCCGTGAAGTTTCGAAGGCATAGGTCAAAGGCTTGTACTGGATTCGGCTTTGTCGAATAAACCAGTCAACTCCCGATGACTTTGTGGTTCTAGGTTCGAAAATCAGTGGAGGACGAGAATGACCTTGCCTTGGCAGTTCAACCAGTCAGCCAGGCAGAAATAGTGAATACAATATTAATCAAATATCAGTTCTTGATGTGATGCATTAGGAATTCGGGAGGTGATGCATTAGGAACTCCTCAAGTATTATAAAGTTTTGATAATTCTCATCAGTACAATCCCTCAGATTTTACGGGAAGACTGTGACAGAGATGAGATGTGAATGATATTGTGATGATGATGATACCTAGTTCTACAACAGTATAGTGCAGATTTAAACCTTAGCTAAAGTCTAGAATCAATTTGCTGGTAACATTGGTGGTAGCTACGTACCTAATTGTAATTTAATTTATATTTAAGTGTATGAGTTATTTAGAAAATAAATGTTTTTGTGGAATAGAATTAAATAGCGTCATTCGATGGAAATTTCCTTTGTTAATTTTTTTTGGTGCAATTTATGTTAAATGTGACATTATTCTAATATGGTATAGTATAGGAACGATGCGAAGGTGCCTCCCTCTTTTTACAAACGGTGATTACGAAACACCTCAGGGGTTAAGAAACTTTTGACTTTAGTACAGGTCTTTCATGACAAATCATATTTCAGAAACCGCAGTGCTGTCTAAATTGTACTCGACCTTTTTATACCAGAATAAATAATAAATAATTAACTACCCGTGAATTATGATTTATCATTTAATAGCCACATTTAACAGCCTTGATTTAATTTGTAATGTTTACTTAAAATCCTTACTTTTGTTCGTTTTTGTCTTGTAACAACTTGTCTTGCATATGTAAGTTGGTTTTACAAGATGTCCCACAATCAAATCCCGGTCGGGGGAGATATGTATTTATATGAGGAACAAATCCTTGTTCTCGTATAGTGGGTGTTAGTGATGATACATCATTTATGTGGTCCATGGCTTCTGCGGCACTGGGTATGAGTGTGCAGGTATTTTTACGTTTATAAGGGTTTAAAACGATTCAGTTTCAATCGGGTTACAGTACATATCACTTATCTTTCTTTGCATGTAACTTTCTATGTGTTGGCCGTCTCACATCCAAGATGTCGTTTATGTAAATATGTGTAACAAGGCTATGTATTACGAAAGGATCAGGCGGCCATTGTTAATGCGTTATGTGGTCAACTGGATTGTTTAATATCAGACAACAATAGCACGTGACTATTGTCATACGTATTTTGCAATAATGCCCTTTCAACTCGCTAGAAAGATAACAGCCTTCCTTAGGTACGTGTGTTTTACTTCTGATACTGTGCTAATTGTTGTATCTTCATGGGCTTCTTAACTAAACATGTATCTGATTTGATAAACGTCTTTTGCGATGTTGCCATATATTTAAATCTCGATAAACCCTTCTATCTCCTAAAAACCTCCACATTGCAAGGTGTCTAACTCTAGCCCCACACCAAACCCTATAGAAATTCGATTAGGTACAATATCATTGATATTATGGCGACAACGCATGCATGACACGGTAACGTCACTCCAACCTAAATCACGCTATCGAAGGAGATCAAATGCTCCGACAAGATCAGTCGGGACTCGGCCGCCTCCCAGGCAACACACCTCGCCTGGCGGGAGATCTCCCTTTGCCAAAATGTACGTCATCATAAAGATGACAGAACATGCATTCCAGTGGCGAAAAAAATATTCAAGGCCATATCTTTAGTTAAAAATATATCATGAGGGGCCGCCATCTACAACATAGACATCTAATTCGTTCCTGCATCACCAGTAGTCCCACGGTGATCTATTTTAAGAGTAACACGACGTGAATGTAATATGCATTGATTGATTGGTTTTATTTGGTTATCTGGAGATAGAATAAGTCTATCCCTTTATTCCCATTATGTTGTCTCAAGATTGGACAACTGACTTTATTTTGTGTTAGTCTCCATGACTAATACTAGAAGTCCCACTAATCCCCAATTATCGAGCGCTTATGACTCTTCAACACCACTGAACTAATGGGATAGACGGAATAATTTTCCTTTAGTTCTGCCGAACGTCTATTGCCAATATAATTGGTAAATCTTAAAGACAATAAAAACTCTTCAGTGATGCCTTCAGCTTCACGTATGTCCAAGTGCGACAGTAATCACTTATTATCAGGTGGATCGTCTGTTCTTTTGTCAGAAATTTTCGTGACAGTAAGAACATTAGAGTGTGCAGCACTGTTATTACGCTCTTATAAAAGAGTTAGTTAGAATGCATCTTAAAATCCGTTTGTAAACTGTAAGAATATCTTCGTAATCTTCAAATCAATCTCGTCTTCGTTGAATGGACACTTCGGTTGGACATTCAGAATTCAATACAATACAACGCTCAATACTGATGAAATTGCCAATTTGTGTCTTTGACCACTCAGGATATTCATTCAGCTCTGACCTATAAGTGCTTCATTCTTCGGCCTAAAGCTTGGAGTGTTCTATAAGACGTCGGTTAGATCCAATTAGGGTAGCTGAAAACGTAGCTTGTAATGTTGCAGCTATTAATCTATTGAGTGCTGAAGTTACTTGATGTGCTAATTAATCAGCTAATGACGGTTACGTCTGAAGTGTTTACGACATTGACAGGCTGACATGTTGTTTATCTTTTTTTTATTATTTTTATCTGCATTTTGTAACAATGGCACACCCAGATAATCTATTTTAAATACTACCAATGACAGTTTATTTCCTTTTCCTTTCCCTCTTCCGATTTCCCTTTTTCCATTGTATTCGGGAAAATTGCGCATCAACCTCTAATTTTTTTTAGATATAAGTTCCTTTTACAGGAACACCTTTACGATGATAACCAGTACAGGAAGATTTCCAGGGGCATAGATTAAGTGGTATCAATGTACATTATCATAAAACATTCTCGTATCTTATTTTATATTATTTTTGTTCCTCTTACAATTCAACTGTGTAAGTTTTTAAACTGAATCGATTCCATTATCAAGCAATTGTATTAAATTACAAATGTTTTACTAAATAATAATTGTAATCAAGTAAGAAACACAAAGGAATCTGGTATTATTTTTATCCAAACTTTTTTGTTATCGCATCCTTGTATATTCAATGCCGTCGAATTTTTTACAATTAGGTGTTTGAATATTTATCTTCCTTAATACTCGTACAAAACAATAGCCCTGTTTTGTTGTATCTTAAAGGCAAAAGGATAAGTGAGTATCAGACCATGCCAGGACGGGTTATATAATGAATAAACCTAATAGGTATATTGGAATGAATTTGTAGTTTTGTTTCTTTAGAACATCTCCTCTCCAATCTCGCCCTCTATCCGCGTTCTTTATTGTATAGCCACAGATATAGCTTCGTGAAGGCCGCTAAGGCCAACAGTAACTGTGGCATCTTAATACCATAGTGGAATATTAATAAATAAATGGCAATCGCAGCTTGCAAAATTCTTGTAGAAAACATCGCTATAAGTATTCGTTTGTAAAATAATTTAAACATAATGAATATTGAATACGGAGACTGTGACACGTTGTATGTGGTTAGCGAATTGCAAATATTGCTCTAGTGAAGCGAAGGTCTCGTGCTTTTGGGTTTTCTCGTATTTGTCAAGCGTCAACATTGTCCAAGTGGTTCGGCGAATGTTCCTGGTAAGTGGCTTGACGTCCAAGTTCATTAATACGGCGTATTTGTTGACATGTCTGGACAGTAATGCGTTTCCAATTTGTTTATGCAAATTATTTACGATCTCATTTTATTAGTTTGGACTAAGCCTGCATCAATCACTTTTGTCATTTACTATAAACTCGGCTTAATTCGGCTTGAAATTAACGTGGCAATGGTTACAATAGCAACGAAAGTAGCAACTGTGTAAAATTATAAGCCAATTCAAATGCTTGAATTTTCCCATTTAAGTCTACGAATAGAAATGTGTAAATCTCTATCACTAACTCTTTTATATCAATTTAATTCATTCGCTATATCTACGAGTTTTTCGGACACTAGCTAATGGTAGTTGAGTTTTTATATTAATTTTAATTCATGTTGTCCTCAACTCACAACGCAGTTTTTTACTGTGTAAATATTGATTTAAAAAAAAAACTCGACTCTACAACATACTGGTTACAATAACTGATCAATTTTCGTCATATTAGCCATTGGAAATCTCAGTCTCAGCGTAAATGAGAATAACATAACATAATGAGAATAACAGTGAATGAACCTCGAATGAAAGAACTTCATCTGACGAACCAACACTGTCAGTATTTTTAGATAGTTTTGTTTAGGTTAGGCCCTGATTGTTTGCGTCAAATCTTGCAAGACTAAGTAGACCTACTTACTCTTATCCAAAGGAATTGAAATTTTACATGTTGCTTCAGTTCTGATGACAATTCATTTTTCTGAGAAGCATGATCTGCACACAGGTTTGGCTCTTATTTACATTTACTGAGCTTTTTTAACAGACTTCAAAAAAAGGAGGAGGTTCTCAACTCGACTGTATTTTTTTTATGTTTGTTACCTCAGAACTTTCGACTGGGTGAACCGATTTTGATGATTCTTTTTTTTAATCGAAAGCTGCTGCTTGTCGTGTGGTCCCACTTAAATTTGAGCGAGATCTGACAGTGGCATCCATGTCAAAAGCATATAAGTCTTAAATTTGCATTGAGTATGTGCGCGATAAATGGACGAATAACTCAATATCACGCCGATTTGATGATTCTTTTTTTATTGGATGTACTTCATTTGAAGTCGGTTCTTTTTTGTTAAAATTTTAGATTATGAACTATTAACTTGTTTTTGCCATTTTTTTTCTGACGTTACCCCTCTATTGTTCCAGCCGCGTGGCCGACATGCTGGAGGTGGTCGGCGAGCGGGTGGGGGGGTGGTGCGGGCGCGACCCCAACTCGTTGCGGCGGCCGGTGCGCGCGCGCAGGCGGTATCAGAGCGACGTGTACGCGAAGATCGACGCTGAGATCACGGTTAGATTGGCTTGTTTGGTGGTGCAGTCACCTGCAGAGAAAAGTAACCCATCTGCTTATACGTGTAAATATAAGAAAAGCAACGTTTCTGTTGCCTTTAACAGATGGGTTACTTTTCGCTGCAGGTGACTGTACATGTAATGGAGAGAGAGAGAGAGAGGCGATGCTTGCTTTGGGTTCTCTTTAGAGGCAACGACACACGGCTATCGGCAATGGTGAATCCCCTTACCATTAGGTGATTCGTCAGCTCGTCGTCGGCTAATAATATAAAATAAATGTTTCCTTTGATAATGGATGATAGGTCTTATACGAACCGAGTGGCGTATTGGTTACCATGCCAAACCACAGTTTGAAGGGTCCTGAGTTTGATTCCCTGCGAGACAGAAATTTGAATGATGAGTTTGAATTTCTGTTCTCGGTGTGGGCATATGTGTTGTTGTCTTTGTGTGTTGTCCATGGCAAACACGACACAGAAAATCCTAGTGTGCGGCTACTCATTGTGCAGCGTTTAAAATGAAAGTTGACGTTAGAGCTTAATCCATAAGAAGAGCAACGTATCCCTAGTCTCAATGACTAAGATCTGATAAGGTCAATGACCTCTCCAAACCAATACGACAGTGGGAATAGTAGAAGAGGGAGACAAAACATTAACGATATGTGCATTAACGAAAGGATGGCGCTATAAACCCACATCCGCTCATACCTGCAAAAATACATTAAGAAAATGCTTACCTCGGTGCATAATAACAGGCTTCGATGGGGAGTAATGGTTCTGTCTGATCGTGTGAACTGAAACGATGGACTTAACGTCCTTGCAACTTGAACTTATTACAATATTTTTATGTTGGGTAATTACGTAAATATTCTAGCTCATCATGTTTTATGTAAATAGCCGACTTACGAACAACGGGAGAACTGAGAGTAAGTGGTTACCAAAATAAGTTGATTGTAGTTCAGTGATTTGAAAAGGATTAATATAAGACAATGTTGCCGTTATTGTTTTTTTAAACATGTGCGTTAACAAGGCACTTTCCCAAAATTGTGGTAGAAGCATGGTGGATAGAGGTAAAGGAGAACTGACTCGTATGGAGGAAAGTTGAAGTGTCCAGCTATAAGCAATAAATTGGCGCTATCGTAGGCAAATGGTATGGTATTTTGGCAAAGGGAGATGTCGCCACAGTATGAATGGAGCTGTTGTTAACGGAATGAAGTTAGACAATGACAGTCGTATACCAAACTTCAACTGTTTGTGGCGCCACCAATTTACGCAGTTTGATGGACACTTGTACAACGGAGTCATTTCTCCTTTATCTCTACTCTCCATCGGTAGAAGCTAAATATTGACGTTCATAAGTCTATCTCCCTTTTCTGTTTTCTCATTATAATGTGGCGTTATTACCGGTCCCTCAACTACCGCTTCTTCAGTGAGACAAGAAAACATAAATGGTAATGAATATTCTATAATATTGTCTAGGTATCTCTTGTGTAGTGAATTGAATAGAGTAATGACGGTTATGAAACAAAAACATCAGTGATGGGGAAAAAACTGATCGAAGGTTAACTATTTATGTTACTTGCTAACCATAATGATTTTCCTTTTTTTGTGCAAGTAACTCTTTCAAGAAATGTAAAATTTGATAAACAAATAATATGTTATATTCCCTTTGGATTATATTTATGATTTCTAATTCTTTCGATAAAGACGATTATCTAGTCTGTTTTTATACCTAAGATGTTTGCGATAAAAGACAACAAACTCAACTTTATATTTGTCTATTAGTATCACAACCAACCACGACCCGAAAATGTAATTCCAAAGTCCGCCCCACACAATCGAACGGGGAATCACTTTTTTCACAGACAAAATCACCATCAATTGCGTACAGAGCCTAGAGATTCGTCAACTATTGTTAGTATTGTTTTATCCTTCCAAGTTGTCGCGGCCGTTTCGTAACATACAAGTATCATTTACATTAACCACTTATTACGAGTGTGGCAACAAGGCAACCACCCGCAAACCAACGAGGTTGACACGTCAACCTACCTGTAATTTGATGAAAAGTAACATCAACGGTAATTATTTCTACACCGGACGGTGGTTAGGGTTATTACGTTTTGAAATAAGATGGACTTGGCGTTGATAGCTGGTTGTCGGTCGCGTGATCTGAATCTTGTTGCGATTTGATCACACATGTTGTAATAGTTATGTGGAGATGGTAGGTACTGCAAGTCTTTGCGGATTGATGGAGAGGTTAGTGGGTAATCCAAGTGTCGTGTCAATGCACGCATGTCCCCCATTTCCCCTACCGACCGCACCTGCTGTTGGTTCTCGGTCGATCACCTAGAAATCCTCGAATCAACAGAAGCCACCTATTATGAGCGCTTCATAATAATCTGTACCTAACAGGTGTTATGTAACACATATTGCAACAACTAATCGCTTTGTACATTGGTCCCCTGTAGATGGGATTTGATTGAATCTTGCTTGTATCAATTTATCAAATCGCATATACCTAATTCATTTGCACTGGTCAAGGAAAATATCGTGAGGAAACTTGCATACTGATAGATACTTATTGTTAGAGGTAGATATTTATATAACGCCTTTATATGACTAAATAACCACATATTTACAGTCACTATCACAGAATAAATTTTTTTCGGTTACAAATGTGGACACAAGGAATGAAACCTAAGACCCGCTTGAGGGTGTACAATCATCCATTTTTAACCGACTTCAAAAAAAGGAGGAGGTTCTCAATTCGACTGTATTTTTTTTTATGTTTGTTACCTCAGAACTTTGGACTGGGTGAACCGATTTTGATGATTTTTGTTTTAATTGAAAGCTGGTGCTTGTCGTGTGGTCCCACATAAATTTGAACGAGATCCGACAATGACATCCATGTTAAAAGTACAATGTACTTCATTTGAAGTCGGTTAGGGGAGAGTTGGATATTACCGCGCGTCTGATAATTCCGTGCATCAACGTATTGCAAAATCTAAACACTTCTAGCACTATTCATTGTTTAAAAATCATAGCCTGAAGTGCGTACCCCTCCCCGCATGCACGACCAGGTTGCTCCGAGCAGCGACGGAATAACACCGCGTCGTGCAAGTTTTTACTAGCGTTTCTTATAATTTAACTGGTATTTTTGATAAGAAGTAAGTTATTCTGTATTTATATTGTAACTTATTGTTTCCTTCTATTCTAATGCTTACATATTGTAGAATTCATGCCTAGATGGATTTGAATCCTCGATTAATTTTACTATATTATTTTGAGATATTAAAATGAAATGATCGAGTTTGACAATTTCGCGATAAGGGCGTGGTATTATTAAACGGGGCGTGAAATTGTAACCTATGAAAATGATATTATAGATTTTTTTTTGTTTTAAAAATGCATTTGTTGTGAAAATGCATCCTTATGTAAAAAATCACACACGTATCGACGGCTTCAATTATTAACAAAGCTTATACTCGAGTGGCAACAATGGAAAAGGCCGTGAAAAGCTTTGAAGTGACTGGGATATAGATACATATCCATTATCCATGAAATCCACATATTTCCGATGACGATGACATTCTAACTTCTGATCCTATTATCGAAGAAGTAATCTCTTCTGAACTCATTTTAATACCTAGTCATTAATAAAATAATAATAAACGTATCCAGTCTAAGTACATGACTTTTGTTGACTTAACGAATCTAAGTTTATGTTGTTATTTCTTTATATTTTTTTACACTTGATTTTGTTCTAAAATAATATTTCAAGGTATAGAAGGTGTCTATACTTCCTTATCTGGATTTAGTTAAACTTAAAATTGTTTTTTATTTTATTTATTTTAATGTTACTCATATAAATTCACGATATTATTACGGGCACGGTTTTATCATACCTCCGCACGATATTATCAAACCGGTCTGATAATACCACGTTTTCCCATTTTTTTTAAATATCGAAATAATTACTTTCTGTTAATTTTTAAAAATATTTTGCCACGCTGTACGTGTAGCTAAATAAATTATCTACTACTTGAGTGCATTTTTGAACCTGTACATCAAACCCTGGCCGAATTATAGGTGCAAGTTCTTAGGGGCTCGGTAATATCCAACTCTCCCCTAATTTTTTGTTAAAATGTTAGATTATGAAATACCAGGAAGGCCCAAGTCAACCTTTCCTGTAGTTCACCTTGTTGTATAGACTTGTTGAAGGTCACTAGGCTATGTCCATGACAGGATGACCACGTACCATCAGATAGCTCGTATGTCTTTTGTGGCCTATTTACATAGAAACACAATTTGACAAGGCTATATACTTACCCTAATTATCATTAGCGCAGTGACGTATTGTGTAGACAGGTGTAAATTATAAATACGGTATCGAATCCATCTCCATGCTATTATCGACTTCTATTATACAGTACTAGTACGTTAATAGTACGGCTTTTATAGATTTTTTTTTTATGTAAATGGGCGATTAACGAGGAGATTATAGACGACCCGTGTGGCGCAATGGTTACCATGCCGGATCGCCGCGCCAAGGGTCCTGGGTTCGATTCCCAGCGAGGCAGAAATTTGAATGATGAGTTTGAATTTCTGTTCTCGGTCTGGGTGTGAGTGTCCTTGTCTTGTGTGTTGTCCATGGCACCCACGACACAGGGAATCCTAGTGTGGGGCTATAAGTGTGAAGCGTTATTTATTTATTTATTTATAGAGTGGGACAATTACTAATAATTACTAATGAGACGATTACTATTATTTACTGCAGGAGCAGTACTAACTTCCACAGTCCGCTTACTAACGAAGAAGAAGTAAGAATATCAATTCTTCACACCTAAAGCTGGCCATACACGATCAAGTGTACTTGTCAAGTTTGCAGTTTGACTTGATGCGGGAGATAGCTATAATAGCCAGATAGCCATACCGTGGCCATACACCGTTAAGTTAACTGGATGCCTCGTTGATTCTGCTGCAAACTTGACAAGTATGCTTGATCATGTATGGCCAGCATAAGAATAATGACTGGTATTCATACTTAATAATAGCAGGACTTCTAACGAACAAAAAATTTTTTTTTCAAAATTCATTTGTTTTCTTAATACCTTTGTCTTTGGGTCACAAAAAAGCACATGAGTACCAAATTCCAATTCATTTGGCCCAGTAGTTTCGGAGAATGTTGGCTGTGAAGGGCGGTCGCCCAGACACACGAAGGATCCTATAAGGGTTTCGTTTTTCGTTCTTTTTCTTTCGGAACCCTAAAAACACTACCGTACTAAGTGTTTTCGGAAACTGTGGTATAGAGTCCAGCGTCATATCTTCGTTTCGGAACATTCGATTACGGACGAGTGAGGTAAAGGATTGTTTTACGAATGAAGAAGTCGGGTAGAAAGCCCAAAGAAGTAAAAAGAAATTCTCATAATTTCGAACGTAACATAACATAACGCAACATAATTCGAACCAATTATGTTTAAATAAATATAGATACGTTATGCCCTTACAAATCAACCGAAAAATTTGTTCCGATGTCCGCAAGGCACGCTTTATTGCTTTATCGCACATCTTTATCGCTCTCGCGTCAAAACTACATCGCTATCTCTTTCTTTACCTGAATAAGAGTTCCCAATTGGGAACTTTTTGAGTCACACAACGCGCGCGCTTATGACATATCTGCCTCTTTTTAATATATAATATCATTGATTCGAACGTAACTTGAAGCTACCTAGTAGGTACTTGCGTTTTTTTACGATATTCAGAAACGTTATTATGGTTGCGTTGCGGCACAGGTTGCGGACTTCGTGAAATACTTGTCAATTATCTTGTTTGACACCACAAGCTCTCCATTTCTATAATGTACTTCTTAAAGCGAAACTCGAAAGTAGTTCTCGATGCAGTGATATCAAGATAAAGCCTACTACACCGCTTCGTTATTGATACGTGACTCGTTTGAGAGAAAATGTTCGCGGTTTTCTGTACGGACAGTATTGGCGGGAAGTTTTCTAACTTCTATTTGCGACAATGATGTGGCTGGGAACTGATAAGTGGCTAATTGGATAGAGTACGTAAGTTGTATTCATGATTATGGAACCCTATGTCGAATGATAATAAAAATGTATACTTATTGCATTTTAAGATATGGTTTATTAAAAACTTTTATTTATTTCTTTATTTTAAGATTCTACAGATAAAGTTATAAACCTAATGCGTTAGAGAAAAATAAAACTTAAACTAATCTTATCCTTGATTGACAATAACAAATAACATAAAGTACCTACAACGATTCCAATTTTTAACCGACTTCAAAAAATGAGGTGGTATTCAATTCGACTTTTTTTTAATGTTTGTTACCTCAGAACTTTCGACTGGGTGAACTGATTTTGATGGTTCTTTTTTTAATCGAAAGTTGGTGCTTGTATGTGGTCCCACTTAAAGAGCGAGATCTGACGAGTAGTTTTTGAGTTAGGTATCCCTAATTTTGAAATCTGGTTAATTTTGAAATAGCTTATTTTTTTGTCAAGAATTATATTCCAGTAATCATTAAATATATCTACCCTACCATGTAGCTAGCTTATTTGTTACATTGATTGCCCGTGTTATTGGCGCCTTCGCCAACAGGACGGTCTTGGTCACCATTACAAACAGAAGTTGCGGTTGCCGCCGTTAAATGATAAATATACGATGAAAGGCATTAAACTTACTGTAAGGAATGAAATTTTTACTATTTTTCAATCACTGACACAAAACGGGGGCGAGAGAGGAGGGGGGGGGGTTATTAGGTTGTAAGTATAACATGATTGTGTAACTGTATTTCTGTGTCTATTTGTGGCCTCTGTGGATTTTATTTTAGTTTGAGTTTTACCTTGTATGACGAAATGATTCTTATTCTCAGATGTGTTTCAGTCAGATATGTTTGATACAAATTAAAAGTTTATAAGATACACTTAGTACAAAACGATAATATTAAATGAGGACCTTGTAGCCTAGTTGGTAGCGACTCTCCCTGCGAAGCAACGGGTCCCGGATTCGATTCCCGGCCGGGGCAGATATTTATTTAAGTAACAGATAAATTTTTGTACTCGGGTCATGGGTGTTATTGTGTTTGTGATGTGCTATAATTATGTGTCGTCCATGCCACCCGCGACACAGATACCTACTGCGAGGGTACAAGTGTAAATATAAGCATTTTTTATTATTATTATTATTATTAAAGTACAATTACAATATGCAAAATTCTGTCGATTTTTTATTCCTAGTTTAACTGGCTTAAATTGATGAGCCCATTTCCTTGTTATAATAGTTATATGGACTTCGATCTATAGTACAATACTAACCAGTGACTGATAGTGATAAAGATAACCTTTATTTACCAACCGCCATCTCTCTCCCTAGGCTCGCAACGCAGCCTTGTTCCGCGTGAAGGATGGCCCGGTGATACCGAAGCCGGTCGTGCAGACCAGGCCGCCATTGGGGCTCGCTTGCGCCAGATGTGCACCACTGTCGAGGGTAAGCTTGTTGATCTTGTTGGACGGAGTTGTTGACGGAGGTGCTTTGTTGTGTGTCTTTTGTTGTACACGAAAATAATATGTTTTAAGCCATACACGATCAAATGTATTTGTCTAGTTTGCAGTTTGACTTCATGTTTCCATGAGATAGCTATATGGCCAGATAGCCATACCGTGGCCATACACCGTCAAGTTTACTGGATGCCGCGTCAAGTCCGCTGCAAACTTGACAAGTATACTT
The DNA here is from genome assembly GCA_963932265.1 of Thymelicus lineola. Classification (NCBI taxonomy): domain Eukaryota; kingdom Metazoa; phylum Arthropoda; class Insecta; order Lepidoptera; family Hesperiidae; genus Thymelicus; species Thymelicus lineola. The sequence goes on along the minus strand of OZ010703.1, from coordinate 4,020,738 downwards.
GATCGTGAATGGCCAGCATTACAGAACCTAGTACATGCTACTTACTTGTCACTTATTTAGCGATAGTTTACGTATGATCTATAGAAACGTTGTAAACATGCTGTTAATAATGCATTTAGTTACATTAGACCTACACACTTTTAAGCACTTAGCGGGCAAAATGTAATTCAAGCTCGCGGAAAGTTACACCGCATACTTAACTGCGCAAAACTGCGTAATTAACTTACAATTAACTAACAATTAATTTACATTTTAAATTTATATGAATACAATGAGTAATAAATTCTTAATAAATAAATTAATTAATTAAATTCTCAATACAAAAGAATACCGCAGTGTGGGTAATATTAAGCTTAGTAGTAAAATATTATTTTCCCATAATTATATGTATTGTTATTATCGGCCCGCGGCTCCACCCGTGTTTTTCGAGATAAAAAGTAAACTAGGGATAAAAAAATTAATAATAGTACTTACATAAGGTGCATAGAAAAAGATACAAAAAATTGCTTCCAATTCGATACATAACATACTAAACCAATCCTTTGTGATGATAAGAGTTTCCATGATTGTAATAATTATATGTATATTTTGCGCATCTCTTTATTTGTGTCAATAATGCAACTGAGTTATTGATTACTTAACTTATCAATTGCAATGAATACGCATCCGTCCAGCTGTCGTGTTATCGAAACTTATTTGTTGTATTCAAATTAAGTAATTAAAATATTATATTTATGCAAATACTTTAATGAAGGGAAATGCTTACATACTCATGTAATATTATTATTGTATATATTATTATGTCATCATACATATAAATTAAAACCACCGCATTAGCCCTGGCGCGCACTTTCACGGAACCCATTCCTCTTTGATGGTTTCTACGAAGCCCAGTGACGTAGACAGCGCTAATGCCTATCAAATTATTATTACAAACAGCAGACGATACAATTTTTACTGGTTTTCATCAGTCATTCCATATATTTATTACTTCTGAAAGTCTTGACCCTTTATGTTGTATAGCATATTATTATTAGACATACATTGCATAATATTATATGTATTGATATTATCTATAATAAACAAAATGATAAGTGAATGTACAAAGTGTTGACGTTTCGCTAATAATTAAAAATATGGAGTTGTATTTGGTCAGGGTTTGTTTATATAGGTTTGGACAAAAGAGACTAGTAGTGTCACACAAAAATAATTTGGCGAAAGACAGTGTCTCCTAATGTACCTACATCATGTGGTGATTAGTGATATGCCTCCAAAAAATTATCTATTTGAACCATAGAACTACCAAGAAACATGACTTTTCACGTGTAGGTTTTTAAATTATCATACACACTCCGTTTTTTAATGTTTTGTTGTGGTAATGAACAAAACCTTGAGTATGGTTATTTGATTTAAAATTTAAAATAAAATATTAAGATAAGATCTTAATCACGAAATTGCGAAGTGTTTTTCTGAGAGGCGTTGAAGATTCAACAGGTAGAAGAAAAAGGTTCAGTTTGTCCGTCAGCCTGTCTGTCATGACTTGTGATAAAGTAATGGTCATTTCTATAACTAATCTAATATAATTTGTAGTTGTAACTAATTCAATGAGCATAGGTATGGTTCTATGAAATTATCTTTTATCAAATTTAACGACTTAGCCACTGGAACCTAGAAAAAAAAAGTCAAAATAGAAAATTAGAAAAAAAAACAAGATTTTTTTATTGTCTTATTTAAAGTTTACTCGTTAATACTGTATTTAAAAATAATGCACAAACGTGTTATAATTTAATTAATTGTTATAGTTTAATTAATTCTTTTTTCCATTAATTTTTAATCTGTGTACACCTTGCACGTGTGAAGATAATTGCTTAAGCTGATGTGTATTAATGATACGAAAATTAAACTGCATTATACATAATATTTTTTACGGAATGTGCTATTATCATTATTATGAGGTAAGCATAATAAAAGGAAGGAAAGATAATTATTTGTTGTGTTTTTAAACAATTGTAATTACGTTTTGAGGTAATAATATCAACAATAAAATGTTAGAGTTAGAAAAATTAACTAAACATGTGCAAAGATAAAAATATTATTAGAAAAATCCATTTCAAAAGAAAAAATCAAAACAAAAAATCCACCTCACCACATACCGCCAAATTGACCAAAAAAATCACTTCTGCGGTGATAGGTCTCAGCGCTCAACATCTTTGTTTGCCGCTTTATAGTACGGCCGACGTAACTTGACGAGTCTGAACATAGGCTTTGCGAATTTTAGCGCATGTAAGACAGAGATAGCGACACGAACATGCTAACGTGTGACTGAGACATAATACGAGTGAGCATTGCTGAATTGTTACTGCGCAGCCTTCTGCGCGAAGTTCAGACGCGCCAAGATACAGCGGCCGTACTGTACTATACTTATTATCTGGATCCCGGAAATCGCGGCCAAAGTCACGGGTAGAGAACGCTAGTTTAATACATGATACTATAACTGCGTCTGTTTCCCTATCAAGTTCCCCACAGTCATCTTGGTTGTATGGAAGAGATCTCTTAGCGACTAAATCGATTGTACCGTATTCAAGCTGTTTTATAAATTTAATATTGTGTTCCAATTGGCGTACAGTAGCATTATTGTATTGTACTATAGGAAGCACTAAATGAGGTTCAATGACCTCGCCTAATGAAGGCTTAACGCGTTCATTGTCCATTATTGATCTTATCGGCATTATCTTGAGTCCGCGAAGGTCAATGTTGTTGGTATTTGTCGATCGCACGATTCGCACAAAATATAATATTTATGCAATGATATTAAACTATCATTGTATTTATGCGTAGTCGCGTACTGTATGTAGTTACCCTAAATTCTAGATTCCAAAGTAGACTATGCAATCAAAAAGTGATTTACCTATTTTATTTATCAAGTATACAATAAATAAATAAACAACGTATGTACATCATATTGTGTATACTTGCTCTAGTTTACCTGTGGAGGAACTTGGACATACACAAATAAAACAATAAATTTCAATGACCGTAATACCTACAAATACAAATTCTACATTAACTCTATACAAATCTCGACCCTTTTCCACCACTTCAGTATTATTACTCGTCCGTTTATAATAGGAACATATTATAGTAATGCGATTCGCAATAGTTTATTACATACATAAAAACGAATACAATGATGTTAATTGTTAATTAGCGAAGTAACTATACAAACAACATATTCAATTAGGTACATGCAAAACTACTTCGCTAGTACTTGTCAAACTAATACAAAATTCAAATGTTTTATTCAAAATTGGTTTGGTTTTTTTATAGTACCTACGACTATCATATTTGTGCGTGGTGAATATATTAATGAAATATTCATAAGAGTTAAGTGTGTGTGTTGTTTTATTGTATCTGTTCAATAGATATTGATAATATTGCGTTAGACGTCTAGCGATGCTGATGTGAACAAAATTAATATCAACTTTGCTTTCACTATCTTATAAATCTTATTACAGAATTAGGGATCACGGTCAATCTGTTTGATTAACCGTGATCGCTAATTCTGTAATAACGCAGGTCAAGCTAACAGCACAAGACTATAACCATATGAATAGAAACAGACTGCAAAAATCGATATAAAATAATCCAGATCAAGATCCTTAATCAAGTAACACTGCAAATTAATGATACACATAAATAAGGGTCAAGTAAGGTTAACAATCCAGAACAAGTTTAATGAAAACATGTGTAATGAACTCAAAATAATTCAAGGGGCAATAACTAAAGAAGAAAACTACCAGCAAGGGTTAGTGCAATGAACCAAAATAATTACAACATTGAGGAGTTCCTTAATCTGAAGTCAACCCTGTCAAAAGCATCTTAATTTAATACGTATATTAAATTCCCTCGTCTGAAGCTAACCCTAAAAGTATTATCAGGTCATGCTTATCATAAAAATGCATTGTTATCGGTAACATAGCTATATGCAAAATTACTACTTCGTAGGAAATAAATTAATGGTAAAAAAACGTTTCAAAAACAAGCTTTTAAAGCCTTTCATTTGATACCCATACTGTGGTAGTGCAGAAAAAATAACTTATCCCCCATCTTGGACGATCCGCCATATTGGAATTAGAATGACGTGATATAGCTATGCATGCATTGTCATCCAAATCAAGCGTGTATACCAAACAACTCAATCGGTTAAAGATAACTGATTTAAAATTCAGTTGCAAGATTCCACCTGCAGACCTTCCAGCGGGTCTATCGTCATCTTCTTGGCCGGCAACGCGTTGGTGACGCCCCTGTTGTTGCTAATGTCCATGGGCGGCGGTGATCACTTGCCATCAGGTGACCCGTCTGCTCGATTGCCTGCTAAAAGCATAAAAAAAACCTGGACAAACAAGCAAACTTATTGCAAGTTAAATAAAAGCTTGTAAAAAGGAAGTAGTTCTGATTCAGCTTGCAAGATATGAATGCAACATACAAAATATACAGCTTGTACAAATGTTGAAACACGTTACTTAATACATGAATCAAAGTTGCACGTATGTCCAGTAATTCAGTTACCGTTACTTGGAGACGCCCATTCCGATCGCAATTTCGTACAATGAACTCTACTAAGACCTCGTCCTCCTACGAAGAACCTCAATCGAAGAACCCACTCACTCGCTATGCAAACTCTGAAAATACAGAGGCTTTGTTAAAATTTTTTGGTTTTATGTTCAGACTTTAAAATAATACGCTAATCTGACGCATCGTTAATTTTATTGACTTTGCCGGAGAAAAAAAATGTTTCTTATACAAAGTTCTTTACCTATGAAATTGGAGATTTGTATGAAAATTTTAATTTTTTTAATTATATTTTTTGTCTAAACTTTGATAAAAGTAGAATTATCTAGCTTTTTTATCTTTCCGATTTGACGCAAGTGCTGCCTAAATTCCAATTTCATACCTATTATTAATTTCAATATGATATCGAGAGTGAGATGTTAACTTGTTTTTCTTTTTTACTTATTATAAGTTAATGCATAACTTTTATTTTTCGTCTTATGATTTAGACTTGATTGTATTTAATTCTAATCAATCCGTGTATCTGCAATTGATTTTTTTGTATCCGTATTTCAGGTGATCGTCTATCTATAAATTCAAAGTCTAATTCCACAGGATTAATGCTATTATCTTCAGGTTATCAGCCTTTTAGTTTTTCTTTGCTACTTTTATCGATTCGTGAACCCTCGAATTTATTAGTTGTGTTGATTTGATTTTAATTACCTCCATTCATTGACATTTTAGCTAGTTGTCTTACTTTGCTATGAGGTATGCATAGATTGGGGGTAATCTATGGAGGTATATCTAGATTGTTTGTTGTTATGATTCAAGTCCCGACTTCTAGCCAAATACCATGCATAGTTCTGTCGGCATTTGAGCTTTCGAATGACGCTAATGCTTGTTGCTTACAATTCAATACACTTAATGCAGTAACAAATAAGATGTTTTTCGTGTGTGTATTTGTATTGAAAGAGGAATAACAACAGTCGTATGGTGCGTAATTCTGATTGCTAATTTGGCCATGTGCCAACTGCAACAGACATTGGCTCCGCTTTTATTGCTCATGTAGGCCCAGTAACTTACTTCCTTGTGTCTTACGCACTGGTGACCTTACGTATCGATCGCACGTTGCAATTGTTATAGATTTTCCGCCCTAATAGACTCGTTGATTCAATTCTCGCGATGTACCTTGAAGTGTATTAACATATTGTATTAGCATTCGACAGGTAACACTTTCGAATGTCATAAATTCGGGCTCTTTGATTAAGAGTAACAGTAATTCGTATTCATATTTATTTGCGTATTTTAATGTCCATTACTTTTACTTCTTTTTTTGTTGCTTGTTGATCTTAAATATTACTTTAATTTTTTCTTGGACTTCCGCTGATATTCAATAATGAGTCAGTCGCTTCCTTTTCGTTCGACAACGTATTAATGCCATCCCTAGTGTTATTGGCACACATATTTAAGTGGCATATAAGTTAGTCTGTAAAATGTGGCCTTTTAGCTCGTTCGTTCATACATAAGAAAATATTCGCACATTTGAACCATTCTTATTGTGTTATTTTCTTTATTCTAAGTTTTTCTTCTACACTTATTATCTGAATGTGTTTTAATTTATTATTTCATATATCTTTGAGTACCATCATTACTAAGTATACATATAGGTATACTAGCTGTTACCCGCGACTTCGTACGCCGAAAATAAAGATCCCTTCAGTATAAAACATGTTTTTCATAAATTGACAGCAAACTTGTCCATACTATGAAGAGAGGAGACCCGTGCCTTGTAATAGTCCATTATGGGTTGAAGCTAAAACACCTATACTTAGTACATATATCGTATTATGTAAATGAGTAAAATATTAAACAAATCTTTAGTGTTGATAATGAAATGATAACTACGATCTGATATTGTAGCGTGATTGGTAGTCAGCAAGATACTAAACTCTTCACCAAAATTACAGCAAAAGTGACATGTTCGTAGAACCCATTAATTACCCATCGGGAGAAGAATTCATAGCCCGGGCGCAGCGGCTTGTGTCGGTTCTAATAGTAATCGATGAAGTTAAACAATAGCGAGTGCGGTCGGTAGTTGGATAGGTGACCGCTAGTGGCAAAAAATTCTTGAGCTCTCCGAGCTTCGGAGGGCACGTAAGGCTGTCGGTCCCGGTTGTTGTCGTAAGGTAACAGTCGTTATGACATATTGAAGGTCCTCGCCCGGCGTAATGACTTCCGACACTTGGGTTGATTTCTAATCCCTCCATCAATCCACACTGGAGCAAAGTGGTGGAGTATGCTCTAGGCGTCCTCAAGAGTGAGTGTTCAGTAGTGAGCCATTAATGACCCACCCATAGAAAAGGTCCCAAAATAATTGAACTTTTTAGAATTTTGAGGTTTAAGTCAGGGCCTGAGAGTTTTTGAATTTTAAATTTACATTGTAATTTTACAAAATACACAAAAAAATATCTTTGTTTTCTTTTTGGGCAGTAGCAAATCAGTGATTCCTTTAGCGTTGCTAATGTACGTTGGCGATAGTGACTACTTACCATGAGGTGACTCATCTGTTCGTTTTACAACTTCTTACTCCAAACATACTCTAAGCTTACAACCTCTAGTTTTAGCCCTTAGGGAATGTATTACCAAACAATCATGTTACAGTTATTTTTGTTTTATGTAAGATTACATACTAACTACCAACTTTCACAGTTTTACCTTAAAAAACCGGGCAAATGCGTGTCAGGCCATGTGCAATATTGGGTTCCAAAGTAGTAAGTTTATTGACTATTACGTATTAACTATGATACGTATGTTAACATAACCTTGACAGTTTTCCTTATAAATCCATCGTATAACCTATTTTTGAGAATGTTTTCACTTGTCCAACTCCAACCGTTTAGCCGTTAGGGGGGACACTTGACTTGACTTGGGTACCCAAAATTAGCACTTTCAAGCCAAATATTTCGCAAACGGAACTCTACATACAAAAATGGTCTCAAAAGAATAATATTTTTGAAAAACTTTTTAACGATACCCCACACTATAGGGATGAATAAAAAATAATGCTCACGTTACCTGTAGTGGAGGTACCACGAAAAATGTTAAAGTTAATTTTTGTTTATAACAGTCGAACTGAGAAGTTGCTACTTTTTTGAAGTTGGTTAAAAAACCGGCTAATAGCGTGTCAGGTCATTGGTAATATAGGGTTTCGAAGTTCTAAGTTTATAGAACTCAATAACTACGTATGCTAATAATAATATAGCCATGATAGTTTTCCTTTTGATGCTATTGCCATGAATTTTTTTACGAGTCTAACACTTACGAATATTTCGCAATAAAAACTAAAAACATATTTTTAAAAATGTTATTCTACCAGAAGTTTAAATAAACATGTATATCCTTGCTAAATTACAGCTTTCTAGCACTAAGGGCCTCTGCGCTATGCTACGGACGGACGGATGGACGGACGGACGGACGGGCATGATGAAACTATGAGAATTCTGTTTTGACTTCGGAACCCTAAAAAGGGTCATAAAAATCGCTTCATAAAATATAACGAATCTATCAACTACATATAATAAAATTTGACCTTATCCCTCAGGAACAGGTCTGTTTTCCGGGATAAAAAGTATCCTATGTCCTTTCCCGAGCTCAATTCTATATCTGTACTAAATTTCATCGAAATCGGTTTAGTGGCTTGAAAGAGTTATCCCTCAGGAACAGGTCTATTTTCCAGGATAAAAAGTATCCTATGTCCTTTTCCGAGCTCAATTCTATATCTGTACCAAATTTCATCAAAATCGATTTAGTGGCTTAAAAGAGTTATCCCTCAGGAACAGGTCTATTTTCCGGGATAAAAAGTATCCTATGTCCTTTCTCGAGCTCAATTCTATATCTGTACCAAATTTCATCAAAATCGGTTTAGTGGCTTGAAAGAGTTATCCCTCAGGAACAGGTCTATTTTCCGGGATAAAAAGTATCCTATGTCCATTCCCGAGCTCAATTCTATATCTGTACCAAATTTCATCAAAATCGGATTAGTGGCTTGAAAGAGTTATCCTTCAAGAACAGGTCTATTTTCCGGGATAAAAAGTATCCTATGTCCATTCCCGAGCTCAATTCTATATCTGTACCAAATTTCATCAAAATCGGTTCAGTGGCTTGAAAGAGTTATCCCTCAGGAACAGGTCTATTTTCTGGGATAAAAAGTATCCTATGTCCTTTCCCGAGCTCAATTCTATATCTGTACTAAATTTCATCGAAATCGGTTTAGTGGCTTGAAAGAGTTATCCCTCAGGAACAGGTCTATTTTCCGGGATAAAAAGTATCTTATGTCCTTTCCCGAGCTCAATTCTATATCTGTACCAAACATCAAAATCGGTTCAGTTTTTTAAGCTTGAAAGAGTTATCCCTCAGGAACAGGTCTATTTTCCGGGATAAAAAGTATCCTATGTCCTTTCCCGAGCTCAATTCTATATCTGTACCAAATTTCATCAAAATCGGTTTAGTGTCTTGAAAGAGTTATCCCTCAGGAACAGGTCTATTTTCCGGGATAAAAAGTATCCTATGTCCATTCCCGAGCTCAATTCTATATCTGTACCAAATTTCATCAAAATCGGTTTAGTGGCTTGAAAGAGTTATCCCTCAGGAACAGGTCTATTTTCCGGGATAAAAAGTATCCTATGTCCTTTCCCGAGCTCAATTCTATATCTGTACCAAATTTCATCAAAATCGGATCAGTGGTTTTGGCGTGGAATAGTTATCCCTCAGGAACATGTCTATTTTCCGGGATAAAAAGTATCCTATGTTCATTCCCGAGCTCAATTCTATATCTGTACCAAATTTCATCAAAATCGGTTCAGTGTTTTAGGCGCTATTGAGTAGCAGACAGAGTTACTTTCGCATTTATAATATTAGTATAGATTAATTGTGGTTAATGATTCAATATATGGAATTGTAGTCAAGTTTTTAACAAATTATATATTTTACTAATCAATACGATTCATCTTTATGCATGAAGTCTGTCGACCCAACTATTGTCATCAATCCCATATGAAGAGGAGATGAGTAATAGTCGATAGGTAAAAAGAACTTTATCATTGCACATGTGATATGATATGAATAAATCGAGAGAGGTCGATGTAAACCACTCGGGTGCTATGAGCTGTTCATTACTGATGTATTTCATTGGCGTGTCAATTGCCAAGGGCGGCCCTAGCTCGTCTGTATTCCGTTCTCGGTCCGTTCGACGTGCGCCTTGAAGTCTCCTTATCTACGGCTATTGTGATTGCTTTTCCTCCTTCAACAACAGGTGATTTGGTTCTTTCTTTATCATCAGTACGGTATTGTTCTTCTTCTGGTAATAGATTCGTTTCAAGACCTGGTTGACATTGTATTCACTTGTTACCGGTATTACCTCTAAAATTTTGAAGACAAGTTGCATTGTTTATTCATGCAATAAAACACTTACTTTCTCTTATATTTCGGAGTTAAAATTTACATACTGCTTTAATTCCAATGACTATGTATTTTTATGATAAGCATAAACTGTAACTGCACTCAACATATTCCAGAAACTCTTCAAAGGTTAGCTATCCTAACTGCCGCGTCCAGAGATGGCATTCGTTTTTCAGTAGAGTGTACTACAAAGCAAAAAGAGACTTGGATTTAGTATGGATAGATCTAACGTCTAAGCAGTTATAAAAGCCCGGCCCTTATTGAATTTGAACTGAAGCCGATCGGCATCGCCGTTCCCACTATTAATAGTGTTGTTGTGAACAGGCGCGGGTAAGTATTAATAGTGTAACGTAGGGGGACTTAAATAAGATAATGTCGATGCGAAGCGTGGTGCGGTGTCACGGTGTCGAGCGCTCTACCGGCCTACGGTAAACAAACACTGCGAGTGTACACCTAGAAATAGACCACTCTAGTCTGCCATCTGTGAAAATATTTCGCGTGACTGATGTCTCTGCGTCTTGTATTGCGTGGTGTGATTGTGAAGCAAATGTTTGTGTACAAACTAGCTCAACCCTCCTATTATCATACATACCATTCGTAGTGGCATTAACATTTATACTTTTTGATTGAGTACCGTCACTGACTTCTAGTAGCAAATGCTTCCGTGCCGCAGGACTAAGTTTGAGCAATTCTTTTTTCTCAATATTATTATGTCTCTTGCTTAATGACGTTTCGACATGTGTGATATTAATTCCCCTTCGAAAATAAAGAAGTTTTGATACAACAAGTTAATAGAAGCTTTTCTATTGATATTGAATGGAAGGTTTTACATACATCCTTCTATTGTTTTATATGGAATCGTAATGACTTTTACACTTAAATACGAGATACCCGTTACTCGAAAAAAAACGTCTAAATCAAATGTGAATCCCAGAAACAAAACAAAGAAATAAAAAGCCTAATTATTATATTATAAAGGGTAATTAAAATCATCAAATCGTATGGCGTCATAATGACGCATAATATATGAGTACATAATAAGCAATAATTATAATATATTATAAAGAATTGTTTTGTTTTCAAAGATATGTATTTGGATATGTAGTTTCTAGCGTCACTGCATTGTCTCTAATAATACTTTAAAATAGTAGTTAGCCTTCACTTCATAGGCCTCCTTCCTTGTATAATGAGCTGTGTTCAGTACTTATTCTCATTTCTGTACATACTTTAACGCACACATGAGGATTTAATAATATTATAGTACTTAATAATGATATTAATCCGTCCTTAATTATTTTTATATGATAGCTACTTCTACCCTCGCGTGGATTTAAAAAATGACACAATTTTATATCGCACTACCGTTACCGTTATTACTACTATAGTTAGGTACACTACAAAAGAAACCTGAAAAATCTCAGCACCAAGAAACAATAATTTACTAATTAATTATTATTCTTACTGGATGCCAATTCTTTCGAATAAATGTTGAAAATTTCATAATTGAATGAATTATCCTTTCCGGTGCGTTTCGTTCAGGCTTCGGAGTCCTGAGGCTCCTGAGTTATTCCCGGAGCGCTCTGACATGACATGAGATTCTTCAAAAAATGTGTAAAAAGGTTTTTCTTCAAGGCCGCCCTTGCATTGGCGACTCCTCAGGTATTGTTCATATCTGTGGCCGACGATGACCACTTGGCACTTACAATCAGGTGACCCTTCTGTTTTCCTCAATTCTTCATACAATAAAACAATTAATAGTAGAGCTGAGATGACATCTTGTTGTAATGTGTGAAAACCTTTATTAGATGCATACAATTCTTCCGAAACAAACAGAGGGCATATTGTAAGATGCATGTGATAACGGATACGCTATAATTCAAGTCAATGGGCCCCTATCTTTCCTTTCATCCGTCAGATATCGTTTGACAGCCCCATTCACAGATTATAAGTGGTTCAAATTAACGATAGTAATTGATTCGTGGCCGTGAAAATTTTTATTAGTATTTTATGTTAAGAATATATACTTGCATGTATAAGATTTCCAAGTGGGGATTTCAGTGACAGTTTGCACTTGTCAAGTTTAATTTAATTGTGCATCTACGAAAATTCGTTGTTCCTAAATCTCCATTTTAACTAGCCCTAAATTGCCAGCAAATCAAACAGATCAAATCTTTTGTGATTATTGTGGGTACACCGATAATAGAGTTGTCGTTGTCGTGTCGTCCAATCAAGCGTTTCTTGATTGCCGTTGCCCTATGCGTTTTGTTGCACCGCCATTATTCCAAATATATACACGAAGCGTAGTCACAAAATAGAGAGACAACAGAAGTATAACACCATACGGCCATACACAAGAAACATAGACACAAAAAAAATAAGCGCGAATAGGTTCAAAACTGAGTGAATCACTTTTATTTTACGTAGGGTTTTTTTTATGTTAACGACGGGCAATCAGGCATACGATACAGGCAGGTGGATGGGGGCACCAGTTTAAACAGTTCTTCGGAACATTCACCATAGTTGAGACGGTAGAGGACACAAAGAGAGCCTACGTCTCTCCGGAGACTTAAGTCCTCTAAGCCGTCTTTAAGGTTGGGATCATCAACAATTCGAACAGCGTGCCGCTGTACGGAGTCAAGAGGGCTTAGTTGGTAACTGGGTGCACCGGCCCAAAGGTGAGACTGAGAGCAGTACTCCATATGTGGTCGAACTTGGGCCTTGTAGAGCAGCAGGCGCTGCTTCGTTGTGAAGTACTGCTTCGCTCTGTTTAGTACACCGAGTTTTCTGGAGGCAAGTAAAGCCTTCTTCTCCAAATGGCCCCGAGACTGCACTTCGTTCGTTTGGTATTTGTGAAAAGAGTCCATGTGTGCGTTACCCCAGTGCGCTTGCACTGAGTTATCCTTTCTGTGTGTATGTATTTTGTGTACACATGCGGCGGCCGGTGGCGTGATATCAGAGGACCAACCAAACGCGCGTGATGCGCGCGCGCACGGCATGGGGCGACGACCCCGCGCCCCTGCCGCGGTTGAATCGTTGGATTGTGTGAAATGTGAATGTGCGACTGTGTGCTGGTCTACGTGTGCGATTGTCGTGTCATCCTCCATTACGGTTGCCACTTATTTGGATGAATAATTACAATTAATTTGTTAATTTTACTTATGATGCACCTTTGGGAGTTTCTTGTAGCTCCTTCCTAGAATGATACGTATATGGTATGTACGTAATGGTACGTATCAGAATGTGCTTGAACAGACCCATTTGAAACGAAATTTTTGCCGGGGCCATAATAGGTACTATCCAAGCAACTGGTTGAAATATTGCCCTACAATACATAATATTTATTATATTATGAGTACCTAGTTACCCGTACCTCAAACCACACGACGGTAAATTCTGTTAGGTCACTTATTTCTATCATTCTAATGAATTCTATGAATCATCGACTACATTAATTACCTACTACATATTTGAATACAAGCTACATCATTAAAGTCATTCACTGATTTTACGCGATCACTGATGAGGTAAATTATGAAACAAAAAATATTATTATTATATGAAATGGCTTTGCCTGATTCAATAATAAATTAAGGTTGTCATTCGGGCATTCTATAAATACCTGTAAATATCCGATTTTCGGATGTACCGCGACGAATGCAAGTGACAACCCTATCAGCAACAACCCATAATTGTCCCACTGCTGGGCTCGGGGTCTCCTCTCACAATGTGAGGGGAACATGCCATAGTCTACCACGCTGGCCAAGTGCGGATTGGTAGACATCACACACCTTTGAGAACATTATGGAGAACTCTCCGGTGTGCAGGTTTCCTCACGATGTTTTCCTTCACCGAAGCAAGTGATAATTAACTTGTAATACGCACATAATATTAGAAAATAAGTCAAATGAAAAAAATTTTTTTTTTTAAACGCTTTTATTTCAATAATGTTTAGTTTATAAAATTAGCTACAAGTTGTGAAAATTTCAAGTCTCTACGTAAAATGTCTAAAGTCTGAAAATCGTTTTTTTTAATTTAACAACAAATAAACAATGAAAATTAGTTTAAAATATGATTTTCGTGTATTGTCATCGGAAATACACATGTCTGCCAAATTTCATCAATTTTCATTAAAGGGAAGTCATTCAAATTAACGTTACAAGATTTGATGCTCCGAAGTGAAGCTAAATAAAAGCGTTTAATTAGAGGTGCGTAACAACCTTATACTGTTTGTTTATTAGTACCGCACTTGCCAAATAGATGAATAATCTCTTCGGATCACATAGCCACGTGTTTCATTGATGGCCATGTGATATTTGTTTGTGCTTCGTCTCGAAGGGAACTGTATGAAAATCGTTCTATGTAATATTGGTAACAATGTAGCTGGGTAGATAGAAGATCTGTAGGTAGTTTGTCACCAGGTTTTTGAAACTAAACTTCTATAACGACATTGTGGAAACAGGTTACCGCATAATAATAAACAGAGTAAATATGAGAATGAGTGAGAATGAGTGACAATATGAATAATCGTAAAAATTAATGTAAAAAGTTTCAAAAAATTATCAAAAGTGGCATCCATGAAGAATTGAGAGAACTTGAGTACTATGGATATACGAGTATGGTGATTTTGATATTATTGGTCAGCGATAGCTTAAATCCTTTTTCGAAGACTATTTTCTTAGAAGTCAGTATTTTTTTGGTAACATTTTCATATATTATTCTTCGATTGATTATCTTTGAAACTGATGCAACGACAAGTTGGTGCTACCGTAATTTGCTGGAAAACATCGCCAGGATGATAAATAAATCGTTTTTCGTTAATAATTTTTTGGCATTCACATCATTTATCCGTACATTTTACGCCATTTGTCACTCGACAGTGCTCGTTAAACTTTATTTTAATGAGACATAATTGCTGAGTTACGTCACCAGTATAATAAATATTGATAATATTATGTAATGGATACGCCATTGCATTACTAGAGAATCCGTCTGCGATCCTGGTATTGCCGCAGCAAGCACATACCCTCTTGCTAGTTTGCTACTACAAAACACAATATGCCAAACCACATGACATGTGTAGTTTTCTTGAGTGTCCTTGACTCTAAATACCGTGACTCTAAATAACTGTATTCGCGTAATTTATACGAGCGTACATCTTACGCCTGGCACCTGCCGACCTTGGTGGAAACCTTGCCCTTGTCTATGAGTTAATACTGTAACCAGTTTGACTGGCTGTCGTCTTTCGGAGCGTCATTTGTATGTTTATATGCTTATGTTACCCTGGTACTTTGGATAACTTTTTTTTACTGACAAAAGTCAAACGATCCCATCAGGCAGCTGATGGTAAGTGGTTATATGTACATATAATCGCCCATGGACTAAATGAAGTACGTAAAAAGTCAAGTATTACTAAAATATACCGATGCTCTTTGATGAATTTTTTGGTTCTTATTTGGTTTAGAGGAGTAAAATTGATAAGATCTCTTTTAAAATAATTTTGTTGCTGAAATAACCTAACACAATATTACCCATATTGACTGTTTCTTTGGACTCATGGATCGCATATTATTATTAACTAATTTTACTAATGCTATATTAAACAGATTTCAGCATAGTTCTTTTTTCGTTTTTGTTAAAGCATAAGGTTTATATTTAAAAATAAAACTATAAATAACAAGTCCTTGTTGCCTTTATATTACAAAATTTATCCTACAAATTTTGTTATGTAAAATATTTGTATGGTTTAAGACTTTAAGTAAATATTCTAGATTGTTTCCATATAATCATTCACGGCGGGTATTCATCCCTTCGTTGTCAATATCCCTCCGGTGTGGACGTCGCGCTTTGCTTCGTCTTTTATTATGAGTACCGCGAAAGACTTAATGAATTGCCCGCCTGGGTGTTCCCGTCTGATTTTTGAGTGTCTTCATAGGCTTTTACTAAATAAGTGCGCTTTACCATCCACGATTTCATTTCTGCTTAATTTCAATGCTGCGTTTTGTAGTCAAGCATTAACTTATTCTTTATTTTAAAAAATCTTGCAATTGAGTATTAGGTAACATAGCAAAAAATTGAGTATTATACTCGTATGTGTATATGATTGTGTTCGTCACGCAAAACACGTCTCTGTGTACTGTTACGAATGTTAAGATGTATTCCGATTGCTCTTGCGATTATTGCAAAACGATTAAATATAACAGTGTGGCAGCGTAATAACACTAATAACACTATTTCGTAACACTTTTCATAATATCTGCATCCAAAGGCCAGTCGAGTAGCGGTGGGTCTGCTAATGATCTGTTATCTGTTTTATTTTCCATATTAAATCTGTAAAAGCTTGAGAAATTAGCGCGAATTGAAGCTAATTCACGATAGAGCTCAGTATGCTAAATCATGGATTCACTCCGGTTCAACTCTTCCATTATCTCACTATCTATCGCTTCTTGCAGATAAGAGATCAAATTATACTTATCTATTATATGTAACAGATTTTTTTATATTCTACAAACAAAGATAGATATTTCTTCTGCCTTTGATATCGTTCTATAGCTCTAATTGTATTCATCACCTAATTTGGCACTAAAAATTATGTGCGTATTTACATAAGTAGGCTCAAAGTGAAAGCTTCTGTGCAAAACTTACTTTGTTAATGTTACTTTGGGGGCGTCCATAAATTACGTGAGGTGTTTTTTTTTTAATTTTCTGTCCCTCCCTCCCCCCCTGGTGAGATGTCATGAGATTTTATTCAACCCCCTCCCCCATCCCCCAATCTCACGTGACATTTTTCAAATTGTTTCTTTCGAACGAATTAGTGAATGATCTTAATCGTATTACGATTACGCTTAAGATTAAATCTTAAGCATGTACAATCTGGATTAAATGGACCAAAATAGTATAATTTTTTTCTGTTTCAATCAGAAAAAGAATTGCGTGATATTTGCCGTGACCCCCTCCCCCCCTTAAACATCTCACGTAATTTATGGAACCCCCTTTTACGGCATCGTCCTCAGGCCGCCGTGACGCTAAAACGATACATATCTTTTATTCAATTCAAAATATTTTCCTAGGACCCAGAGCACTGACTCTTCTCGGCCGATACGTTCTTGACAGAGCTGTCGTGCTCGTCACGTGGTAGTGGAATTACCGCCATCTCTCTCTGTTGGTTGTTATTCTGGTGCACACTCATAAAGGGGCCACCTACTGTATTTTTGATTTGGTCAGTCCATTGCATAGGCGACCGACCTCGACGTCTGCCGTTCCGACGAACCAGCCGTTCAATGAATCCCTCATTTCTTGGCGAAACGTGGTCAAAGAATGTTACAATGCCTCTGTACTGTTGCACTGATACTAACTACATATTTCCCTCTTTCCAGGAATCCTGGCACGACCCGAAGTCGTCTAACACGGGCGCGGTGATCAACATCCTGGACATTGGTCGGCAGACCTTCGCCAACGGCGGCGTCGTCTCGCGGTACCTATGTGACTTGGCGCAATGCTGCCATCTCATCAAGTACGATTACAAGGATGTTGTGCCTAGCGTGAGTTGGTTATGATATTGATTGGGTATTGTGAGCGGACGAGTTAGGATGGTAAGATGTCACCGTTGATAATGAATGTAAGGAATATAATATAGAGTAGCTGGCCTAAAGAAAAGGTATACTAATCTTAAGTCCCCAGCCGAAACACGATCAATCGTTGGGGGACTGGCTAAAGCAAAACTATGGTAGCTAGCTAAGCAGGCTTCAAGGAAAAATAGTAATACCAGGAGGATATGAATTAACTAGTTTTTGCCAGTGGCTTCGCCTGCGGTAGTCACGACGGGAGTCCCCGTTTGCATTCAAAATGTTTAGTGTCCGCGAAGATAAGTTTATAATCACAAAATTATAAATTTTGAAAAATCCCACGCCGGATGTAAAAAAAATATAAAGCGTGTAAAAATTGATGAAATCCCTGGCGTAGCTAACAATTATCAGGCTACTGCAGCGCCTCCTGGTGGTCTACCGCCATAAAATATATCTATGAACCTGCTCTATAATGATACCTTTTGAATGCAAAAAACCGCAATGAAATCGGCCCAGCAGTTTTCATAAAAACCGGCCACATACATACCAACAAACAAACAACCTCTACTCCCAAACGCATAATTATACCGCCTCCGTTCCGTTCCGTCCGTTGTGGGTAAAAATTAAGTTCGTGTAAGAGTCAATTACAATTTGTAACTTCTTTTTTATTAAACTTGTTAATAAGATAAGATATAATTATCTTAGTTCCATGTATTCAACTGTTCTTTGGCGAGTTCCAAGTACATAGTTTATTTACAATGTTTACATACAGATGTGTGTGTTGTTTCAGCCGCGAGATAATTTAATCTTGTAAAACGTTTCGTTTAGTCGACAGTATTGTGTCGGCGTTCTGTTTGACAGATAATATGTAAAAGACGCCAAATTATTACTGATTGTAATAGAATGGGTGCTTGTTAAATATGAAATATGTAGTAATAATATGTTTCCGTTGCCCCGTGTGGTGCCGGGTCCACTTTGTAGAATATCACCACTCCTACTTCTTCCTGGGATGTCGTAAAAGATGACTAATAGGATATTCCAGGAGACGGGCAGTCTCCCTGCGGACTAAGAACATCTACAACGATCACCAACACGCACTGGCCAAGCGTGGTGACTACCGGCTACAACCCATTATTATATGTGGCTATCATTATAACCACATCTAAGCCTCGGCCCCCAGTCCCCGGCAGCCCCGATATTCCTAGTTACGGTAGCGGCCATGGTAACGGCGGGGCAGGGGGTGCTAAGAATTGCCGGCAGAGATTGGTCTACCAATCTAAACAACTATTGGCTTAATCCACAAGCTTAGAGTAGCGCAGTGGGCTATGGAGAGGGCAATGCTCAGTATTTCACGTGATCGCATCAGAAATGAGGAGATCCGTAGACGAACAAGGGTAACCGACATAGCTCAAAGAATTAGCCGGCTTAAGTAGCAATGGGCTGGCCAAATAGTGCTAAGGACCGATAACCGTTGGGATCCTTGAATGAAAGGTCCTTGAATGGCGCCCACGTCTCAGAAGAAGGAGGACGCCCCCCGACCAGGTGGAATGACGACCTGAAGAAAACAGCGGGCATCCACTGGATATGGAAAGCTCAGGACCGTGTAGAGTGGCGCAAGTTAGGAGAGGCCTATGTCCAACAGTAGACCTCCAATGGATGGATAGATAGATTGGCCATTGACTCCTTCACCAATCCGCACTGTAGAAACAGATAATTTTTTTTTTTAAAGATTTTACTTATATTTTTATGTAGCTCTAGTTACCTAGCCGACAAGCGAGCTGACGATCCATCTGAAACTAAGTGGCCACCGTCACCCATGGACACAAGCGTGATTTGCCGACAAAGAAAGTAGAGAGAGAAAGAAAGAAAGTATCTTTCTTTCGTGTATTCTGTAACTTTAAATTTTTAGAAACCGCCGCATTGGTATGGGACATTATTAGGAACATTTTCTATATACCAAATAATGATATTATATGTGAGGTAGATATGCCAAGAGGGCGCTGAAATTAAGACAGTCGAATCTAGTCATGTGTAGCGATTTCACTAATACATTTGACAGCTTCCTTTGAGTGTCATCAAAAACTGAACCTCGCAATGTATAAACAAACTGTAGTAAAATATCTTTGATACCAACATGTAACCCCACTGGTCTATTCTAGGTGGTGAAAGACGAACGCTTCCAGGCAGCGATAGAAGAGAAGACCCAAGAGGAGTTGAAGAAGACAGCGAACGGCGTCTCTCATGGCGGTGCGGGAGACGGAGGCAGCAGCTACGTCAGTGTAAGGCGGAAAGTTGAACAGCGGGCTATGAAGGTGCTTAGGGATATCAGTTCGGCGATGTCTAACCATGTGCTCAGGTAATTATATAATAATATATTAATCTCATCAGCTTAGATGATTTTCGATTATATAAATGACAAGAACGCCTGGAAATAGCCGTATTATTAGCCGTATTGGGGCGTCTTAGAATACTAACCCCAATCCCACGCCGGATGGGTGTCGTAAGAGGCGACTAAATCCGGCCCGATGGTGGTAGGGCCCCTCGAGGGATTATATTGGTATTATTGATTTTAATTGTAAATTAATATTATTATTACTATTATTATTTCTCCATGGGGTTCGCCTGGATAGCTACCACCCTTGAGCGTGAGTCAGCCGCCAAACGACTCGTCGTGTTCCGGCTGGGGGCTTGGGAGCCAGTTCTTTCTTTCTTTTTCTTCTCTCTTTCTTGGCCGGCAACGCATCAGTGATGCCTTTGGTGTCGCTGATGTCCATGGGCGACGATAGCCACTTAACATCAGGTGGATCGTCAGTTCGTTTACCGGCTATTTCCATAAAAAAAAAACATATTAATTACTATTGAAATATAGCCCTATAGCCAGTTGGTAGCGACCCTGTCTGCGAAGCGAGGGGTTCCGGGTTCGATTCCCAGCCGGGACAGATATTTATGTGACGGATAAATATTTATACTCGGGTCATGGGTGTCATTGTAATGTGTTATATGTGTCGACCATGCCACCCACGGCAAAGGTAAAACCGCGGGGTATGATTGTGTAGAATAGAATAGAATAGAATATTTTTATTTCATAAGATGCTGCAAACAACAAAGAAAAGAAAAATGAAAAAAAAAACTTATACAACTATGATAGTATTGAGTTGCAGTCAAACTGTATGAAAAGGGACCGCACCCGGCAATGCCCGCAGTGAAAGTACGACCGCTGGTTTTCAGGGCGATCCCGAATTCGCATAGCTTCGCTTGTGGTACCTTTCATACAATTAAAAAAAACAAACCCATAAGCGTGTAAGCGTTCTTTCCTCGTACCCCCCAGGCTAGTAGCATGGCTGTGCCACAAGGCGGTGCGGCGCGTGGCGGGCGGCGGCTGCGGCACGCGCGCCGAGTGTGTGGAGCGCCTGCGGCGTGCCAAGGCGGCCGGACTGCCTCTTGTGTTCGTGCCCTTACACAGGTAGTGTGCGATGTTTACTTATAAATCTTTATTGTACACAAAGCAAAAGAGGTATCCAGGGCATGATACAAAAATGTATTATTCAATAGTATCCGGATGACCGAGCTTTGCTCAGTATTTTTTAGTAAACAACGCCATCTACTGAAGTAACTTTAGTGTTGCTACTCGCCAATAGATGTCAGGAAGAGTTTATTGTAGCAGTTTTTCATTGCCTGAAAATACAGATAAAACGACATTTTCTAAAAATGAATCGTAGCGGGATCGATTTATCGCCCCCGAAACCTCCTGCATACTAAATTTTAAAATCGTTGGAGCCGCTACCGAGACTCCGAGAGTATAATTATATATAAATATACATGAATTGCTCCTTTTTAGCTATAAGATCTATAACTATCTTTAATAGTTTACGTCATTAGCAAAGGTAAATCGGTATGATTTACGTATATGGATATGTAGGTATTTAACCTTGATAATGACAAAACATTCTGGAATATTAAACATAACGGAATATTTTTGTATTATAACCTGCATACCTAACTCTTTTGCTGACTGTACACCCAGAACAGGAAAGTTACAGTCTAGTAGGGAAATAAAAAATACAAAAGACGCTGTGTAGTGGACATCTATCTCCTCAAGATAACCTTTAGATGTGAGTGCTAAGAATAAAGTAAATAAGAAGAGCTTACCCAAGTGTACGAGTAACGTAGAGAGGTTTAAAGCAATAAACCAAACAATGGATAATTTTAAGTCGAAGAATTTGTGAGGAGGGTTCTAACCCTCTCATTTCTCGATTTTTTCATTACACATTTTACTGTCCTTTCTTAGAAGAAAGAAAGAATACAGTAAGCCCTGTTTGTTTGTCTTTGTGTTAATTTTTTTTGTTGTTGTTTTGTTTATTTATGTAGATGTCTTATAATATAATTATAAACAAAGACCCTTAGTTACTGATAAACAAATAAGAAAAACCCATCCTTACTGATTGAAAGATTATAAAAGTAGATAATACTACATCCTACTCACAGAGCTGCTGGAAGAGATATCTTAAATAAATACGCAGTTCCTTTGTGCAAATTGTGTGATCATTGTTGTTTTGTGTAAGATTTCCTTCGTGTACAAAGTAAATAAATAAATAAACAATATGTTGGTATTGCAGGTCCCACTTCGACTATATCCTGGTGACGTTCACGCTGTACCTGACCGGACTTCGGCCACCGCTCGTAGCCGCGGGGGACAACATGCGGATACCATTCTTCGGGTATGTATAAGACTTGTACACTCGGCACAACAATAGGGATGTTTACACTAATTATAAATTACTATAAATTTTTGTCTAAAATACTAGTGGTAACATTTAAAGGCCTAAAATATGATTCTTTTATCGAAATCAATCACAATAAATTAAATATCATTAATTTAAAATGTTAAAATTTTTACTCACTGTCACGTGACCGCAAACGCCATTTTGAGCTTATGACGTCATTGAAAGTATTTTATATGCAAATTCAACTAACTTCAGATTGTAAGAACGTTGTACTCTACTTAGGCGAAAAGATGACGTCACCTTTAAAATAATAATGTTGTAGAAACAACAAAAACCAAATTTCAAGTATTTATATTAGATTTATATTAGTATTTATTTGGATATTTATTTTCAGCTGGTTCCTAAGGGGCTGCGGCGCTTTCTACATTCGGCGTCGCGTCGACGGCTCTGAGTACCACGGGGATCCCATATACAAGAGTGCTTTGAGGTTGATCATATAATAATATGTAAATCATATATAGTTTGCGGATAAATGTGAATATCTTATATTGGTTCACATGTTCACATTTATGTCGGATAAATGTGAACATGTGAACCAATACTACCACTACATGTTTTTAACTGACTTCAAGAAAAGGAGGAGGTTCTCAATTCGAGTGTATTTTTTTATGTTTGATACCTAAAAACTTTCGACTGGGTGAACCGATTTTGATGATTCTGTTTTTAATTGAAAGCTGGTGCTTGTCATGTGGTTTCTCTTAAATTTGAGCGAGATCTGACAATGGCATCCATGAGAAAACCATATAAGTGTTTTTGCATTATGTGCGCGATAAATGGACGAATAACTCAATATCACGCCAACCGATTTCGATGATTGTTTTTTTTTTATTGTTATTGGAAAAGATGTACTTCATTTCAGGTTGGTTTTTTTTTTTGTTAAAATGTTTCTGATATTTCGACCAAGTTCCATAAATCATACTTACGATTCAACTTTTTTTCGCACAACTTCATCTGAACATCGTCCAAGACGAGTTAGGATTAAATTATATGTTTCGGCAACATTATAAATAATAAAATATGTTGTTTATTCCAGAGCGTATATTCTGAACAGTCTAGCAGCTAACAACAACTTAGAGTTCTTTATCGAGGGCGGTCGCACCAGGACCGGCAAGCCGCAGCCGCCTAAAGGTAAGTAACTAGCGCTCCGCCCGCGACTTTGCCCTCGTTTTCCAGGATAATAAGTACCCTATAATTTTATCCAGATAATGGTCTACCTGTGTGCAAAATTTCATGAAAATACGTTCAGCAGTTTTTGCGTGAAATCCTCAGTTACTTTCACATCTGTCTTCTATCTATCCATATAAGATATATAAAAGGCAAAAGTGATTGAAGATGTATCTATCAACACAGGCCAAACCCTTAGGACAAGAAACTTAAAATTTCGCACACGTATTTGTCTTATGACGTAGGCATCCACTAAGAAAGGATTTTTCAAAATTCAACCCCCAAAGGGGTGAAATAGGGGTAAATATAATAAGCATAATGACCGCCTGCGATGCTGCGGGCAACAGCTAGTTTTTAATATTACTAATAGTACGATTGAATCCTTTTAACCCATTCGTTGCTCTTGGGACCTGATTGTTTCCTTCCTTCTTCATTTGATAGCTTTAATAATTTTAATTGATACTAGAAACTATAAAAACATATATAGCTAGAAAACTTAATTCAGCGTGTACTATGAATGAAATGTTTTGTAAATTTGCATGCAATCCTTGGACTTTGAAGACGTTATGAGTGGTAGGTAAGGTAACTAATTCAACTGTTAATAATAATGTTTAGTGTTGATAGGTAACATTGCTAGTGATGCAAGGCACAGGGTTTGACTCCCGGAAGAGGTGGAAACCGTATAAAAAAAACTAACGAAAATGTTAAGTGTACAGTACGGCTGACGTCTTGGCGCGTCTGAACTTTGCGCAGAAGGCTGTGCAGTAACATAATTCGGCAATGCTCGGTACGCGGCGTATTGTCTCAGTCACACGTTAACATGTACGTGTCGCTATCTCTGTCTTACATGCGCTAAAGTTCGCGAAGCCTATGTCCAGACGCGCCAAGATACGTCGGCCGTACTGTACTTTATTATTTTTACTGTCTGAACCGTATCCATTTCGCTGGGCGTCAAACATTTTCACTTGTCATGAAGTAATCAATATTATTAAATATAGCTTAAGTCACTCAATAATAATGTAGCTTTATATTTTCGAAAAAA
Source organism: Thymelicus lineola (assembly GCA_963932265.1). Taxonomy (NCBI): domain Eukaryota; kingdom Metazoa; phylum Arthropoda; class Insecta; order Lepidoptera; family Hesperiidae; genus Thymelicus; species Thymelicus lineola. The sequence goes on along the minus strand of OZ010703.1, from coordinate 3,996,178 downwards.
AACTGAAATCTGTTCTGTAGTTTTTGTGTTTATCTATTAAAAACACACAAACGAACAAAATATTTTAAAAAATCCTCTATATAATATTACGTTAGATTAAGAAACCATAAGTTTACTATCTATGTCTGTGATGATAAACTTTGAAGTGTGACAATAATGTCATCAAACACAGCATCATTCATCTTACCATCCATCCATCATTTATGTAACTTTACTTAAAGAATCTACATACAAATTCTGTACTAAGGAGCAATTTAAGTAACCGTTAGTGACTCTGTGTTGGGGCGTCAGATCCTCACACAAAGCTTAAGCGCGGTAGCGGTTTAGTTTAGGCACCAGCCGGTCTATTATGAATTAACTCTTAAATCCAGCCAAGTTCCAGTGTAAACGTTAAATTCGTGTTACGAAAGCGGTCACGTGACACTTTTTAGCCAATCATATGTTGTTTAAAGCCCGAAAAATGAATTGCCTGGAACTTGAATGGTTTTATACAAGTTCATAATAGGGCCCCAGATCTCCCACAAATTGCAAACTCCTTATACAATATTATGTAAAGAAAGTTATCTATTTGTGGAGATGAATAAATTATTATTATTATCTTCCAGCGGGCATCCTCTCGGTGATAATGGACGCTTACCTCGACGGTACGATCGACGACGCGTTGCTGGTCCCAGTGACGTTAAACTACGACCGTTTGGTAGATGGCAACTTTGTCCGGGAACAGCTGGGCATGCCCAAACAAATGGAGACTTTCTGGTCGGCGCTGCGAGGGATATGGCGAACCCTGAACACTAACCATGGCTCGATACGCGTGGACTTTAACCAGCCTATATCGCTTAAGGTAAGGAATAATATTGTTCCATCCATCCATCAGCCCTTGGAGGTCCACTGCTGGACATAGGCCTCCCCTAACTTGCGCCACTCTGACCGGTTCTGAGCCTTCTGAATCCAGCGGATGCCCGCTGTCTCCTTCAGGTCGTCAGTCCACCTGGTCGGGGGGTGTCCTATGCTCCTTTTTCCGAGACGTGGGCGCCATTCGAGGACCTTTCTTCCCCAACGGTTATCGGTCTTTCGCACTAATATAATATTGTTAAGTGCGTTATATGTTTCTTTCGCTGTTTTTCCTCCATGACAAAGCTCCTTTCCCACTGACCCATGGCCCACTATTGAGCACGGGAATCTCCTCTTGAGGAGGCTTAAAGCATACTTCATCACGCTGTACCAGTGCGGATTAGTGGAAAGGTTAGTGGTCGACCCGAGTCGGAAGTTTTCAAGCCACCCCATGGACTCCGACATGGCTTAACGACTGTTATCTTACGATAACAACCGGGACCGACGACTTTACGTGCCCTCCAAAGCACGGAAAGCTAAAGAAATTTTTGCCACTAGCGGTCACCCATCCAACTACCGACCGCGCCCGCTGTTGCTTAACTTTGTCGATTACTCAAGGATATCAGCGCTTCTGTTTAACTCGCTCATATTAAAGCAACCTTTCTGATATACCTCTTCTCACACTACCCTCCCCAGGAACTGGTGACGTCATTCCAGAAGTACAACTACCTGAAGTCCTCACCGGAGCGAGGTCTCGCCCCGCACAACAACAACCTGGCAGCCAACCTGGACCGCCAGATCCTGGTCAGCAACAGCCACAGCAGCCTGTACGGGAGCGACGTTAGCGATGACCACAAGGTCATGGTGGAGGCGATCGGACGGCATCTGGTTTATGGTGAGTGTTGTTGTTGTTGTTGGTCATTTATTGCATAAATGCTGTAGAAATATTAAGTAACATACTAATCTATGTAGGTGTCACACCCTACCATCAATTTGACACACACACTCACTCACACACACACACACGTCAATGTGATTTACCCCTTTGACAGTTACGGTGGAATTTTGACCGTAAACCTGATCTTACGTATTGGCTTCAACCCATTAACCACGCTGCTCCAGTGTGGATTGGTGGAGGTGGAGGTAGTACATAATTTAGTACATAATCTTATGCACTAAATATTTATAAACTCGTCAACAATAATAGGGATGTTGACACTAATTATAAATTAATATAAATGTATGTGTAAAATATTAGTGTTAACACATAAAGGCCTAAAATATGATTCTTGTATTGAAATCAATCACAATAAATTAAATATCATTAATTTAAAATGTTAAAAATTGTACTCACTGTCACGTGACCTCAAACGCCATTTTGAGAATATGACGTCATTGGAAAAATTTTATATGGAAATTCAACAAACTTTAGTAGACAGATAGTATTGAATATCGGATATTGACGTCGCGTGACGTTTTTGGTGGGAAATTTGATAATGAATTTTATTTATCAATTTTGTGTTTAAATTGAAGATTATAATTTTTATAATATTTTTTTCGTGAATATTGAGGTTCTATCTATAAAATTAAACTGAATCCTAAAATTAGTCAACATTCTTATTAATAAAAATAAACATTACACACACTAGCATCAATTTGACATATACACGCGCACACACACGCGCGCACATACACGCGCGCACACACGCTCACACGCGTACACGCATACAAATATTAATGTGAAGTTACCCCTTTGACAGTTACGGTCGAATTTTGACTATAAATCTGATCTTTAGTATTATGTACTAAATATTATAAACTAATCAACAATAATTTCAGACGCGTCCCGCGCCACAGCGCTGATGTGCACGAACGTATGCGCGTACGTGCTACTGACGGAGAGGCGGCAGGGGTGCGCCGCACGCCAGCTGCAAGCCGCGGTGGACGCCCGGGGCGCCGCGCTCACCGCGGAGGGGCGCGATCTGGGGTACGGCTCGCAGCCTGTTACTAAAGCGGTATGTGTGCTTTGTTAATATAAATACATATTTGTAAATATAAACTTAACAAAGAAGAGTCTTATTTAGTAAGTACGCAATCGCTCTCGTTTCGCTTCGGGAAAAATAGTAAAAAAATATGTATTATAACCTATGTCACCTGGGGATAGTGTAGCTTCCGAACAGTGAAAGAATTTTACAAATCGGTTCGGTAGTTTCGGAGCCTATTCAATGCAAACAAACAATCAAATCTTTCCTCTTTATAATATTAGTATAGATTAATTATAGAAAGAAAACAATTGAGCATGTGCAACTTTTGTCTCTCTTTCCAATCATATTAATCTATATATATAAAATTGAAAAGAGACACACCGCTGATTAAACAAAAAATCTCAGAAACTACCGAACCGATTATGATGAAATTTGGCAGGGAGATAGTTTATGCTAAGGAGACGTCAGCTAAGAACGGATTTTTGAAAATTCATCCCCTAAGTAGCAAAAATAGGGGTCCGAAGTCATTTTCATACAAGCCGACTTCGTCAGTTTTAGAGTTATAAATATGAAATTTTTCATGTCAGTTTATAGTAATAAATGAAAGTTAACTTAAACACATTTTTTTGGAAAATCATCCCTTAAAGGGTTAATTTAGCGGCTTGAACTCAGTAGGCAACTTCGTCATTTTTGATGTTAAAAACATGAAAATTTACACATTAGCTCAAAATTAGAAACTAAATTTTGTAATATTACGTTTTTTTGGAAAATCATCCCCTAAAGGGTTAATTAAGGTGGCCCAAGTTAGTATGGGAACTTCGTCAGTTTTGAAGTAAGAAGGGTGAAAATTTGTATGTAAGCTTATAATTAGACACAAAAAATAACTGTATCACGGTTTTCTCGAAATTCATCCCCTAAAAATAGGGGTTGGTAGTCATCTACATACAAATCAACTTCGCCAGTGTTCGAGTTATAAATATGATTTTTTTTATGTAAGTTTATAGTAAAAAACAAAAGTTAATTTTAACACGTTTTTTGGAAAATCATCCCTTAAAGGGTGAATTTAGCGGATTGAACTCGGTACGCAACTTCGTTATTTTTGAAGTTAAAAACATAAAAATTTGCATATTAGCTCAAGATTAGAAACAATATTTAAAAGTTGTGTTTTTTTGTAAAATCAACCCCTAAAGGGTTAAATAAGAGTTTTCAAGGTAGTATGGCGACTTCGTCAGTTTTGAAGTAAGCAGGGTGAAAATTTGTGTATAAGCTTATATTTAGACACAAAAAATTACTGTATCACTGTTTTTTCGAAATTCATCCCCTAAAAATAGGGGTTGGAAGGCAACTCCATACAAATCAACTTCGCCAGTTTTAGAGTTAAAAATATGAAATTTTTATGTAAGTTTGTAGTTAGAAACAAAAGTAAATTTTAACACGGTTTTTTGGAAAATCCGCCCTTAAATGGTTAACTTAAAGGTCCCTTAAAGGGTTAAGGGGACAGGGAGCGGTAGAGGGACAGGGAGCAGTAGAGGGACAGGGAGCGGGAGAGGGATAGGAAGCGGAAGAGGTACCGGGAACGCTAGAGGGAGAGGCACAGGGTGCGGGAAAGGGAGAAGGACGGGGAGCGCGAGAGGGAGAGGAATACGAAGCGAGAGAGGGAGAGGAAGAGGGAGAGGAATAGGTACAGGAAGTGGGAGAGGGACAGGGAGCGGGAGATGGACCAGGAACGGGATAGGCAGTGGTAGAGGGAGCGGGAGAGCGAGAGGGACAGGGAGCGAGAGAGAGAGAGGAAGCGGGACAGGAAGTGGGCGAGGGACCGGGTGTGGGAGAGGGAAAGGGACAAGAAGCTGGAGAGGGACTGGAAGTGAAAGAGGAAGAGAGAGAGAAAGATTGAGAGGGATTAATATTGAATTTTATAATCAATAAATAACACTTTAATAACGTGTTAGAGCACCAAAAAGCATAATTTCCGCGTGCGAAGCTGCGGGCAACAGCTAGTAACTACATATAGTTGAAAGTAACACGACTTAAGGTCGTAGCTGACTTATACGACACCGCTCCCATCCAACCGAAGTATGAGAATTCAAATATAAACTTAAAATCGTGCTCTGTAGGTGCACTTTACAGTAACAACAAAAATTAGCAGCCCGCGCGCGGGAAGCAAGCTAACCGCAACCTTGCCACTCAATAGTTGTACCTACAGAGCACGATTTTAAGTTTATATTTGAATTCTCATACTTCGGTTGGATGGGAGCGGTGTCGTATAAGTCAGCTACGACCTTTATGCTTTATTCCACTGAGGGTGCGATATAAGCATGTTAAAATAGTAATGTGGTAGTAGTAATGTAACTCAAAGCACCATCCTCCCCCTCCCCAGTTGGACATGCTCGGGCGAGGCCTGGTCCGGCGCGAGGGCTCGGGCGACAAGGCCTCGGTGAAGCCGCAACTGTCCATCGCGGCGGCGCTCGAGCTGTCCTACTACGCGAACGCTGTGGTCGCTCACTACGCCGCGCCGGCTATTGTGGGTGAGTTGAGATACATTATTTAAACCCCCTATTCTATTAAATTTGTGTAATAAAGTAATTTGTGTAAAAATTGTGTTACAATCACATTTATTAAAGAAAAAATAGATCATTCAAAAATGTCAACGTGAAGTAACCCTTTTCCACATTCAATTACAGTTGAACTTTGATCGCAAAACAGGTCGTATTATTAAATACATCAATGTAAGAGCGCATGAGCGTTTAAGAGAGCATTATTTGCAGACTGACTGATTTCTTTACTCTCTTATCGCAATATGTTACTTATTGTGTTAATGTGTAAAGGTATGTATATGTATATATATATATATGTATAGGTATATATATGTATGTATGTTTATATATTTTAAATGGTATATATAATATAATAGTATGTATAGTTTATAAGTGTATATGTATATTGTACGTAAGTAGTATTTGTTTTTTTTTCCTTTTTTATCATTTTTTTTTCTCCTTAAGTAGTTTTAACACCTGCCATCAGTTCTTTCCACATCCACCCAGGGTTGACTGGTGGACAATGCCATTAGGCATTAAGTTTGCCCTTTGTTCATCCTTTTTTATAAGGTGACATAAATTTTAAATAAATAAATAATAAATGTTCAATAATAATATTATTACCTAAAACTTCTCATTCCAGCGACGGCACTAGAGAGCATCATTCAGCAATCACCTCCCGAGAACCAAGCGGATCTGACAATATACCACGACCAGTTAATCCAGAGCTCTCTCCAGCTGTGCTCAGTACTGAATCAGGAGTTCATCTTATGTGCTCCGTGCACGAGGCTGGAGGACCTGTTGTTGGACGCTGTGGGGTCGCTGGTGTCCAGTGATGTTATTGTACCTGTGCAGGTAACATGTGGATTTAAACCTAACTTTTTTTTTATTATAAACTAGCTGTTACCCGCAGCTTCGCATGCGGAAATAATTTGCAATAAAATATTGCGACTATAAATTGAGATGTAAGCTATCCTATCTTTTAAGTTGGATCAAATTGCACATGGTGTGCAAATTTGATTAAAATAGGTTAAGTAGTTTAGGAGTCCATCGCGGACAAACAACGTGACACGTAATTTATATAAATTAAGGTAAGGTAAATGACAATCGCTGATACAGGAAAAAAAAGGCAAAAGGCATTCCGGGAGTGCTGACAGAAGTGAAAACTTGAACAATTACTTGTGTATTTTTTGAATCGTTAGGAAATATTTTATTGTGTAAGAAATACTTTTAAATGAAGTGGTTTTTATTTATTGCATTTTTAGTTAAACACTCCGCTGAGTACACACTGTCGAATCAAATAAGCTACCTGGAATGTTTAGAAATACCTCGTCACTTATGATGTCCTAGTACTCAATTAAAATTTTTGTGAAGTTAAAATTAAATTGAAAGAAACATCGTTCCAAAAATGCGACTGTGTTCAGTGAATACGTTCAGTCGAACCTCCTCGTCACACATGATGTCCTGGTACTCCTAGTACAAATTTATTAAAAAATTAACGGTGTCGCGAGTTAAGGTTTTTTCCCATCTCAAAAATGCCCAACGCACCTAAAGAAGTTTTCACTTCAAACTACATCAGGAGGGCAAGCTTCGAAGAGATACTTGAAGACGGATCACGTGACATTGGATGAACGATTTCAACCAATCACAGGCCTGATTGATGTTGACGTTAAGACTCGTAGCCACTCGTAGGGTGTCGATGTATTACTTCGACTAATGATCTTTCTTCAGGTACCTCTTCAGAGATTGGTCTCCAGATGTATTTATAAACTTGATAATGCCGGTATTGTTTCTAACGGTATAATTTGTTTGTCAGAGGAACGCGCCGCTAGAGGAGCAGCGCTGGTCGCAACGCTTCGCGGCGTCGCTGGACGAGGATGAAGTGGAAATGCCGCGCGTTCGGTACCGACTGTCCGCCACCACGCATGCGCGCACTGAGAGGTAAATCTATACTAATATTAGGGTGCTTTTCCATCAAAGATGTGCTATGTTACGTTGCTATGGATACGTTTGATATCCACCAATCATATTCATTGGTGGAAATGTATCAATTTATTGAACCAATAATATTTATTAAATTTCACATATTCGCAGCATAGCTGCATAGCACATCTCTGGTGGAAAAGCACCCTTATAAAGCTTAAGAGTTTGTTTGTTTGGTTGAAGTACTGGTTCGAATTGAAAAAAATTTTTTGTGTTTGATAGTCCATTTATCGTGGAAGGCTATAGGCTATCGGTTTTGGAAATTCATCGCCTTAAGGGGTTAAAATAGGGGTTTGAAGTCACTTTCATGCAAAGCATCTTCGTCAGTTTTACAGTTAACAAAAATTAATTTTTAACACATTTTTTTGCAAAATCATCCCCAAAGAGTTAATTAAGGGGGTGCAAGGTTAGTATGGCAACGTCGCTTCGTAAGTTTTGAAGTAAAAAGGGTGATTTGTATATAAGCTTATAGTTAGGGGGAGGGAGAGGCTCATTGTTAAGAGAGGGGTGGGGGAGGGAGTGAGAGGGAATTTAATGGTCTCTGATTTATTAAAGCTACCAAAACTGTAAAAGTTAAAAGATTATTAGGCGATACGAAGTTCGCCGAGACAGCTAGAAAGAAATAAAAATAAATAACGCTTCACACTCATAGCTCCACACTAGGATTCCCTGTGTCGTGGGTGCCATGGACAACACACAAGACAAGGACATTCACACCCAGACCGAGAGTAGAATTTCAAACTCATCATTCAAACTTCTGCCTCGCTGGGAATCGAACCCAGGACCCTTGATGAACCGATTTTGATTTAGTTTTTTTGATTAAAAGGTGACTTATTCGAGAGTGTTCTTAGCTATGTTTAGTGTAAATACAACTGTATATATATTTACACTGTATATAACTGTTTATTAATATATATTTTTTACTATTACTTTTTTTAGTATGCTGTTATCTATCTATATTTATAGTATATGCATTTGTATATATTGTATTATATATTTACAATATATTTTCTTGTAATTTGTCTTTCTCTCACTTGTACCGCTTTCATTGTTCTCTGCACATTCCTAAGTTTGACTGTACTTTTGTACCACTTGTTTGTTAAGGGTCAATAAAGCATAAATAAATAAATAACTGTCGGGGTATTTTTAAATTTCAATTTAAGATTATATCTCATCTATCTATAAGCAGCATGGACTTAGTGTTATAATTGTTCGTTCCAGACGTCGTCTCCTGCTAACCATCCGTCCCCTCCTGGAGGCCTACACGGCGGCGTGCCGCTGCGTGGCTGAGGGGGCGCAGGCCGAGATCGTCTCGGCGGCGCTACAGCGGCTCACTGACGACTTCACGCAGAGACGCATGCCCTATGGTAATGTACCACCACTATTTTTTTTTTAAATTAAACTTATTAACAAAAATCTTTTTTTATGAAACAATATTACGAGGTGACATATTTCGTCAATAAATTTGTGATTAAAGTTTATTATTGCATGGCAATTAGCACCCTCGCCACAATTGAATGCTAATTTCACCCCGAAATTGTAGACCACTCAAGAGTAGAAGGAGGACCTCATATGAGGGGAAAGATGAAAAAGTGTCCAGCTGTTTACTGAAAATAGAGGTTCCGATAATGGCCATTCCAGAATGGCGCTAGTGTCTGAAAAATAAGTATTCGTACATAGCTGTTGTAGACCGCACCGCAGCGCCACCCATAATAATTGGACGGACACTTTTCATACACAGAGATGGCCCTCCTTCTACCTTCTATACTCCTACACTCAAGCCACACGTATTGTAATGTACTATTGTTAAGTGCATCGTTCAGTATTAGTCGATTGACATTATAATGGTATTGTTCATAGTTCTCACAGTAATACGATTTTTTTATTATACGCTCAATTTGTGAGGGCGTTTATAATTTTTTACACAGAGTAATATATTTTTTCGTGAATATTAACAGGTGAGGCGGTATCATCGGACGCTATAAAGAACTGCCTCAAACTCCTGCGTCAATGGGGTGCGATAGAACTGTACTCGGAGGGGCGGCAACGCAAGATCCGCCTATGTCCGCCCTACGACATACCGGAGCGATTGAACGAGCTGTGTGGCAACGTGTACAGATACAATATGGATACACCGATACTGGACAATTGAAGTTAGTGCTGTGATATCACTATATCATCGTTCTTGGCATGGAGTATAGAGGTAAGGAGAGCCATCTCATGTGGGGGGAAAGTTGATACTGTATATTGAAAATAGAGGTTCTAGTACCTACCACAATAGCGCTGGCGTCGGAAAAACTACATGAAAATAGCTGCTGTAGACGGTTTAAGGTTTGCTGAGTTCAATAAAATTTATCCTACGCTACCGCAGCGCCACCCTTATTAGACGCGTTTTTATGGTCACTTTTCATACACAGAGATGGCTCTCCTTACCTCTATACTCAATGGTTCTTGGATGGATGGATATAGTACTTGGCATGTAGTGACTAGTGACCCTATCTAGTACCAAATATGTATGGAGCTATGGAGTTTGGGACCCAACTGGGTAAATATAGTATAGATTATTTGTAAGTAAATATCCCATGTATAAATAAATATTGTATAGTCTATTCTTTTAGATGAGTCCTATTTGATAAACAATGTTATAACGTCTTTTTGTCGTAATTTTAATTTAAAAATAAGCCAGACTAAATGAAAAGTATTTAAAAATAAACTCATTTAATGCTAAATATAATATAATTTCTGTTTTTTATTAATAAAATTATTTTGATAAACGAATATAAATTAATAATTTGATTAAAAATAGTGCCGGGATTGTCTACCAAATAAGACTTGTCTAAAAAAAATACTATTTAAATCAATATTGTTAACGGATCGCGTGAAAATAAGGCCTTTGTGACTACAGGAAGAGGCCTACATTACTCCAGACGAATACTGAATTGGCCTGACAATGAGAGGTGGAAATAATCCTAAATAGACTTATCATCAAAACAGCTGGTTCTAATAACTTACTATCACTTTCTGCCGATAAGAGATCATGCTGTAAATGTAAGTGCATTTTTGTTACCACAAAATAGATTTATACAATGAATGAATCTGATGTATAGATCAAAATTTCTATGGTTTGATTTAAATATAAGTAAAGGTTATTAAGTTGATAAAAAGTGATTGATAATAGATATAAGATATTCTGCAAGATCTGTAAAGTACCTCGGTATATTGTATGCATTTCTATGGCAGCAGTTGTAAAAATAAATGAATGGTAAAATTTTATATTTTTTTTTTAATTCAGGATGGTCACTGATAAATTGATAATATTTCACTAAACGGCCGATTTTGACATTGTATCCAAAATGTATGGTAAAGCAATAAAAACTAATGTAACTTACTGGCGATTATAGATAGATTTCGGAACGGCCATTTGTTGTATTGGATATAACATGGATTGACCTTTACATACGTGCGATTAAAGAACGGTTTAAGATATGGTATGACGTTTAAACGTTATGGGTACAAATATCTTTAACATTGTGTGTGGGTTGGCAATTGGCGTATGTTACAATGTTATGTTTTATATAAGATACCTCAATACCCTTAATACCTACTGCCCACACTAGTAACAGCGTTTAAAAGGGTTCCATAAACAGACTTTTACTTTTTTTATTTGAGAACCATATCCTTTGCATGTTTCAAACAGCATAAGTATTTCAACTTCCACATATCTTAAAAAGAAAAACGCTCAAAGAATTATTTATGTTTTTTCTTAATTCGACGTTCTCTAAGAGATGCTATATTGCATTAGCACTAAGGCAGTGTTTAATATTTCTGTCTATTTATTGATGTTTCGGCAACTCCTTTATTGTCGTGCGAAAACGAAAATTGTCGAAATACATTGATAGAATAAATTAATTCTGTACAAGCCGTGGTTAAGTTGGCAAGTTATAAAAGTATAGTTTTCAGGGCGGTCATTTAACGTTTGTGCACCCTGAAAAGTATGCTTTTCCGATTTGTTTCCTTATTCACGCCTTATGCGGAATTATACGTTTTTCGTATAAATGTGAAGGCATGTAAAATTTTAATATGACATTATGTTATATGACATTTACAGTAGTATTTGTATTTGTGTTATCTATCATATTTTACCCCAACTTACTCTACTTGAAATAAGAGTGTTGGGTTATCTGATTATTAATTATTAAAATTTGACAGGTTTTCACATTTATCCGATAAACTATAGCTATGTTATTTATCGATAACAGTATCCCGGTTGGGTCAAGCATTTGTATAACGAATAAGATGTTTTTTTATGTTGTCTCCTGAATATGTGTGTGGGCCTGAGGGAGGCCTAGTGTTGTGTGCGTGTGTGTGTGTGTGTATGTGTGTGTTTATTACTCGTGTATGACAGTGTTAGGGTGTACAATACTGACGGTTATATTGGGTGTCATAGATGTATGTTGTTCTATACCATAGACGTAATTCATTGCGACATGTAAATATTGTTTAATTAAAAGTTTTGTAAGTTACTTGTATTGTTTCATTGTTGGGGCTCCAAAGATATTCCTTCTAAAAATACGCATTTTCAACGATTCTAGCTAGTTGATTATGAAATGAAATGAAATAAGTTTTATTCGAAGTAGGTTTGTTACAAACACTTTTCGAAAGTCACTCAACGCCATCGCTTCAACAAATCCCTACTGTAACAGACGTGATGTAAGCCCATGCTAAGCCAACCAACACACCACTGCGAACCGCCAATGTGCAGCTGCCTACGACTTGATGCCAAAGCCACAGCCACAGCCAAAGCCAAAGCCAAAGCCAAAGCCAAAGCCAAGCCAAGCCAAGCCAAGCCAAAGCCAAAGCCAAAGCCAAAGCCAAAGCCATAGCCATAGCCATAGCCACAGCCTTAGCCGTAGCCAAATCCAAGCCCGTTATATTGACGATTCCCTTTAGTCACAGCCAGATGGTGAAGGGAATACCTCAATATAATTATGTAATAGCCGTAGTGTAGCCTTTGCTATGCAATACTTTTTGGATAGAAGTAAAGAGTAAATTATGTGAGAGTGACGGTCGGGCTGTCATTGTTTTTTATTATTTCATGAATGTCAATGGCAAAAAGTAAAAGCTGAAACCAGAAATTGTTGTATTTATTTCACTAATTTTACACTACCGTGAGTGGTCCCGGGAGAAAAATTAAAATGATACCAATAAATTTATAATACTAAAAAAAATATATATAGTAGATTGATTCATGCTCTTTAAGTAAGTAAATGAACTATTCCGTGTTATTATTTAATTTGGTAAATACAAACAATAAAAAAAACCCTTTATTTTGTCTTCCTTCCCTTTTCTTTCTTTGCAACTAACAACATCAACCATTGCAACCATCTCCTATAGTAACCTTCCAATTCTCCCCAGTTACCCAGGAAGAGGTCAAGAAGGCTGTTTTAAGCATTCGATCCAGGGCTGTCGGTTGCGATGAGATTAATAGGGTAATGATTGTTTCCATCCTTGATATTCTCTTTCCAGTTATTACCCACATTATAAATTTTAGTCTCTCCACTGCCCTTCACTCTGGAAGAAGGCGCTAGTGCGTCCTCTACCCAAAATACAAAATCTTACCCTTCCTAGTCAATTTCGTCCAATTTCCATTCTCCCATTCCTTTCCATAGTCCTGGAGACGTGTTTACAAGCAATTATCCAGTTTCATATCTTGTAATGACCTGCTGAGCGTATACCAGTCTGGATTTCGCCACGTTCACAGCACCATCACTGCGTTAGTTAATGTCACAGATGACATAAGGAAGGCTATGGACCACAAAAAACTGACGGTGTTGATGCTGGAAGACTTTTCTAACGCTTTTAACACTGTCGACCATGAAATCATTATTTCCATTTTAACCCACCTCCAGTTCTCTCCCGCAGTCCTGGCGTGGTTTACTAACTATCTTCGCGGCCGCCAACAAGCTGTTACTTCTGGACAGGAATGTTCAGAATGGGCTGAACTTGACAGTGGCGTACCGCAAGGTGGTATACTCTCACCCATAATCTTTTCTTTATTTATAAACTCCATCTCTTTTTCCTTCACCTGTTCGTACCATCTGTATGCTGATGATCTACAGTTGTACGTTCACACTGACATTGAAAATCTTCACAGAGCTATTGGAGAAGTGAATGTGAACTTGGAAGCTTTATCTATCTGGTCGCATCAATACAGGGTTGCTGTTAATACTTCCAAATGTCAAACTATGCTGTTGGGCAGCTCGCGAATGTTGGCTAAGGTGGATCATCTCTCTCTACCTTCCATTTTATTACTATTATAATGTACTATTATTTCTTCTGTGATATAACAACGATGTCATCCCCTTATGACAATGCTTTTCTTTTCACTGCCCCTAGATGGCTCTGCTTCGGTCCCAAAAGAAAAGCCAACTCGCATTTACGTTGCGTTGCGAGCCCGTTATGTCAAGTAAAACTCGCACTAAGCACACTGATGGTACGGATTTTTTATAGCTCTGGCGTCACAGAGACCAAGGCCAAGCGCATTACCAAAACCCACGAGCACAGAGTACTTAATCACTACGTCCCACGAGCAAGATTTATGCGCGCGGGTATCATTGTGATAAAATTTCATAATGATTGTTGATTGACAATCATGCTTAGGAACCTACGCTGATAGTGAAAAACGTTGAGTCAAAACGTTTTTTTGCCGCCCACCTTTCACATGATGTAATAATTTATCTATGTCATTTTAAAGATCTGCGCACTACTTTGCTGGCAACACTAACAATCATCAATGTCTAACTGACATTTGACTTTGACGTCAGTTGTCAATGTCACCAATGACAATGTCACTAATGACTGTTTCATTTGATGCTTCACTCACTTCGTTTTGTCGGAAATTCTGTAAAAACGAGTCACACAACACAGTTCGTTTGTGGACGTTTACGGACATGGATGAAGGTGTAGTGCCTTGTTGATAAACTAGTATCGGTTATAATTTGGGTTTCAAACATGCTTTCCTAGTTGTGTTAATAGTTGAAACGTTTATTTTAAGTGATACACGAAACGTTTTAGTGTTAACATGTTTGTGTGCGTAAATTTAAGTGTTTTGTGCTATCATATTGTGTTTTTCTTCGTTTTAATAGCAACGACAAAGGAGAGCGTCGAAGCCCAACAACTCAGTAAGTTAAGACTTGTAAAATAATCCTCTAGAGTAAGTTTTGTAGCAAGATAAAGTTTTAACGTAACATTCAGACATTGCCCTCTTTCCTTTAACTACTGGTAGATGAACTGTTCAAGTTCAATAAGATTTTTGTTACACACTTCAAATTTTTAATTATAATTTTATTGTTTTAATTATTAATGAATTATTCAATTAATATTTGAATTTATATCGATGAATTGTTGGTGGAAATGTTGCACACAAACTTATTAACTAATAAATGAAATTACATAAATAATAGTATGTTTGAAATTGTTATATTTTAATGATTAGATTAATCCCTTTGGCCACAGGGATTGTATTATTCATGAAGCTGGAATTAATTTGGTCAATTCATATCTTTTACAAATCACCTCTACAGTATCCATTACCTGGATTATTACAGTATCCTTATTGGTTGCAAAATTAAACCTAATCATCATACAAGTTACCTGATGGTATGGTTGCCCTAGCCCATAGACTTCAGCAAACAAACAAACTGCGTTTGTTTCACCAATCCATTGTAGACCAACTAAGAAGCAGGGGTAAGTATTACTATTAGTCTGAACTAACATGATGATAACATTCTTTACTTGCCCAGCTAACTGTCACTCTTCTAAAACTAACCATGAAATGTATGTAGTTAAACCTACCCCCTTATTCAAAAAAATAAGCGAAGATATAGAAGGCTTATAAAGTGTTTTGTTTCTTTCACTCTTATGAAAACCGATAAAGATAAGACATAATAACCGTGTTATAGCTAAAATAGGCTTATTGCATGTTTATGAATAAGACTGAAATATATAGTATATTAAATACCCCCTTCATTATCTTATTTTTATCCCACAGTATTTTTTCGTTGAAAACTCCCTAAACCTGCTCCTTTCGTAGTGTCTCCTATAAATTTTCTATTCTATTATATTTTGTAATATTCTGATACGTTAATATCATAGTCAGGATTTGGTGCATTATAGTGGGACTCTTTCAACTCCAAATATGACTTCTAAAGTTTATTGTTCATAGTTCGAAAATCGTAGTCATAAATGTTAACTTGAACTCTATTATCCAAAAACAGCATTATCCGCAACACTCTAGATAGCAGACACCTCTATTTCATTATCATAATAGCAGGGCATCATAATTAAGGTTCCGTACGAAAAAACTAAAAACGAAACCCTTATAGGATCACTAGTGCATCTGGGCGACTGTTGTTCACAGCCAATTTACTCCGAAATGACTGGACCAAATGAACTGAAATTTGGTACTCGTGTACTTCTTTGTGACCTAAAGACAAAGGTATAAACAACTGGATTTTGAAAAAAAATTAATGAAACAAAAATTAAACAAAAACTGTTTTGTAAACCGTATCATGTGGTATGTCAAATGAAAGGGCTTGTTGTAAAGATCTCAAATATATTTTTGTTATAGTTCTACAATGGATAGTTTTAAAATTATTCAAGAAAGAACGAAAATTAAAGCCAAAAATTGACCATTCCCCCACCCCCTTATCTCCGAAACTACTAACGCTAGAATTTTGAAAAAAAGACAGAGAATAGTTCGTTACTTAAATATTACAGGAAAAGCTATAAGAAGTCTATGGTCTTAAAAAAAACTGCAAAAATAAATAAAATAGAAAAATAACAGTAAATACATAATCAACATACAGAACCCTCTCCTAGCGAGTTTAACTCGTACTTGTCAAGTTTATTATTCATCAAGTCACACTTGCAGTGTATGTAATTGTAAAGTATCTAATTAAAAGTTTCATAGCAACGCTAGTGGTAAAAGCCATATCACAGGAAGTCCGGCGTCCGCTATTGCGAAGCGAGTGACCCTCATTGAGGCTGATTACACTGATAATGGGCGGGCACAAAGGAATTAAAAATGAAATGCGAGGTTTGTCTATGGGTTTTTCGTTTGTTCAAATTATACGAATAATATTATCGATCTACACGCGACTAACGGGCGTACCTACTGAAAATCAGAGGACGTAGAAAGTACCTGCTACCTTCTACGTCGTATTCTGAGTGCGACCCTTTTCCGACATAATATTGGTGATTGCAACTCCGAATACAATTAATAATTGTTGTATAAGTAACCACCGATTTTTAAACACTGTTGCTTATGCTTTATGTCGAAATAAATGTTTCTTTCTTTCTATCATTATTTTGTTGAATGTGAAAATGGTTTAGGCCTTTAGGGTGTAATAGAATTCTGTTTGAGTCGAAGTCAAATTACTTGCTGTTCTACATATTAATAGACGAGGCACAAAGAAGGTATTATTTACGTGATTGGTCGACAAACGAGCTGACGATCCACCGATAAGCAGCCATCGTCGGCCAAGACATAGTATCTCCAAAGGCATCACCAATACCTTGCCGACTACGGAAGAAGAGAGAGAGAAAGAAAGAACTCGTCGCTGACTCACAGTTTAATCCCAACGCGAACGGTATTAATGTTGGTAAGGTTTTTTTTAGGTGCCTGGATAACTTCTACACTTACAAAATCAACCGCGTTTTTAACGTCTTTCGGTCGGTGTTTCTGTCATTTTTATAAGCGGTAGTCACGACAGGTTCTGTACTTTCAAACGGATCCATAATAAAATTAAGTTGGATAAACATTTTCAGCAGTATTCAGTTATTATATCAGAATCCATATTTCATTTTAAAACTCCATTATTTAACGGAACCCTAAAATGCTGCAGATATGTCGTGTCAAAAAGAACAATAGTCTGTTGGCACAATGGAATACGTTAACGGTTAACGGGTTGACTGACCTAGCCCTTACGTGTTTTTGCATAAAGTAATTTCGTCACTGTCAACTGTCGCGGAAATCCTTCCTTAGTTCACTCCTTATTGACAAGAGTTGCCAATTAAGGCGATACTTAACAGTACCGAAGTATATGGAGATGGCATCGTGATAGAAACTTTGAAAGAAACGTAAGGTGTAAAAAATTTGGGAGTCTATGATGAGCTGGAACATAAATTACGGTCTTACTAGAATATGCAATTTATCTTACGCAAATTTATAAGTATTGTATAATTTAGGTCTTTTGTCTACATAGACGCATGTCATAGGCGCGCTATCGTATCTATTGCATCTTGCATAGTAGGTACTCGTAAAGAATGAAATCTGTCCTTTTCCGCGGAGCGCTACGTCGCGTTTGACTCTGCCTCTTAATAGCCTATGTTTCATTATGCAGCTTACATGCGATCGTTAAATGAAGCACCGTGGACAGTTGGCCTTAAACTTTAGTTTGGTCAAAAAAACTATCTTGTCCCTATTTAGGCAATATCCAAATTTTTGAACAGGAAGTACATTGTATAAGATAGAAAGAAACCTCTCTCTAAATGGCTGATTTATCTTGTTTGATAACAAGTTCTGAAGGTGATGATGATAAATAATGACCTAGCTTAGCAGCAAACTTGATAGTAAGTTAGAAGATAACAATAGTTGCACTGTAAGTTTACGTGATCTTACGTGCCAGTCGCCGTAGTGATTCACGATCGATTTCCGACCGCGCGTGGGTGACTCACTCTCGCTAAATGCTGAATGCTAATTGATATACAGAGGCTGCGTGGAAATCATGTGGAAACGGACGTAGTATTGTGTTTTATACATACTGTTGTTATAGATACGCAGTGGAGCAGCGTGGTGGAGTATATACTCTAGGCGTCCTCAAGAGTAAAGAATGGGTTGAAGCCAAACATTTAACAGTAAAAACTGCAAAATAAAAAAAAATACTAAAAAAAACCCGACTGCGCAAAAAAACTAAAAAGAAAAAAATAAGCTCAATAGTTTCGAATTATGTTAAAAGTAATACTGAACAACTAAACCAGAGAAGGATTAACAGTAGGGACCCATTTAAATTCTACAGGGCTACTTGGGAAAAAACAATCAAGATTTGATTGGTCGAAGAATGGGTCCCAACAGCTGTTAATCCTTCTATGTAGTTGTTTATTATTACTTTTAACAACATTCTGAACTACTTACTTATTTTTTCTTTTCAGTTTTTTACGCAGTCGGGTTTTTTTATTAATTTCTGTAAAAAAAATTAAGCACTAATTATTTTAGACTTTTAATGTTTTTTTACCGCCTGTACGCTATAAAAATACTTCTATTGTTATTAGATAGGAATAAAATTCATATTAAATTACATTCATAATTTTTCCAAGATGGCTCGCTACGTCAGACTCAGGGGTGTGTTCCAGTGTTCGTTAACTGGTACATTGAGTTTTATGACGTCGTTTGTTTATTTTTTACACGTTTTTATTGTTATGCGTTGCCAGATGTTAGATTGTTATTGTTTAACGAGTGATGTGCAGTTGGCCCATACAAGAGGGTTGAACGTTGGTCTCTATCTACATAGAGAGCTTTGGTTCGAATCCACAGTTCTAATCGCACAGCCTTTTGTTTTAACTTCTTTGCGTAGTAGATATTAATTAAATTATCCTGTTTTTATATGCATTCATCCTGGAATGAGAGATGCATGAGAGAACTAAGAGTTCTTCATAATATAATATGTATATTAAAGCAAATTAAGCTTTGTTAAATATTGCTTACGCTGCTTGTATTACCAATTAATTCTATCATCTATTCATCACTACTACAATCTCTATCTCTTGTTGCTAATTAGCTATCAACTTGCCATCTTACTTGCTCCATTTACACCTCCATTCTACGACTGCCGAACTTTTTGGACTTTGGATAATGTTGCCCATACCACACCAAAAACATAAGAAGTGTCATAGAGTAGAGGTAGAATACTTGGCATTATTTTGTTACCGAAGACAAATCTTTATTTCCTACATTTAATCATAAGATACGAGTAACCGCCCTCGCTTTGCTTCGGTTTTCTTTATTTTTTACACCTAATTGGGTTACATTATTGGAGTTATATTTAGGATCCCTAATTTTTTTATAATATAATAATTATGATTTTGCTTTTGCTTTGCTTTTATAGATTACAGGATGAACAATCCTAGTCATAGTATAGTCATAGTATAGTCATAGTAGGCCTAGTAGCTAGTGAATCAGCTATTTAACTATACGGCATTCTAATAATTTCCTCCTTTTCCATATGTTTAATCCGGAACTACTTTTAAACTCTGTAAACCAATATGTTTTTACCAGAACACTATTTCAATCGTTAAGGCTGTACAATAAGTGACATGAACGTGCTATAAAAATTAGAAATGAAAAAGTAAAAAAAACTCACTTAAGGAGCCAACGCTCCCTTCGTCAACAGCTGTTTATAGAATCGACAATTTTATCCGGAGCTCAGTGCTCAAACAATGTCTGACTACTCGCGGTTCCGGTCGGAATGGACGCGCGTTATTTCTGGATGTAGTTACATCTCGTATGGGAATGATGACTTCCCTGCTAAGACACGGTACGTTTCCTCCGAGTGACGTCACGTCCTATCGTTTTGGTATGGAGAACGCGGGATAATGATTTTCAACACCATAAGATGTACTTCTACGACCAATTGTTAGATGATGGCCAAAATATTGTTTTGAAAGGAAATCGGAATGTATCACCATTCACCATGATTTTATTGGGGAAAGACTTAATTATACAAAATAACAAAAAGAAAGCATTAAGTACTGGTGTATTATTATTTCAGTATCTGTATTTTTGGATCTTAACTCCTTTAGAGTCAATTTTCATATTTAACCCGCGTTATGAAATTTTATGAGGAGTAAAATCAAACTTTCTCCGTTACGTTATGCGTTATGTGCGTTATGCGTTATGTTTGTAATTTGTAACACAGAATGTAAATGGCGTTATTACTGATTAGTAACAATAATTTTGTTAGTTTAACTAATTTGACGATCGCAAACTAGATGGCGTTAAACTCCAGTCGTGTGTCGGAGCAATTTACTTGTTATTTACTTTAACACACAATTTTTTTGTTCCAATTTTAAATTTTAGTTTTCTTTTTAAGTATCAAATTCAAAGCTTCAAATGCGAGAAAACCATTATCTTAACTTCATTATAATCGGTTGAAATGATAATAGTGCGTTGTAAATTGTGTGAAATATCGATAAGTAAGCACTTACCTTTCTCGCAGAAAGCTGATAGAAAGCCTCTGTCTACAATGAGAGCAATCAAGCAATCATAATCGAATTGGCGTTACATCCAGACATCTACCGATATTATAACTATTATATATAATAACTATTATAGTGGATAACCAGTGTGTGAAACTATGTAAAAAATGTTTGTATGGAAAAGTCGAAAATCGAAAATGTGCCTAATGCATTGCTTTAGTGGTCTCAAACCCTCTTCGCATAATGCACTTGCTGCACTTTCAAAATAAATGAAACCATTTTGAGGCATATCGGTTGGATAGTTTCAGTCTATAAAGGACATCCGTACAAACATTTTTTTAAATGTAGGTACTTAAGTATGTAATTAGATTATTTGTTATATAAAAAAA
>OZ010703.1:2453776-2679759 GCA_963932265.1 Thymelicus lineola | reverse complement strand
TAGCTTGCCATATTTACGTATTACCATGTTTCCATAGAAAATGGGGTGGACAAGAAAATAACAATCATCCTCACCTGTAGAGGAGGATAAAATCGAGTAACGATTATTTTGGGGTTTTGGGTCGATCATCGTTTTATATCATGAGGTTCTTGTTTGATGTCTTTCTAAGGTGTAAAAAGGCAAGATAACAAGGTACTAAGGTAAGGCTGCGATCGAAATTAAACTCTTTTCATGTAGTCAAAAGTGTTATTTCAAATTGACAGTATACATGTAGACAATGAATAGAAAGAAAGAAAGAAAGAAAAAGCATTTATTCGAAGGAGCAAAGCACAAACAATAAAATCTAAGAGTCTCACTCCCTTATTCACAAAAACAAGCAAAGATAAAGGAATTTTTAGTCTTTTACCTATGAAAACGACAAAACGTATGAAAATACATCCATCACCCATAAAAAAAAAATTAACCTTTTATGAATAAGGCCATAAGACCCCTAATCTTAAAAAAAAAAGAAAAAACAGTAACAAATGATGTCTGCGCTGCAGCAAGTCCTTCGAAATGGTCCAGACTCGGCTTAAGTCGTACGAGACGACACCGATTTTCAGTCCGGCCTGTGTGACAATAGCTCGAGACGACACCGATTTTCAGTCTGGCCTGTGTGACAATAGCTCGGCCATCTGCCTGCTCCGTATAATCATACATAATAAATTGCAGTAGTTACGGGAAGGTAAGATTTTAATTAATTGAAATATTTCGAACAAATTGAAAAGATATAAAAGTAAAATAGATTATTATTATCTGATGGCTACCTTTGGCGCATGGGATCAGGGAACTAATTATATATATATGCTAACGGATTTAACTACAGATTTAATAAATAATGATGATGAAAATTAATTTAATATATAATGATGAAATAATAACAGATTTAATGAATAATTAAAAATAATAATGGATTTAATAAATAATTATTAAGTGAATTGAACTAATTTTTTTTCTGCTCCTCCAGTAATAACTGTTTATATCTGAATTTGAAAGCCTTTACTGTGAGCAGTTTACACAGAGGAGGAGGCAGATTGTTCCAGCATTTTGTAGAGTTATATTTAAAGCTCCCACTAAATGCTGCTGTACTGCTGGAAGGATACAGCAACTTGGGAACTCCGAATAACCGACGAGGCCTGTTACTACTATCCCATGCCAGTTTGTTATATAAATATAACGGCTCCTTATTTTTCACTATGCCAAACAGCAAAGTAGCAAAATGCAGTCGCCTCCGAGGTTCCATTTTAAGCATATCCGCGGTATTTAGGAATGGAGTTACATGTGCGCGTGGAGGGACATTAAAACAGAACCGAGCGCAGGCGTTCTGCACTCGCTGTATGACTGCTTTAGTACGTGCTAAAAGACGCGGGCCTATGAGAGCGTCCGCGTAGTTAAAAAGGGAGAGCACTAGCGCTTCGCATAAGTTAACACGTAACGTAGCCGTAAGATAACTTCTAATGCGATAAAGAACTTTAAGTCTATAGAAGCAGTTACGCGCAGTGTTCATAATGTGCTTCTCAAACCGAAGGCTTTCGTCCATTGTTACTCCTAGGTTACGAGCTTCTGACACCCTAAGAATCTGCTCACCACCCAATGTCACGTTCGGACACCTGTGACCAATTTTGCGAACCTGAGTGGGTGTCCCAAGGATCATAAATTTAGACTTCTTAGGATTTAAAACAAGTGCGTTACGCTCAGACCATGTAGATATACGAGCTAAGTCAGAGTTCAACTTATCCAAAGCTGAAGCCGTATCACAAGGTTTAAAAGAAATATATACTTGCAGGTCATCAGCATACATATGATAATTACAATTTGCAATGCTGTCTACAACGTCCGCACTGTATAAAATAAAGAGCAAAGGTCCTAGTATGGACCCTTGAGGCACACCGCGACTGATTAACTCGACTTTGGACGACATGCTTGATCCCCCTTGCTCTAAAACAACCTGCTGAGAACGTTTTGAAAAGTAGCTGCAAAACCAATTCACTGCGGATGGGCTAAGTCCGTAGAACGACATTTTTGAAAGTAGTAAATTTACATCAATAGTATCGAACGCTCTTGAGAAATCCAGTAGTGTCAATATCGTTCCTTCCCCTTTGTCCTGTGCTGTCAGTATATCATCGACAACGTCTATTAAGGCTGTGGTGGTGCTACGTAACTTCCTGAAACCAGACTGTTTCAAAGGAAGAATATTATGCTGCTCAAGGTACCCAGTAAGTTGCTTGCAAACTACTTTTTCTATAATTTTAGATAGGCATGGCAAGATACTGATAGGACGCAGGTCCGACATACAGGTAGGATTAGAAGTTTTAGGTAGTGGCTTTACAATGGCTTGCTGCCAAATGTCCGGGTAGATATTCGTTTCAAAAGATCTATTTACTATATTGGTTATTACCTCAAGACAATGAGGTAAAAGAAGATTCACCATTTCAAGGGATATGCCGTCACATCCCATAGCATTAGACTGCAAAGATTTTAGGATTTTGGCTACCTCACCTTTTGTGACTGCCCCGAACTGAAAGGAATCTTCAGAGAAACGATGGAATTCAAAGTAAGTCAAAGTGGATAATGGAATATTAGGGTTACCAGGAACATTACGAAAATGCGCATTAAGTGCGTCTACATTGCAAAGGTTAACTGGAAGCGACAGATCTTTGCTCTTCAATTGGACGTGTCTTTTAATATGCTTCCACATCACCTTGGGTTGGCTCATTCTTGCGTTCACATAGAATTTAAAATATGCTTTTTTTTCACTTATGATGGCCGTACTGACTATAGTTTTGAGTTCCCTATAATATGCGATATGATTATCTAATTTCGATTTACGAGCTCTAGTATGAGCGGCATCTCGTTTACTCATCATACATTGAATATTGTACGTTATCCATGGGTAGCCCTTATCTTTTACACGTATCTTTTTTAACGGCGCATGCTTATTAAAAATGTGTAAAATTGTAGAATTGAAAGCTTCGACCATGTCATTGACATCTTGTATTGAGCCAAGTCCAGACCAATCAATACTACTTAACTCTTTGGTGAAAAGATCGGAATCGATGCCCGCCAGTGGTCTAAAAGTAACCCATTTCGGTTTGGGTCGATCCCTAAGGATGTCAAGCTCACAAATTATAACTGCGTGACTGCTCAAATCTTTAATAAAGTCGACTTGCATATCTGCCACTGGTGCATCAGAACAGACTAAATCTAACAAAGTTTCGCTAGTGTCGGTAAAATGCGTAGGCATGTCAACTAATTGCTTCAAATTGCTACAATTAAGAAAATCATTTAATTTTTTAACACTTACACAATTTTTATTTAAGAAATCAATGTTAAAATCTCCCAATAAAACAACATAATCATACTGTAAAAAAGAGCCCAGCGATTCACCTAGCGCATCAAGGAATACTTGTACATTCAACCATGGTGGCCGATAAGCGGTACCGATGGCCATTGACTTACCACTGACTCTAATGCTAAGCCACATTTGTTCTACCATGGGAGTAATAGGATGTTGAATAATGTGTGCTGATAAATCCTGCTTTATATAGAACCCTACCCCCCCACCCCGCCCACGTATTTCGGCATGGCGGGCTATGTGATGCAGGCGATATCCTGGGACCACAGGCGCACGACCTTCCTCGCCTTCCCGAAGCCACGTCTCGTTAATAGCCATAATGTCTACGGAATGGCGCGCCATAGCCACCAGAAACTCATCATGTTTAGTACCCAGTGAACCTGGGTTTAACAAACCAATTTTCACTTTACTTGAATAAATCATTGTTAAAAATGAAAACAAAACAGATATTCTTATTAATCACAATTTTATTACTCGTTCCTACTGCGAATAAGAATCTATAGCATGATTTAATTTCTGGCATTATCGGTATGCCGATAGGGTTGTCAAAAGACGGTTTGCTACAGCACAGACATTGGGTTACTAACTCATTCAATGAACGAACAGCAAATATAACAGTTAAACAAAATGACAGCATATAATTAACGATATGGAGCAAGAAAAACACAAAAAATGAGACTACATCTAATAATAATAATATAAAATAATACAACAAGACGCATACATTGTCCTCTTTAAAACATAAAATAACTAAAAATGAGATAATCACAAGTAGTACACTTCTATTCAGATATATAAAAGATGTTTGTAACAATAATGTATAGGAAACTGACCAATAAATTAAGCCCCAAAAACCTTAAGCAAATCATCTTCTGTGCGAATGCGGTAACGTTTTGTATCTGTATCACGACGGGCATATACAGTACCATTCATT
Source organism: Thymelicus lineola (assembly GCA_963932265.1). Lineage (NCBI taxonomy): Eukaryota > Metazoa > Arthropoda > Insecta > Lepidoptera > Hesperiidae > Thymelicus > Thymelicus lineola. Next base: position 2,675,431 of record OZ010703.1, on the reverse strand, counting down.
GTCCAGACAAAACGGAACGACTTGAGACGCGCCTGTTCGCGAGTTTTAAAGAATAGTTGTCTATTAAATTGCGTAAGGCGCTCGTTAATATAGAAACGCTGGGGAGCGGTGTCCAAATTAAGTCCAGCAGTGTCAGCCCCGCGGCGCACCCTAGCACCCTTTATTAGCTGGTCTTTAACCACTCTACGGGCGAGGCGGACGATGATAGGACGAGGTTTGGGTTTGTGGTCCGCTGTGTCATCACGCCGCGGCGGGCCGACACGCACCACACTCACAATGTCACGTTGGTCCAAATCGACACCGACTTTTTTAGCCAACAAGGTAACGATGTGTAAGGAGTTTTCACCCTTTGCTTCGGTAACACCAGATATTTCCACATCGTTCATAAATAAGTCCTGGTCCCGTTCATTCAATTGGCACCTAAGATCAACTAACTCTTGTTCCATTTTAACATTGTCTAATGTCTGGGCCTCGCAAGACCGCTCCTCTAAGCAAGTAACCCTCTTCTCGACTTCACCCACTCGGCTGCTTAGCTCGCTCAAATTCGTGTTCATTTGTGTCACCTCTTGCCGGAATGAGATCATTTCTCGGACTATAGCAGTGAGCTGCTCCCGTATAAGTTTCATCTCATTAGCCAAGTCAGGTTTCTCAGGGCAGCGCCCTCTAGTGACATCGTTAGGAGACACGTCACACGGCTCCGTGTCCGTCTCACCGGCGCCAGAGCTAGATGAATTATTAGGTGTGATGTTATTATTTGTACTGCTTGCGCCTGCGCACTTGGCGTCGGATTTACATCCTGGACATTTCCACTTGTTGGGAAGTCTGGCATCAATTTTTATATTTAGACATTGGCGATGAAACAGCTTTGTACATTTTGAACATATTGCGGCATCTACCGTAGGAGCGAACCTACCGCAGACATTGCACTTGTTAGCCATTGTGTCAAGAGATGGCGCTGATTGTGTTTAGATGTAATATTCTAATTTATTTAAATCTTGTTAAATACTTTTTATAGTTAAAAGGCGTAGGTGGCTACACTTTCTTCCCACTGTCACTCGAAAAAAAAAATAGATATACAGAAGTGGAAATAGGAAACTATAATCTAGTTAAATACGACGTTGTCAGCTGGCGTGCAGTCAGCTGGTCGACAATCAGCTGATTGAAATTGTGAAAACACTGCCACAAATAACTTGATTCTGAGATGAATACACACACAAGCACAACACAACTTTACTGTCCACAGAATTAATACCAGATTTCAGCGCTTTTAAATTAGATAAAATTAATTAAATAAACGTAAACACAACAAGCTGTGACAACTGGCCGAGCTACCCTCCTAGTAACGGTAGTAGTATAAACGGTTTATCCGCAACATAATAGACGTCGAAATAATTTATTTTTTAATTTTTAATATTATTGACGTTAAAATACAAATTTTCTGCTATTATTCATTTATTATTGATGTTGGATTGTGTTTGTCATTAAAAATCGAAATTTAATAAATCCTTTATACTAATTGAAGCATCCAGGTTTTAAAAATTGATCATATCATAATAATTATTACCTATCGATATAAAACCATTGGAGGTAATAAAAAGATAATCTATTAACAATATTTCATAATTCGAACCCTCTTTAATAACAAATATGTTCTCTATTACAACAAAATACAATTACATCAGTACAAATAAAATGGAGTTAAGCTGAAATCACGCCATTCTCGACCCTCAAATAGCTTCTAGTCACATTTAACTGACTAGCAGATAACCAGGCATTGTTAAAAAAGAAACTTTATTTTGTAACCTATAAAGTCCTTTTTACGTAGTCTTACTGTTACCTCACAATCATAGAAATGTACGAGCTCGAATCCAAATGGAAAAGGTGTCAAAGATCGAATTTACGATTCATTATACTTAATCCGAATAACAACGGGGGAGACTTTCTTGAGAATGTTCAGTGGAAAACTAAACTTCTGCCTATGAAATACAGTTTAATTTCTAATGTACAACAATAGACGTACGATTTAAAAAAAAACTATTCCAAGTGCGCACGCATGTAAGTGCCCATTGTGGCGGCAGATGGTCGTTCGAAATTCGAACACGAAACGTCACAACCGGCCTCAAACACTGTCGTATCACCCACAGATAAAAAATAGTTTAGTTTGGCGCGCTTTATTATCTGTCGTACCCTAATGGCTATTTTTAAAAGATGAATCGCCGAGTACTTGGAGTAATGCTTTTCTGTGAGGGTGGCCCAAGTAATTAAGTCTATATGAATCAGTTTTCATGTCAATTAGTTTATGAATAAAATTATTATTCCGTGCCTCGGGGCGTGACTGTTTTAATGTCGTTATGGAGATACTTTGTTACAATTTATTTGTCAGTAGCGGTATTTTTAATTGGGGCAGTCATAATATCAACTACATTTACATATTTTTGTTCTGAGGTAACTCTAAATAAACCGCGTCATAATTTTCTATTAGATAATTAATTAGATAGAATATTATCAGAAAAGTTAACTACTTGCATAATTCACGGACGTTGGTTGTTTATTTATATTAAGATAATAGATAAAATTTATAAATACAAATAACAGACTAGGTGATACCGCCAGGTCTCTCCTGTCTCTCCGGGATCATAGCCCTGCGGCTTGCGTCGATCCTAAGTGATCGACAAAGTTAAGCAACAGCGGGCGCGGTCGGTAGTTGGATGGGTGACCGCTAGTGGCAAAAAATTCTTGAGCGTTTCCGTGCTTCGGAGGGCACGTAAAGCCGTCGGTCTCGGTTGTTATCATATGATAACAGTCGTTAAGCCATGTCGGAGGCCCTCGGGCGGTTTGAAAACTTCCGACATTCGGGTTGGCCACTAACCCCTCCACCAATCCGCACTGGAGCAGCGTGGTGGAGTATGCTCTAGGCCTCCTCAAGAGGAGAGACCCGTGCCCAGTAGTGGGCCATTAATGGGTTGAAGCCAACCCAGTTTGTTCCGAGGGTACCTACTCAATCATGCATCTAATGTTACTATCTATCATCATAAGTTACTATCAATACGGATATAAGTTATAATACAATCATTTCAAAAGGAAAATGTATGCCACCATCATGCACGAGAATGGTAAACTCGTCTGATAATGTGACTTATTTAATTAGGTGATAATAAACTGAATGTGCAGAGGCCTGTGACATTTAGTCTGTATCCAGGATTCCAGGATGGATGGAGATGAAACTAAGACTGACAGTCCGCGGAACTTCATTTGACAATTGCATGCAACTCACGCAAGCTTCATAATGAAACATATTAGCAGGCCTGACGCACTCCGTACTTTTGTATGATGTTACAAGTACGTACCGCGTTCGACGTGTCGGGCCAGTTTCAGAAGGGCTGCCATGTCATACATTCGTAATCTATCACACAATAACATGTCCTCACACAAAAAAGGCAACCCTGACGTTGTTAGAGAAAATAAGAGTTATGATTAGAAAGAGAGGCAACGTGTATATGTCAACGTATGTTGACGATTAGCGCTGTGCGACCTGAATTTACACTTTATTGTGTCGGAGTAAGAGTCGCCATTTATTTAAATGATTTTGCGGAGTTACTCTTCTGTACATGTATTACTCTTCTCTATTATGTATTCTGTGGCAATAGGCAAACCCGACGATGCTGCGCTGTGGACAGATTTCCTACTTTTACTACTCAAGATGCAAGCAAGCGACAATTGAAGGTAGCGTGCGTATTGCTTGCGTCTACGTGGACAGAAGACTTTTTATTCGTCAAACTGCACTATCAGGTTGGTCAACTCAAAGAGGCTGCCTTGTGATTAAAACTGAGTTCCAACCGCATCGATTGCTTTACCACTAAGGTAAAAAAGGTTACCCTTACCACAGTATGGTAAATAAACGAAATGTATGGGACAATAGTAGAAGTGAAACTTCAACGGACAAGTGGAGTTCAATAAAATTTTGTTTAAAGATATATTTCAATAAAAAATATTTCAAGAAAAAACATTCCAAAAGAAATAATTAAAAAAAAATTTAAAAAAATTATTGAAAAAAATTCAAAAAATTATTCCAAAAAAAATTGTAAAATATATTTAAGAAAAATATAAAAAAAATTGATATTTAAAACGAATGGCAACGTATTAATATTTATTTTAAATATTTCCACGCAATATAATATCGTCTTCCCCCTCCACGCGGCCGTAACGATTTTTCGTGACAGAAAAATCCTAATACCCCGTCTATATATGAAGTTTCACTTCAAAATTCCAACCGCTAACGAATATTTACGAGTACTCAGTTCGTACATCGATTTTACCATCGCTCACCATACCATACTTTTCCCATATCCTGAAACCCCGGACACGCAAATCCCTTCAAAGCTGGCTTTAATCACGTTACTTTGACGGCGGATTTTTTGCAACCCATTTACTACCATTTTTTAATTCTTTTGACGCTGGCTTCAGGCATGCGGGTGTGCGGTAAGGGCCGCGCCGCACTAGTATGAACGTTGTAGAGACGACGACGCGATTCGCACCTTCAGTGGAAAAAAGGCATATTTAAGATGAAAACTGCAATTTTATAGGAGAGCAAAAAAACTGTTCAAATATTACTGATATTTACAGTGATATTTGTAGTCAAAGAAATTTACATTACGAATTCTTGCACAAAACCGTCAAGATTAATGATAAAAATTTGAAAAAAATTGAGCATAATACGCAGCTTTTATCCCTCTTTCCAATCATATTAATAACTAAAATTCAACGTAAGACGACTTATGCTTTTTTTCCACTGCGGGTGCGATATATAGATAGTCTTTTTCTTTAAGTGTTTCGTCGTATTTTCAAACCTTCAAAACTGTGGCTCAGATAATGCTAGAGAGCTGAAATTATTGTAGTCAGGATATGCATTGAGTACAGTTTCGTTTTTAAACCCCAAATGTCTAAAATATATACAGGTTTTTGTAATAAAAATTATTAATTTTATCTAATTACTTTATCGATAGGTTTGAATTAGTCATCCATTATTAATTTATTCACAAATTCAATACGTACCTACGAGAAAGTTTTAATATTTTCGTGAACAAATTAGAAGAATTATTTGCTTTGTAATTAGTTTGTGTAAGAAATTTGAATTTTAATAAATTCGGTCTGAACTCTGAACACATTATTAATTAGTATTATTAACATATTTGCATTAAATACATCTGCATAGATTAATTTATCTAATTATTTTTTATAAATAAGCGTGTAACTAGGATGATAGATTTTGTATAAAAGCAACCAAGAAAGAGTCTTCGAAAATCCGATTTCCTCGATTGAGTAAGTTCTGATGGGATAAAAGATATACTTTTGTAGATACATACGGATCGAATACAGAACTTCTTTTCACAGAAGTCTCAAAAATATATGATTACTAGCTGTCTCGGCGAACTTCGTATGGCCTAACCTGTAAGCTATCCTATCTTTCAAGTTGAATCAAATTGCACACGGTATGAAAATTTGATTAAAATCGGTTAAGTAGTTTAGGAATCCATCGCAGACAAACAACGTGACACGTAATTTATATATATTAAGATATTAAACATATTTTACATGAGTAATGTTTCAACGCCCTATCCAAACGGATCCGTTGTGCGGTACTGACTATATCGATGAATTAATTTATCTTAAGGCATAACCAACTGCAATGTATTCTATCAGAGTTTCAGGAATTTAGAGGAAAAAATTGATGATTAGCATTTACTTTATGACAGTAATTAAGAAAAGACGTTTCATCGGATAGGTTCTAAAACATTAAATAAATAAATTCAACATTAATGTCATTGTGCAATTGGCTCGGATTTTAAATATAGCTAGTCTCTACGCACGGAATTTTCCATGTAAAAAAGTATCTACAAAAAAGTATCTGGAAAAAAGTGTCCACTTTATATCTTATTCCAGATCGTTGTCTGTTGTTCAAAATTTCATAAAAATCTATCCAATATTTTATGCGTCACAGAGTAATGACAAATATACTTTGACATTTATAACATTAGCAAGATTTTTTTTAATTTTATCGACAGACCGCTACCGAAACCACACATCACTATGCATATACCAGGCCATCATATTTCATTTTTATCATTTTCCCAATCCTTTGGCGAAACCATACTTTTAGAGCCCTCTTTTTAATTCGTTTTGCCGTGATAGCTCCACTGGTTTTTATTATTCGCCGAATATTACTCTCGAATGCAACGGGCTTCGGCTCCGGGCTGCGGTACTCCAATTAAGGTTTTTGGTTTCGATACTCATTTTATGGTTTTTAGACACACACACACACATACATACCATTACAGTAAGTTACAGCGAATGCCTTGGAACGGGAACTGACTTTGGCGAATAGGAATGTAGCGTAACGAGTTGCTCTTTGATACTGAAAATGAAATATTTAAATTAAAAAAAAAATATAATTGATTCAAGAAAAGTAAGGCTGTAACTGTTAGGGAATTGTCAAGAATGTAGAACAGATTATTATTGATCACGTAGTGTTGAAGTACTTTGGAATATTGATGTGAATGTTAGGAGAACTGGAAATATATCATGGTGCAAAGTAAAAGGAATATCATTTCATAACCAATACCATAGAATACCTCCTTCTGCTACATCAGAAGTGATGGACGAAACATGCCCACAAATCGGAAAATAAATGAGGAATGACACTAGTTCGGATGACATTTGAAGAAAATTTTGCAATGAGAAATGAAAGAATTACAAAAAAAAATTGAGTAAAAAAAGGATGTAAAAAAAGGTGTCAAAAAAAAAGAAAAAAAAAGGAAAGAAGTGTGAATAGAGTCCGGGCCAGCATAGAACTGAAGGGGCGATGTACCTGAAGAGTCTTGGAGAGACTGGGCCAGGAGTCTGCAGGGTTTGAACCGGACCAGACGACAATGACATAATTGCGACGTTTCGTAGAGTTTTTAAGTGTCCACATTTAAAAAATATCAGACTTAATGAGCGAATTATTCTTGACTATAAATTAATAATGATGAATGAGAAAAATGAATATGAGTGAGGTTAATGTAGTCAGAATAGCCGAGCAAGATACTGTTGAGACTATTTTTACAGAATTCTTATTATCCACACGAGGCCGTGCGGGTCGTCAGCGATGGCCGCGTGGGTGAACACAAAAACAACGTGTTTCGGACCCAGCAGTTAGAGCAGACCACATGCTTTGATCCAGTGATGATGTACCAAGATAAATTAATCCGCGCACGAGGACGAGCGCACGTCAGGATAGCCGTATCGGTGAGGCCATGAATCTCCAGTGAAGGTCCAGGGACGGACCTCTTTATTCTATAGCGCTTGCCTGATGCAGAGGCTGGCATATAAGAAATGTCATGTCATATTTAGATTAGGGAATTGTCAAGAATGTAGAACAGATTATTATTGATCACGTAGTGTTGAAGTACTTTGGAATATTGATGTGAATGTTAGGAGAATTGGAAATATATCATGGTGCAAAGTAAAAGGAATATCATTTCATAACCAATACCATAGAATACCTCCTTCTGCTACATATATATATATATATATATATATTCTGAATCTCGGAAACGGCTCCAACGATTTTCATGAAATTTAGTATGCAGAGGGTTTCGGGGGCAATATCGATCTAGCTAGGATTCATTTTTAAAAATGTCGTTTTATCCGTGTTTTCAGGCAATGAAAAACGGCTACAATAGACTCTTCCTGACATCTATTGGCGAGTAGCTACACTAAAGCTAAAGCAGATGGCGTTGTTAAGTAATACTAAACCGAGCAAAGCTCGGTCATCCGGATCTTACCCTTAATACTAATATAATCTTTATGTACTAAAGTGTCAGTCATCACACATCTAATCATCTAATACATCGCACAATGTAATTAGCTTAATAGTCAATGTATCTTATTATCTACTAGCTAACAATTGGATAAAAGTGAATTGTGCGAAAGATTTACTCTGTTCCATGTGGTTTTAGCTCTAACCTTACTAGTCCTGTAGTATTTAATCCAGCAGCCTTACCAGGAGTCACATGCAACCCGTAAATATCGGTTATGTAGTCATTAGCAGCGATGGGTTACTGGTTACGAATTGTGACTGTTATGCCATGGAAACGCATTTACACAAATTTGTACGTGTCACAGAGTAAAAATAAGCATTGTGTCTGGCTGGAACGTATATGCCTACATTATATTTGAAAAAAAAAACATTCGGCTATGGTGTTTACATTGGTACATAAAGGAATATGTACCCCAGTGTCCTCCATATATTGTTTATTATTATTATTATTGATAATAACACAAACATTACTGAAGTTTTTGTTTCACGCCCTGCATACCTAATTCTTTTGCCGACTGTACTTTCGTGTATTTGTGCGATTCTGTTAAGAATATTGTAATATAACATAAAATTTAAATTGAAGTTACGTTTGTGCATTAATTTACTGAGTCATGGTGTAGTGTGGTGTTAAACATCTGTAGACGGTATCGGTGCTATCTGTGGTCAGGCCGACATTAGAATAAAAAAACAATTAGATTTGGGGTGACCAGCCAAATTAATAACCTTTTACTTACTGACCGTTGAAACAGTCAATTTGAATTAATATAAATAAGATTATTAATTTGTTTAACATTTATCATACAATCATACATCTAAGCCTTTGCGGTGAATTACTCTCTAATATATAGTAGTATATTCGTCCTGACTATTAATATAAAATAACTTTCATGCATCACCGAAATAGATTTTGAAATTAGAGTTAGATATTCAGATTGTATTTATACAATCTAAATATTGCCCAATTTAGGCTTCCCGCACACGTCAGACTTTTTGTAGGACCGATAATCGGGCCGATTTTTCCTCCGATTCTTATGAGCGATTTTGTGGCCGACTCGCTATTCGACCACGACCGATAATCGGTTAGTCGGTGAGAACGCATACATTTCCGAACGTTCCATTTTTCACGTGGGCGGGAAGCCTAAAGGTGACAAGGTTGTCAAATTACATAACAATTAAAAATATTAGCAGAGTCACGCACGGGTGTGCGTGTTGGTGACCGCAGGGAGACGCTGCTGCCCGTCTCCTCAGGAGACTCTCCTGGAATATCCTATAAAGGTGAACGCACATTTATCCGCACGGCAAGCACCGGACGCACCGTATACTGATAGCCACATTTGTCCGGACACGCCGTACGCAAATTTTAGTATTGCCAAAAATTTTTGCAGCTTTTCCCAACCACTAGTGTGAAACGGTGCGATGTCATTCGTTTATTCCCACTCGTCTTGTTGAGTAGTCCTGTTGACAATACTAGTACGCCATTGGGAATCTCGAATCTCCGAAAACAATGATCTATAGGTATAAACACGAAGGCGAGATCTCCTCACAGGATTCGTTTACTATGAAACTTTTCTCCTAATGCGTTGTCAAAAGCATCGTGGCATGACAACACTGAATATCAGCACACGCCCTACGTATGACGTCATCGGCATTTCAGATACCTTCCGCATTTTCAGAAATGCGTATCATCGCATAACGTATGTCATCCGCATCAGGCTCTCATATGATTTCATACAAATGCGATGCGTCCGGCGCGGACGATGCCGATAAATGTGCGTTCACCATTACTCGCTTTTTACGACATCCCAGGAAGAGGTAGGAGTGGTGCTATTCTACGAAGTGAACCCGGCACCACACGGGTACTCAAAATCGGTACACCTATATCTCTAAATCTCGATTTCTTTAGTTTAAAAAGATGACCATTAATATTGAAATTAAAAAGATAATATTCAAATTGTACTGGCCATAAAGTGAGGGCGGTGGCATTAGAATAAAAATACAATTAGACAAGCGTGTTGTGACCGCCGTATACAGTGCTACAAGGATCTTTTGGCGCGTGGATGACATTGACAGGGGGGCGCCCTCGTAGAAGTACACCCTGCGTTCCACTTGACGTTCACAATGATCACGCCTTAGAGTAATAATGCCTACTGTTCCCACTTCGTTGCTCGCGCTCTATAGTATATATTATTACTCTAAGGATCACGCTCACGACCGCGGTTTTTATAATTATTTATCAATTTAATTATAGTAGCAAAAATGTATACATTAAAATTATTTACATAATTGAACATAATTATATCAATAATAAATAAATAATATCTGGTAGCACTGCATTTCGACCACTTCGACCCACCCGGAAATTAAATGACGTCATCTATGACGTATTCGCCGCGACCATGACGACCGTGGTCGTCAAGTGGAACGCGGCCACAGTGACGGGTGCACTGAATGAGATGTCAAAAAGTGACACTTAGCAAGATGGCGGCAGTAGTTCCGATTTTCGCCACGCGCCAAAAGATCCTTGTAGCACTGTACATATCGTTTTTGATAACTGATTATACGAACTACTCTGTGGATCAGTTGGTTCTAAAGGTCGATGTATACGTAACGTGTTTTTACCCCGTACGGGACGGGACGTGTTTTGGAATCGTTTCATAGAAAATGTAAAGGATAGCGTATACGCAGCGGGATCACGTACGGGATGGAAACGGGGCATGAACGTATATTTATGCCACGTCCACGTCCCGTCGCCGTCTCGTCAACGTTACGTATGCAGCGATTTATTCACTATTTAGTCAGTCAATTCATATGAAGTACATCCTTTCCAATATCGGTTGGCCTGTTAGTGAGTGATTCTTCCATTTGTCGCGCACATACTTAATGCAAATTCAAGACTTAAGTATATGGTTTTCTCATGGATGCCACTGTCAGATGTCGCTCAAATTTAAGTGGGACTACATGACAAGTACCAGCTTTCGATTAAAAAAACAATCATCAAAATTGGTTCACCCAATGGAAAGTTCTGAGGTAACAAACATAAAAAACAGTCGAATTGAGAATCTCCTCTTATTTTTTAAGTCGGTTAAAAATGTTCTATGAAATACGACGATAATAAAGCAATTAATCTACTTCAATAAGACCAGCTGATAATATCCACCATTCAGTTTGACCCCGTAAACAAGGAAGTTTAAAATTAATTAAAATTACTTTATAGATATAATTATATTTTATAGTCAGAACTATATTGTCATACAAATCAGTATAATAGAGGGCCTGAGATTGATGCCTGCTTGTACATCTGTTATTTCAAAGTTGGCTTCAAACCTCTAATGGCAATGGCCCAGTACTGAGCACGGGTCTCTCCTCTTGAGGAGATCTAGAGCATACTCCACCACGCTGCTCCAATGCGGATTGGTGGAGGGGTTAGTGGCCAACCCGAGTGTCAGAAGTTTTCAAGCCACCCGAGGGCCTCTGACATAGCTTAACGGCCAATGATTATAACGAATGATTATATCGCACCCTCAGTGGAAAAAAGGCATAAGATGAAAATTGCAATTTTACAGGAGAGCAAAAAAACTGTTAAAATATCAGTAAGTAGTCAAAGGAATTTACATTACGATTTCTTGCACAAAACGTCAAGATTAATGATAAAAATTTGAAAAAAATTGAGCTTATGCAGCTTTTGTCCCTCTTTCTAATCATATTAATTACTAAAATTTAACGTAAGACGACTTATGTTTTTTTTCCACTAAGGGTGAGATACGGTACTTACCTATAATATTATCCCAGAAAATGCGGGGAAAGTTGTGGGTAGAGCGCTAGTAACTCTAAGGCTAGTAAGTATATTTAAAGGCATATTATAGTATTATTGTCTATTATAGTATAGTATTATAGTAGTAGTAGTGTATTATTATAGTATAGTATAGTATTATTGTCTCTGTTAACACTTAATAAAAATTAAGCATCTTTATGCATGCATTTTATTGTTAGCAGCCATCTTTGATTTTTTATATAATTCGACCAATGAAAAAGCCGCCAAAACATCACCGACACGTTGGTAATGATTACAGGTCATAATTATGTCAAAATGCGCTGTCATTTACCGCCATTCAACACAAATATGTCCAGAAACCGGCAGATGGGCTATGTCACCATTAAAATGCAAAGGTGACAATTTCCCCTAATTTCTATCTGTTTAATTGCCCATTGGTCTCCTAATCCCGCCATCTAGCCGGAAGTACGAATTAATGTTTCAATTGTCATGTTGATTTGTTATCTGTGGCTTCCATCTATAGTGCCATAGATTATAGGTACCTACTCTATGGTCGCTGTAATGGAATTGAAATGTTGCTAAGAGAAGAATGAATACAATTTAGTAAAATTAATTACAGATATCGAAATTAATTAGTGATTTAGATTTATTTTATGTAAATAGCCACACAAAAGAGCAAACGATTAGTCACCGTTGCGAAATGGAAATCAAAAATCTGTCACCAAATAATTATTGCTATTGACTAAGAACGCAGAGATCTGAGAAAATAAAGTTTAATAAGATTAATTTGAATAGGAATTATGACACTTAGAATAGGCTATACCCGAAGAATAAGCACGTAAGATAAAGTTAGGACTTGTTTGCCAATTTGATATTTGATATTTTTATTCAGTTTGACCTTTTGCATATAATCCTATTCATGAATTTCATTTAGAGTAAGTAGCTATATCTACAAAATACGAATAAATCCAAATTTAAATTCATTCTAATACAATTATTATCATTCGAATAAAAAAAACCCCGATTTGCATTTTAAACTTCAATACTATTGTCATTGCAAACCAATCTTTATTATTACTATGATTAAGTTTACATTCAAGTAAATTGAAGTAATGTTTTTTTTTTGTATAATCGTTTGCTTTGCAACATGACACGTTAGTATTTACCTATACATTTTCAAAAAGGAACTTAACGCCCAAATCGGCGCATTAATAGGGAACAAAGAGAAAAATAAACGGCTTTATATAATTTAACCATTTTATATTTGCTAACGTTTCAATTTTAAGGACCCTATTACATAGACATAGAGTTCAAAATTGCCCGTCACTTACATTCGGAATGCCTTACACCATTTTTGGCCCCCTATTGACGAAAAAAGGAAAAAACATCGCCCTTATTTTTTAAATTGTAATTCGTAGGTTCGAATTGCGAATGCGGCGTTCTTATTTCAAAACATCACTAGGTGTCATTGGACACTCCCTCTTGAATGGCAACACGAAAGTGCGGATTAGATTAAACTGTTAAGGCATTCTAAGAAATATTTCAATACGTGATAATAATAACTATGTTTAGGATAACACAATTTACATAGAGGACAATTACTTAAATGAATGACACGAAGAATTCAGAACTTCATAGTTACGTCTTCATCATTTATCATAATACGTAAATAGTTATTAAAATTTATTACGTAATTAATCACTGGTTTTCGACAGAAAAAATACAAGTTTACTTAATATATTTAAATTTCTTCTATTTTATGGGAAAGTCTCTCAATCAGTAGGTATGCCACTTTGCTTCGTAGACTGACGTCTGAACTAACGGATTAAATAATATAAATAAATAAATAACGCTTCACACTCATAGCCCCACACTAGGATTCCCTGTGTCGTGGGTGCCATGGACAACACACAGAGACAAGGACATTCACACCCAGACCAAGAACAGAAATTCAAACTCATCATTCAATTTTCTGCCTCGCTGGGAATCGAACCCAGGACCCTTAGCGCGGCGATCCGGCATGGTAATCATTGCGCCACACGGGTCGTCATATATAATATATAATATTATAGATATATGCATAGCTAAATGTTTTTTGTGTTTTAAGTAACACAATTATTTATTTTTACGTATATCACGATGATGCAAGATAACATTATATTGACTATTGTAATCTCTGGTATTATATAAAATACCATTAAAATTATGATATTTCGTGTCGCCATACCGCCCAGGAACGAATTTGTAATACGAATCGAATGTTTTAAACGTGTCGTGTAAATGGCATTCGAATTGTCGCCAGTTTAGCACCTCAGACAGTCTCAGATTTCAAAACGCATTAAAGTTTTACAAATATTAAATGTATCAACATACTGATCTTATTGCAAGTGAATAAAGTCTAAAATAAAACAACAATTCACTTAATATCTTGGTGATAATAAGATACTTAAGATTGTTCAATAGTCTGCCGTTTATCTCTTTATTAATCTGACAGAAAAAAGTTAGGAAGATAACGTACTTAAATCTCAAAATTTTGAACGTTTAGAAATCCTCTACGTTCTCTTTGTGAGAATAAAAATTGAATATTGGAAAAGTGAACATTCGAATATTATTTAACCCCAAATAATCCAGCCAGAGATAAGGAAAGCATTCATTTTGTTATACCTACTTATTTTAAAAATGCTTCAACCCATGGCCCACTACCGGGTCTATCCTCTTGAGGAGGCCTAGAGCATACTCCACCACGCTGCTCCAGTGCGGATTGGTGGAGGGGTTAGTGGCCAACCCGAGTGTCGGATGTTTTCAAACCGCCCGAGGGCCTCCGACATGGCTTAACGACTGTTATCTTATGATAACAACCGGGACCGACGGCTTTACGTGCCCACCGAAGCACGGAACGCTCAAGAATTTTTTGCCACTAGCGGTCACCCATCCAACTACCGACCGCGCCCGCTGTTGCTTAACTTTGTCGATCACTTAGGATCGAGGCAAGTTGCAGGGCTATGAGCGCTTCATTCGAATACTCGAGCAACTAGTTTTCTTTATTTCTTAATTTTATAAGTACCTTTATAAGCACTTAATTATTTCTTACCTTGACGACAAACTTTATTTCCCACTCAGCTGTCCTACCAATTATTACAGAACAGTAAATTACAATGAAATTGTCAACAAATCGACCCAATCGCAAATTACCGCCATCTGCTCCCGTTTGACAGATCCCAAAGGGTTTGGCGCGCTTTTTGCATCTGTCAAGCGGTCATCTTTGGAGCCATAGACAAAATTTGCGATTTTACGCGCCATTGAACCTAGTTATGTGAAATTAACCGCACTCAATCCGTTTATTTTAGTTAAGACCGCGTTTAGTTTTTGTGAGAAACAGACTATACGGTAAATTTTATTTTTGTACACTCATGCAGAAAGATTGGCTTGTGTTCAGTCGTTGAAAGAAATTATGATGGGAGCTTCGTAAAAAAAACTTATTGCAACTGTTGTATGTATTAGGAACAGTACAAAGTATTTAAATAAATGGTAGCAGAGTGAAGAAGTTTTTTTACGCCAAGCTACGAGATGGCAGACGCAGCGTGGGCCGTCACCCAGCTCGATAGATTGACGACCTTAGGGCAGGTGGTAGTTGCTGGATGAGATCAGTTGAGGACCGTGGGTTGTGGCACGCCTTGGGAGAGGCCTATGTCCAGCATTGGATACACAAGGGCTGATATGATGCTGATGAGAACCCGATGGTAGGACCCGATGGGTAACTAAATGTAACAGAAGAGCATGGTGTAATTATTTCGTAAGTAACATAGACTTAAATTATAATATCTATACTAATATTATAAAGCTGAAGAGTTTGTTTGGTTGAACGCGCTAATCTCAGGAAGTACTGGTTCGAATTGAAAAATTCTTTTTGTCTTTGATAGTCCATTTATTGAGGAAGGCTATAGGCTATAGTTATAACATCATATATTTTAGTATATACATAGTTAGTTTTTCCACAAATTATGAAACCGCGGGGCACAAGTCTGCCAGTATTACATACATAGGTCTATGGTAAGTATTTATTTAGGTATGGTAAGTAAATATTGATGTTCAGTTTTTACAGAACCTTTAATTATACGTTAAGGTATTTTCAAACGTCATTATTACATCCACCACGTCCAATTGTCTCCATGTCTATTCACCAGGCTCATCAATTGAGATACCAAATCTTTACTTTCCTTTCTAAAAGTTCAGAGTTTGATTATAGTTAACTCTAAACTACAAATGCGAAACAAAAACTGAAACAGACATTGAACTTTTTTTACTAGCGTAATAGAGAACCGACATGCGAACCCGATGTTTGCACAATAAATAAAATAATTGGCTACAGTTTTCAGTGATTCAGTTGATTTTGAAAAAAGAATCGATTTTGAAAATAGAACCTTTTCGCCGAATTGGGGTGGTTTAGAATAGGTACTAACCCCAATCTCACCCCGGATGGGTGTCGTAAGAGGCGAATAAATCCGGCCCGCTGGTGGTGGTGGCTTTAGTGCATTATACTTAAATAGAAACAAAACTATAATAAAATTTCCCGCCAATCAACCTCCATCACGCTCGCGCCACAGATCACAAACACACAGACGGCACAGACCAGCGGCCATTAAAGCCGGTCACAATAACAAATTCTGGCCACTCCCGCGCTCCGAAGCGTGAAATATAGACGCACTCCACAAAAGAGCTAATAACTCGTATGAAGCACCCTTAACGCTCCCTCTCTCTCGGTTTTAGTTGATAAGCGGGAGCGGGGGATTTTTTTGGAGTTTAACTCTTTTAGAATCGATTTTCATATTTAAGCCTGAGGTATGAAAATTTATGAGGAGTAAAACTAAACTTTCTCTGTTACGTTATGCGTTATGCGAAATGCGTTATTTGTAATTCTTTACACAAAAGTCAAAAGTCAAAATATTTTATTCATATAGGTATCACTGATACACTTATGCACGTCATTTTTTGGCTTTTCGGAAGGTGCTTTGTCGTGGAGGAGAAGAAAAGCCTAAAGAAACTCCTCAGCACATCTTTTAAAAAAATATTACAAAAAAAGATAATAATACAAAAGTATTTACTATTCTGAGCGGAACTGGTTGCAGAGCTGGTCATTTCCATGCGTCTTTGTCATTTAAATACTCGTCTACACTATAATATCCCTTGCCTAACAATTGTGTCTTTACGCGTTTTTTGAAAGTTTCTATTGGCAAGTCACGTATTAATTTTGGGATTTTATTATAGAAATGTATACCAAGCCCTATGAAAGATCGCTGCACTTTACTTAGGCGGAACGAAGGCGTAACTAATTGATGCATTCTTTTCGTATGGCGATTATTAATATCAAAATTTTGTTTATACGCGTTTATATTCTTCCGTATAAAAACTACATTGTTGAAGATATACTGGGAAGCTACTGTAAGTATACCTATTTCCTTGAACTTTTCACGCAAAGATTCCCGAGACCTAAGTTTATAAATAGCCCTAACAGCCCGTTTCTGGAGTATGAAAATTTGTTTTATATTGGCTGCTTTGCCCCACAGCAAGATGGCATAAGACATAACACTGTGGAAATAAGCAAAATAGACTATCCTAGCAGTTTCGACGTCTGTGTACAGGCAGTACATTTATTTTCCTAACAGCAAAAGCAGCCCTACCGAGTTTTGTCGCGAGATTTGTTTGTTCACACACAGAATCTAGATGGCGATGATCAGTAACAATTCCACCAATCCAATGATAATAATATTTTTTTCTGATTTGACAATCGTAAACTAGATAGCGTTGTAATAATCTTATAACTAGATGGCGTTGTTAATGATTTGACGATCGCAAACTAAATGGCGTTGTTACTGATTTGACGTTTGCAAACTATTTTTTTTCTTTATTTTTTTGAAAGGGGTTTTGTCACTTTTATGTCTATGTATAACAAAAATTGCAACCTAGATATCATTATACTCCAGTCATGCGTCGGAGCTGACACATACAATTTTTTTTGTTATTTATGGTAGTGCAATATGTCTACAAAAACTGTATGTGTAAACTGTCTTATTTAGTTTTATACATTTAATATTTTTATGTTTAATTTCATGTATTGCGGAATTAAATAGAAATTTCTGTCAAATTATAGAAAAAGGCATTTTTGACGTGATAACGTCTATTAAAAAAATGTAACGTTCCGCGAGCGAGCGAACAATGGAGAAAGCGCCATCTGTGAACAAAACTATATACACAATGAAGTCAGAAAGGAACTTGCTGAAAAAATAGTTTATTTCAGGAGTTCTAGATGGCGTTGTAGTATAAAGATAAAAGTTTCTTATTTATAAAAGTATGCAATAATTTCATCAATGTTTTGTCATGACGTTGTCACGTTAAACTACCGCTAAGCCGACTTTACAGACAACCATTTTTTTACATGCAGTCCAATGTGAAAAGCTTCAAATTGTTATAATGTGTGAATTTATGAATTCTCTATTGACTTAATAAGGTTAGTTACTGTCACTGAAATGAGTTGATAACTTCAAATATATTTTAGTTGAATCAACTCAAAAAATATTATATTTTTTTAACTTTAGTACCTACGATAATGCAAAATAATATATATTTGAATAGAACAGTTTACAAATTAGTAATGTAATTTTGTAAAAAATCATAAATTTATATTATAAACAGTTGGCTGCGTGGGCGCATTTAATACGTAGCAAGTAGTTTCATCAGTTTAATTTTTTTATTAGCCTTACATTATTAGTTAATAAAAATGGTTGATGAATGATTTTTGTCTCTGTCACTAAAAATACTTAAATTTGTAGGATTTAAAAACAACTAATTGAAATTTATTGCTGCCGGAGTATTGTAATTTTTTAACGTTTGTGTCCAATATTGGATCAAAGTGACAAAAACCTCAAAGTTACAATTATTTTTAATCAACTTCAAAAAAAGGAGGAGGTTCTCAATTCGACTGTATTTTTTTATGTTTGTTACCTCCGTACTTTCGACTGGGAGAACCGATTTTGATGATTCTTTTTTTAATCAAAAGCTGGTGCTTGTCGTGTAGTCCCACATCAATTTCAGCGAGATCAGACAATGACATCCATGTCAAAAGCATAATCTTAAATTTGCATTACGTATGTGCGCGGTAAATGGACGAATAACTCAATATCACGCCAACCATTTCGATGATTCTTTTTTTATTGGATGTACTTCATTTGAAGTCAGTTATTTTTTGTTAAAATTTTAGATTATTGTACCCCGCTGTCAGTCGATAACTTGCGGCAGACCTCAGCACGATGGATATGAAAATATTATTTATCTACGGCTGTATCGGCGGCTTTGTGAGCGGGGGGCTGGGGGGGGGGGGCGAGTGCCACTATTGTTTAGGATACAGTATAGACATCGTTTTTTTAGTGGCGTCTGCCATTTTTCTTTTATCTTTTTTCCTATTTGTTCAATACCGCCTTTTTGTAATGCGCTTGTTTTGAAGAGTATTATGTTTATTTGATTACACGTTTCTATTATATTTTCTTCTGAGTGTGTAAGATATGAATTGAAAGACCTGCCGAGAGGTTATATTCGATTCCTGGCTCGGATATAAATGAATATGTTTTTGTTTTCTTGTCATCTTAAGTGTGTGCAAAAATAACGGAACAAAGTTGAGTTTTTTTTTAACTTAAATGCAAGAATAACATTTTTGTTTATTTTATGTAAACAGATGATAACAAACTAGCGGAGGAGCCATGAATAAAACCAAAAGTCATAAAACAGGTCGCTGGCCAATAAGAATGTGGGGAAATCGTGTGTTTTCAGGTCTGAAATTAACTATTTTCAACTTTTCAGTATACAGAGTTTCAGTAGGTATACATTTTTGCGTAAGATTGACCGTACCGTAAGATTGACGTAGTTCTCAATAAATCGAGTTTTGTACGTTGTTTCACACATTGAAGTATTATTACTAGCGTATAGAACCGACACCACGAACACCATGTATGTCCCAATGCATTGGCGCCACGTGGCTTCAATCTTCAATGGATTCGTTCGATTTTGAAAGGAGAACGGGGGCTCAATTTTGAAAATCGAACCTCCCGGGCGGGACACATTTTGTTCGAGATGTCTGTTCTATGACATTATACTTCAATGGTGTCACATTATATCTACCAAATGTGACGTACATATGCGTTGTTCGCATGAAAGAGGATAGCCTTATTGCATCAATTCTTCTTTGAAAGACCTCAATCATTCTTTTATATTTTTAATACTTCTTTTTCAGTACCGTATTCTTTTTTCAAACAGATAAGAAAAATTGCAACCAGCCAGCATTTTCCTATACCATTTTCGAACAGTTGTACTAAATGTCACTACAACAGACTACTCCACAGATAGAGGGATCAGGGATTACGATATTACATATAACCGCAAACCGAGGGGCCGTGTTACATGGTTACCGAATTAGGCGCCCCCTGTGAGGAACTCGGAACAAGTTCGCTTGCTTTACTTATTTTATGACGGGGAAATATTGTCACTAATATGACAGTAAGAATCTCTTTCGTAGAAGACATTTAGGCAAAGCAATGTACGAGGAAGTGCGGGGTGATGTAAGTTCCCCTCTGTAAAGTTAAACTCTAATGCTGGCCATTTATTTATTTATTTTATTTATTTATTTAATTCAATAGAACGGCAGAGCCAATTACACTAATGAACGATCAAGTATACTTGTCAAGTTTGCAGCGGACTTGACGCGGCATCCAGTAAACTTGACGGTGTATGGCCACGGTATGGCTATCTGGCCATATAGCTATCCCATGCAAACTGGATACCACATCAAGTCAAACTGCAAACTTGACAAGTACACTTGATCGTGTATGACCAGTTAAACATTGATTTTCCCGCGTACTTAATTGAACCTCAGCACGTCGTTGATGGCTGTTTGATAGGTATTATATATCCAACCTACAATAGTGATGACCACAATAAAAATTAATCTTTAAGTTGTCATTTTACTTGTCAAAAAAAGGTTCGATAACTTTTTCAAATAATAAAAATTGGTAATTTGTGAATGAAGATTGAGATTTTAAATTGAAAAGGCATAGATTAAACAAAGATAGGCCCGTAAATTAACCGATCTCGGCTTAATAGCGTCACTCAGATCCAGAAGAGTTAATAGTATATAATTATAGTTACACATAATAATAGTTATTTATTTATTTATTTACCACTTTATTGTTTGTACACCATACAATAATACACAGTTACATATAATTATAGTTATACATAATTATAACAGCTAATATTGCAATTATAAACAATTTGTTTTTATTGTCCATTTCAAATTATTTGCTTTAATGTTTCCCATCAATGTAAGCTAGCTTTATCACGTACCAATGTGTTCATACGAGCCCATACAAGACAAAACAATTTGGTTTACAGCATTATAGCTCAATTACTTAAATCCATTCGATTATGAACTTTAACTTCTAATCAATAAGGACGAAGTGTCAAATCCCACGGCACCCCACTGTAAGCGCGTGAGTGAATGAGCGCATTCAATCATTTAACTAGTGTTTATAGTCATTAACTAGTGATGCACTCGGATTTGTCCCCCTCGAGTCCCCTCGAGTCCCCTCTGGTCCCCCTGAGGCCCATCAACCCCCCCAGGGACCTCCCATCTGATATGTCCATAAAATTGCTCTGTTTTGCCAGTTGTTTAGACAATCCCTTTATGAGCTAGTGTGCGGTTTTTTATGAAATTATCAACGGATTTATGCCTTTTGATGTCCTTTTTGGGTTATGGATGGCAGTCTATTGTTATTGTGGTTTTTAGAAATATGATCGATATGTAAATGTGAATGAAAACTAATTGAACGGATAGTTTAAATTGTAAAGAGATAAGCAAAGTTATTTTCCAATAGATTTGAACAAAATTAATATTAATAATTTCTTAAACATTTTAGAAATGAAATGTGCCTCAGTTGTCATAATATGAAATCGTAGTTATGTCTGAAACTTTAAAATTGTAATTCACCAATTTAGTTACCTCTTTCAATACAAATTGGCCAGATAATGGATAATTATTTAATTTCTTATCATTCACCGAACTTCGAGCATTTTGCGTTTTGCCAGTCATTTTAATCATGGTCGCTATGTGATTGTACCTTGTTGGAAAAACTGTTGAAAATACATCATCGATAACCATAAATTACCCCCAACCCATTGTAGATAAGTTTAAAAATTACAGTATAAAAATTAATCTTCTGTCTACCAAATATAAAATATTTCTTTCAAGATAATGTCTATGGAATTTTTTTTTTACTTTTCTTTAACTCACTCTAACGCACTCACTTTAATATTTTCATCGACCATTGAATACTTAAGAAACGCGTAAAAAGATTCAAACCGTGTAAATATTTAAAAAATAGTAGATAATCGTTAACCCCCTACCCAACAAAACCTACCGCGAATAGACATAGAATAGACAATAGACATAGACTATTCACTATTCACGCAATCGAATAAATCAAAATCGAAAACCAAAACTCATGACAAACCTCCCAGCCAATCAGAATTCGCGAAACGTATTCCAAATTCAACCTCATTGTTACGCTAACAGCTTCCGGACGAATCAAATTAAACCATCGAATCGAAAACAAACATCTCAATTCAAATTTCGAGCTGGCTTATTCTAAATTCAAATAGACAGTGCCGGTAGCGGTGGCACATTAGAGATTTGAAGGCTTGACGCATACTGGCAGTTTATTTTACTGTATTTAATTTTATTAATGTTGTAATAATTGATACGGACACTCAAAGAAGGTATTATGAAATATAAATATGAATTAAAAATCGCTATAAAGTCGTAATCAAGATGCTAGATTGTATCTGTGAATACTGATGAGAGAATGTATTGCATTTCCTATCCATAGGATAAAAATTTATTCGTGACATTAAATTGTTCATGTTAAATATTAAAATAGATGTACTCGTAAAGAATATTGATAATGTCAAGCTAAAATATATCACGGTAATAGAATTTGTGTTTCCAAACTACAATATTAGCTAATAATTTATATGAGCCCCTTACTAGCCAGGCTATTGACTCAGTGATTGTAAGCAGTATTTGGTGAATAGCAAAGCCGTCAGTAAATGAAAAATTTAAGTGGATTACCAAATTATACGAAGCTTCACATTTTCTTATTATTTAAGTTCCTTTAATTTTGATCAAATGTGTCATGTGGGCATCAGAAATATTTTCAAAATAAAATTTATTTCACTAAAACAGCGGCCCTCGCTGAGTGTAACCTTTTTCCGTGCCATCTCCATGGCACTGCTCTTAATTTTTTTTAGTATAATTTCACTTTTAAGCAAATTTGTATATCTATTGCAGTGCCTTGCACTGAAATAAATGTTTTTCTTCTTTCTTCTTCTTCTTCTTCTTATTTCATAAAACACAAATATTTCATGCACTTGTATCATTATTTTGACTAGCATAAATTTATAAATAAAAAAAAAACACCTTTCATGATATATCTTTTTTAAAATCCTTATGATGAGCTCTTTAATTTGTATTTTGATTTATATTTATTTTTTGATACTTCAAACAATGACACCATATTTGTCTTTTTTTCATTTCACTTATCTAAAAGCACTTGGGTTATCAAGAAGAATCTAACGATATCTTAATTATATAAATCCGTTGAGCACTTTGGAAGATACGAGGTAATAAAGAATACAGCACGCTTTCATACACACATACATACAAGATACGCACGAAAAATATAACCTTTCCTGGCAGTCGGGTAAAACTACAGCCAAAAAAAACTTTTTCTTTTTTGACGTCGGTTTTAAGATACTGATGTGCGATGATCCTATATAGAGCTATCACGCGGCCGGTTGGCCAAATGGCGCGAAACTCGACCCTCCCGCGCGGCCATCGCTAGGGCGTTCACAGATTATAAACATCATGTTTCATGACACAGAATACTATTTTTTTAAAGGTTAAGTCAATCAATAATTATTGTATAATTAGACATTATATTTTTATGTTCGGCCCGTATGCTTTTTCAGACCTTTTGACTATAACTTACATGCGAAAAGGAGAATAGAATCTAGGTCTATCTTTCGCACTTTGTTTTTTAATTAAAATTTTCTCTCCATTATGTTGATTTAAAGTACAGATAGACATGCTACTAAAAAGCATGCTTTATTATGAGCAAAAATTATTTCAGATAAGCTTGTTCAAATTAGCATTCATGAATAAATATTTGAATACATACACATGCGCTCAAAGCATGACACGATGCTACCTCTAGTAGCATGAACTATTGAAGCATAAAATTTTACTGCGATAATTTTGAGCATGCTACAAAATAGCGTGCTATTTTTTTAGCAAAACACACATGTTAATAATAATGTTAATAGCAATAGCCCTATAGTCGCATGCTTCTTTGCGTAACATGCGCATGTCTATCTGTATATACCTTAAATTCTCTTTAGTCTCATTACTTTATCAGTTTTATCACCCTCTGGTGTTAATTCATTTTTAATCTGTGGCTCTCCAGGCCGAGGTTAATAATATCGGCTAATGGCTCGAGTCTCGACACATTATTGTTCACGCGAGATATTGCCACCACTCCAAAGGTCGCATTAACATGGTTTTACGATTCACTCTTATTTTTATAGTACCGTATAATATTAATATATTAAAATTATAATGATAAAAAATTACATTTGTATAATTCATTATGTACCATTATGAAAAAGGGATAGGAAAGACATGATTTTTTATTAGACGACCTTTTTTATTTTGTGTATTCGTATTAAAAACTATGAAAATAATGTTGAATTGACATTTAAAAACCCCCGACAGTTTGATTTACTCTAAACATAGCTAAGAACACTCGATTAAGTCACCTTTCATACAAAAAAAAATTAATCAAAATCGGTTCATCCGTTTCAGAGAGCTCCCAAACGGTAGAACTAGAAAGATGACTTAAAAAATTATAACACCCCTCTTTTTTCGTCGGGGGTTAAAAAGTGTAGGATCTCAGATAATAAAATATATGTTATAATTACGGATAAACTAAAATTTTCAATAATTATTGTTGTTGATTATTGTTTAAAAAAAGTCTGTTCTCGGTCTGGGTGTGAGTGTCCTTGTCTTGTGTGTTGTCCATGGCACCCACGACACAGGGAATCCTAGTGTGGGGCTATGAGTCAGAAGCCTTAAATCAGACAATATAATGTACCTACCTATAGGTAAGGAATATACGGAATATGGAAGTTAAAAATAAAGTTGCAATTAATTTAAATGCCATGCCACTCAGATGTTTTTAACAGCGTATTGTTTTGTGTAAAATAAAGTATTTGGCGTGTAGTGTAGTTAATTAGATTGAAGTAATTCCACGCGTCTGCAGTTAACATACAAAAAACATTAGTGGGTCCACCCCTAGCTTACTGGTCGCTCACTAAATGAGGGTGAGTTTTTTTATTTTTTGTTAGGTTTAATTTAAAAGAGCTGAGGAGTTTCTTCCACATCTATGTCACGATAAGCTTTTTCTGGATCGATAGAGATCAAAGATGTAGAGATGGTAGCAGTGAAAAATTATTTCACTTATATCTTGTCATTTGTCACCAAAACATTTTCATGTAAATTGTTGCCTAGACGAGACCATTATGGCTCTACATGTAGAGCCAAGCTTGTGACTCTGCACGCCCGAACTCTAGGTACAAGCCCTATCTTCACGAACTCTACACCTTAGTCAAAATATGTGGCTTAGCTGTTTCGTTACTAAGCTATTGTATAACAGAACAGTGAATAAATTTTTCATCTTACGCCGTTTATGTGGCTGTTTCATCAAAATACTTACGTGCTGCATTTTTTGGGGTCATAGTGAAAATTGAATCCTTAGGTTAGGTCCGTCCGTTTGACCCAAAAAAGGATAGAACAAAAAATATATACGCATAATAAGCAGTACCTTTGTACTAAACTATTATTAAGTCTCACATACTGTATTTGTGTACAAGAATAAAATTGTTAAATAAATAAATATACGCGAAGACTTGATGACGTCCTTTTTTTTTGAAATCGGTTAAAAATCTTCAAAAACGTATAGAAAGACAGAAGTAGATGAGAAAACTATAATAATTCCGTTATGACTACGGAACAGAGATAAAAATTAAGTTTTCCAAACAGTATGCACTCTTGTCGGTCGTACAGCGAACCATACATGTTATCTTAGCGCGCATCCCTCATAAGGAAGTTAATTTATTGCCTAATTACACGTATATCTGTCCGCCTGTCCAGTCTGTCTGTCCGTCGTAATCATACGCAAATGTATGTACCACGTAACGGATATTAATTGGCTTAATGTTAAAGGCAATTTGAATTAATTGGATATTTATTGAACTCAAGATTTGTGTTGGTATCTTGATTACACAATGTATTTCATCTATTGTTTCGAGATAAATGACCCTTATAACCTTAGAAGTGTTACTAATTTATATTAATCGTTTTGTAAATTTTTCGTTTGGTAAGCCACAAATACCTCTGAGAATCATATGTGAATCATCGTAATCTATCAGTAATACTGAAATTGCATAAAAATCACATAGGCATATTTAACGCTACATATTCATAGCCCCACAGGATTCCCTATATCGTGGGTGCCGTGGACAACACAAAGACAAGAACACACACCCATACCGAGAACAGAAATTCAAACTCACCATTAAAATTTCCGCCTCGAAATCGAACCCAGGACCCTTCGAACAGGGGTCCGGCATGTTAACCATAACGCCACGCGGAGGACCCGTTATATACTTACGTAATTAATTGCTTCGGTGAAAGAAAACATCGCAAGGAAACCTGCACACCGGAGAGTTCTCCATAATGTTCTCAAAGGTGTGTGATGTCTACCAATCCGTTGGCCAGCGTGGTAGACTATGGCCTGTACCCACAATGTGAGACAACCGACTCATTGCAGAAACCCGATGGATGTAATGGAGATAATGATTCCCGCAAATAAATTAACCTATAATGTGAACCAGTACTGCTTACCCAAACGCCCAAACCCAAACCTACCTATTAATAGTAATACTTATTAATAGTGTCTCTTTTTGCCTGTCAAATGTCAGGTCTAGTAGCCAGCCAAAAATTCGTGTTGTAGTTTTTCGGATAAATGTGAAAATGTGTGAAAATAAATGTATTTTTTTTAAATAAACTCTATGAATTAATTTGATAGCTGACCATACCTGATCAAGTGTACCTACTTGTCAAGTTTTCAGTTTGACTTGATGCGGCATCCAGTGTGCATGAGATAGCTATATGGCCAGATAGCTTACCGTGGCCATACACGATCAAGTATACTGGATGTCGCATCATATCTGCTGCAAACTTCACAAGTATACTTGATAGTGTACCTATGGCCAGCATAACTTGCAGAGGCTCACATGTGTTTATATTTATCTTATGTCTTATTAGGCCCCGGCTTACCCTATTACAAATAAGAGTATTGCTCTGATTTTTAAGAGTTATTATATGTATATCGCACCTTCGATGCAACAAAGTCACAAATAGCCAAAACTGTAAAATTGAGTTAGTATGCCAAATTGTCTATAAAACAAGCATTTTACGTGAAACTATAGCAAAAACTATAAACAATTAATATAAACAATTTTTAACCTATTACAGATAGTAATCCAGTAATATGAAAATAAATGCGAATGTGAAAAAATCTTAAAGTCCGCTCATGTAAAATTATAAAAAAAGCTGTTGTGCCTTTGTTGCACCGAAGGTGCGATATAGTCTTCAAATTTATCCGAAAAACCTATAAAGGCTTTGAACCAGCATAACGTTTAAACAACTCAACATAATAAAGAACTCTCACAAACCATAACTCGCTCTGAGTTCTGACAGTCCATTTCTAAACCGCGCGCGGGGACTCGCGTGCACATATACCATAAATTAAAGACCGTAATAGGTTACCTTTTTAATTCGACTCCATGTTGTTTTATCAAACATTCATTAAATTGGGCCAAAATTAAAATTATCGTACACATTCGCACGCGTTCACCCCCGAATTTTGAATGTTATCGGTGGATCGCATCGCCATCGCCGAATTAGCGATCTAACCGCGAGATAGATGCTACCATAATAACGGTCGGTTGGCGCGTGTGTTCGTGTGTTTGTGTGTTTGTGTGTGCGCCAGTCATGGGTGCTTGGGTTTTAATTCGCTTTTGGTTGTGTCATCGTATATGAGTAATGAACAAGGTAAGTTTTAAAAGCGGATTGCGTTAAAATCAAACTATTAAAAGCTAATATATTTGAAACTAGCTGTTGCCCGCAGCTTTGCATACGGAAATTATGTTTTTACTCAAACTTTTATCCTGTTTTCCCGGGAAACCTTTTAAATTTTCCGGGATGAAAAGTTGTCTAAAATATGACCCAGGATATGAGTAACAACTTTCAAATTTCATCGAAATCCGTTCAAGGGTTTTTATGTGATTCCCGGACAGACAAGCAGACACTTTGAGTTTTATTATAGTATAGATGCATTAATTTGCACCTCTACCTACGCATTTCTTGAACGTCTGTGTCCTCTACCCTTAGGTTGTCTGCTAGAAATCGCTATTACAGCGATAAGACCGCCTATTGTGTCTTATAATACTAAAATTGTAATATTTTATGTACTTCTAGTGTGCACAATAAATAATATTGTATTGTATTGTAATTAAGCCCTTTGGTATTCAGTACTACTAATCTATTATATCCGTGTTTGCTGGGTTAATAAGTACCTTTTATCTTATTAATGGATACCCAGCGTGAGACTGCTAAAAAAATCTGATGACAATGACAGATCAGTGTTTATGTGTTGACATTGATGCGCCATTTTTACATAATTATCTTCAAATGGTTGTATGGGAAAGTAGAAAATCAACTTTATCAATGGACCAAATGAGCCTAATGCATTGTTTTAGTGGTCCCAAACCAACGGATTGATTCCTTTCAAATGAAACCATTTTGAGGTATATCGGTCGGATGGTGTCAAAGTCTATGAAGGACATTTGTACAAACATTGTTAGTGTTTTATGTATGTATGTATAATATTATATAGATTGAAGACTATGGTCTACCTGTGTGCTAAATTTCATGAAAATGCGTTCAGTAGTTTTTTCGTGAAAGAGAAACAAACATCTATAAATCCTCAAGAACATTTATAATATTAGTAGGATAGTGAGAAATTTACATAATCTAACATTTTAACAAAAAATTAACCGACTTCAAATGAAGTACATTGTACTTTTGACATAGATGCCATTGTCAGATCTCGTTCAAATTTATGTGGGACCACACGACGAGCACCAGCTTTCGATTAAAAAAAGAATCATCCAAATCGGTTCATCCAGTTCAAAGTTATGAGGTAACAAACATAAAAAAAAATACAGTAGAATTGAGAACCTCCTCCTTTTTTTGAAGTCGGTTAAAAATCATTCATTTTTATGGAACTTGTCAACTAATGAGCTGACGATCCACCTGATGGTATGTGGCTGCCGTTACCCGGATCCAGTAGGAAAACACAGGAAAAAATAAATTAAAAAATTAAAAAATACCCGCCTACTATCAAAAAAACCTATCATGATATACCTTTTTGAAATCCTTATGATGAGCTCTTTAATTTGATACCCATATTGCATTATTCGATTTATTTTTATTTTTTGATACTTCAAACAATGGCATCTTACAGGCACCATATTTTTTTAATTATCTATATATATAAAATTGAAAAGAGACACACCACTGATTAAACAAAAAATCTCAGAAACTACCGAACCGATTATGATGAAATTTGGCAGGAAGATAGATTATGCTAAGGAGACGTCAGCTAAGAACGGATTTTTGGAAATTCATCCCCTAACTAGCAAAAATAGGGGTCCGAAGTCATTTTCATACAAACCAACTTCGTCAGTTTTAGAGTTATAAGTATGATTTTTTTTATTTAAGTTTATAGTAATAAACAAAAATTAAGTTAAGCACATTTTTTTGGAAAATCATCCCTTAAAGGGTTAATTTAGAGGACAATAGTCAGTACTCAACTTCGTCATTTTTGAAGTTAAAAACATGAAAATTTACATTTTAGCTCAAAATAAGAAACTAAATTTTGAAGTATTACGTTTTTTTGGAAAATCATCCCCTAAAGTGTTAATTAAGGCAGCACAAGTTAGTATGGGAACTTCGTCAGTTTTGAAGTAAGAAGGATAAAATTTGTGTTTAAGCCTATATTTAGACACAAAAAATAAATGTATCACGGTTTTCTCGAAATTCATCCCCTAAAAATAGGGGTTGGTAGTCAATTACATACAAATCAACCTCATCAGTTTTCGAGGTATTAATATGAAATTTTTTATGTAAGTTTATAGTAATAAACAAAAATTAAGTTTAACACATTTTTTTGGAAAATCATCCCTTAAAGGGTTAATTTAGAGGACAACAGTCAGTAGGCAACTTCGTCATTTTTGAAGTTAAAAACATGAAAATTTATGTTTTAGCTCAAAATTAGAAACTAAATTTTGAAGTATTACGTTTTTTTGGAAAATCATCCCCTAAAGTGTTTATTAAGGCAGCACAAGATAGTATGGCAACTTCTTCAGTTTTGAAGTAAGAAGGGTGAAAATTTGTATTTAAGCCTATATTTTGACACAAAAAATAGCTGTATCACGGTTTTCTCGAAATTCATCCCCTAAAAATAGGGGTCGGTAGTCAACTACATACAAATCAACCTCACCAGTTTTCGAGGTATAAATATTAATTTTTTTATGTAAGTTTATAGTAATAAATAAAAATTAAGTTAAGCACATTTTTTTGGAAAATCATCCCTTAAAGGGTTAATTTAGAGGACAACATTCAGTAGGCAACATCGTAATTTTTGAAGTTAAAAACATGAAAATTTACATATTAGCTCAAAAATAGAAACTAAATTTTGAAGCATTACGTTTTTTAGGAAAGTCATCCCCTAAAGGGTTAATTAAGGCGGCGCATGTTAGTATGGGAACTTCGTTAGTTTTGAAGTAAGAAAGGTGAAAATTTGTATTTAAGCCTATAGTTAGACACAAAAAATAATTGTATCACGGTTTTCTCGAAATTCATCTCCTAAAAATAGGGGTTGGTAGTCAACTACATACAAATCAACCTTACCAGTTTTCGAGGTATAAATATTAAAATTTTTATGTTAGTTTATAGTAATAAACAAAAGTTAACTTTTTAACACATTTTTTTGGAAAATCATCCCTTAAAGGGTTAATTTAGAGGATGGAGCTCAGTACTCAACTTCGTCATTTTTGAAGTTTACAACATGAAAATTTATATATTAGCTCAAGATTGGAAACAAAATTTTAAAGTTGTGTTTTCAAATCAAATCAACCCCTAAAGGGTTAAATAAGAGTGTGTAAGTTAGTATGGCAACTTCTTCAGTTTTGAAGTAAGAAGGGTGAGATTTTGTATATAAGCTTATAGTTACACACAAAAAATAACTGTATTACGGTTTTCCCGAAATTCATTCTCTACGGGGCAAAACTAAGGGGATGTAAATGTATTTATTTAAGAAACTTCGTCATTTTTGAACTCTGAAGTAATGTAAAAATTTAAGCTTATAATTAGTAACAAAAATAATTGTTACAGGTTTTCTTGAAAATTCATCCCCTGAGGGCTTTTAATCCAGGGATGTAAGTTTGTACGACGCTTCATCAATATCGAACTCAGAAATGTGAAAATTAATCAAAAATTAACCTTAACAGGTTTTTAGGAATTTCATCCCCTAAGAGGCAAATAAAAGGGTTGCAAGTTTTACAGGAACTTCGTCATTATGAAAATTAATATGTAAGCTTATAGTGAGAAACAAAAATTTAGTATAGGGGACTCTATGGTTGGGAGTGGGAGGGAAGAGGGAAAGGAAGCAGAAAAGAGACTAGGACCGGGAGAGGGAGAGGGACAGGAAGCGGGAGAGGGACCGGGAGTGCGAGAGGGACAGGGAGCGGGAGAGGAACAGGAAGCGGGAGAGGGACCGGGAGTGGGAGAGGGAGAGGGATAGGAAACGGGAAAGGGAGAGGGACAGGAAGTTGGAGAGGGACTATGAGTGGAAGGGGGAGAGATAGAAAAAGAGGGAGAGGGATTAATATTGAAATTTTTAACCAATAAATAACACTTCAATAACATGTTAGAGCACCAAAAATTTGTTTTTTAAATTATTGTTTGTCTGTCTGTCTGTCTGTCTGTCCGGTCATCACATCAAAACCCTTGGACTGATTTCGACGGAAATTAGTTTTGTTTCTTATACTTTTGGTCATATTTCAGAAAACTTTCCATCCAGAAAAATTAAAATGTTTCCCTGGAAACAAGATGAAACTTTGTATGGATTATTTTTAAAATATCAACAATTTGCTTTAAATTTGCTTCAAACGTTTCTTTCTCCTTTATTTGATGGAATACATGTTTTCGAATTTTTTAAATTTTTCATGAAAAAGAAAAAAGCAAATTACTTAATGTGAATATTGTTTATTTTTCAAAACCCGCTGCCGGAGTAATGATTTGTGATTGTATCGTAAGTTTTACTTTATAAAGTCCTAAATTCAATATAAATTACCCTGTTATTAAATTTTCTTCTGTAGGGGGTACAAAAATAATTTCATAATAAGCATAATTTCCGCGTGCGAAGCTGCGGGCAACAGCTAGTATTGTATAAATCCGTTCAGTGGTATGGAGGTAAGAAAGAATATTACATGCATACATTTTTTTTATATGAAATAAGTTAATGCTTGACAACTATCCCACCTGATGGTAAGTGGCGATGAAGTCCAAGATGGTGAACGCACTAACTTAATAAATGCCTATTGACTCTTCTCTTGAAGACACCTACATTGTAGGTGGACGGGAGCACCCACGCTGGGAAGGTATTCCAGTCCTTCGCGGCACACACTATGAAAGATGAGGCGTGTCGCCTCGTTCGCAGCGGTGGGATGTCTACGACGACGTATGGATGGATGCTTGCCGTCCGTCGGGTTGTTCGACAGAGAAACGGGGATGGGGGAATTAATTCGTGCAATTCCTGAGCACACTCTCCAAAATATATCCTGTAGAATGCCGAGAGGCTGGCTACTCTGCGCCTGTCTGCGAGGCTTTGCAGATTGGCTTTGATACATAAATACATACATCAGATATAAATGCACACACACACACGACACACACACACACGACACACACACACACGACACACACACACACGACACACACACACATACACACACACACACCACATACACACACTCTCACACACACATACACACCACACACACGCGCACATACACACACTCACACACACACACATTTTACTCATTTTTTCCAATAAATCATTTTCATTTTCATAAATACATGCAAAAACATAAATACATACATAAATACAAGATATGCGCGGAAAACATAATCCTTCCTGGCAGTCGGGTAAAAAGGAAGAAGAGACGCTTAGAACGATACCTTAGTTGTCATAACTCATGATCAAACACACACTGGCTTCAACCCAAGGCAAAACTAAAGAAAAAAAGCGTTTTCTTAGATTTTGGACATTAAATTGCCGATGACCTTGTTTCTAGTCCCAACGCTAGTAAAAATAAAAACAATCGATGTATGGAAATATCGATTTATTTTGTAAAACATCGATATAACATCGATGGTACTATGCGATGCATTGCATCGAAACAAACATCGATGTTTTTTTTCAATGCCCATCCCTAGTACGGGTACCGAATTATTTACTACCCGAAGCGATGTGAGGGCAGGCCACAAGTTCCCAACCCTAGAAACACTTTATTAACACTTTGTAATGTAAGTTTTATCGTGCTGTCGTAAAGTTCATTTCACAGTCGCCACTCCTATTTATTGCAAGTGGGTAATAACTACCCTGTTAAGGAGAACGCATTGAGTTTTTTAATCTATTTCTGTTTCCATACGCTCGAAACGCTTTCACTGTCAAAAAAATATGTGATCTCATGAGGAGCTAAGCGAACCACTAAGCCTGACTCTACAAACCCTGTATCTCACCGTTTTCGAAATTTTGACCATTTAAAAAAAATCGAATATTCGGCTCCTATATCCTACTTTTTTCTGTTACATTATAGGCATAATATTTTAGCAATTTAGAAACATTTCAATGCTACTAGCATAATAGCGAAATGCAGACTTATATGAAACCCACTATACCCTTAACAATGTTCCGCTACAAGCACGGAAACAGCTCGTTAATAGAGCTATCAATTATCACAGACTACGCCTTGCCACAGTTTCCACTACATTTATGTCATTATTATTTATTTCAGTACCAACATTATAAATATTATACCTAAGTAATTTTAAAGCATTGAAGTATAATGTCATAGAACAGACATCTCGAAAATGTGTGTCCCGCCGGGAGGTTCGATTTTCAAAATTGAGCGCCAGTTCTCCTTTCAAAATGGAACGAATCCATTGAAATTTGAAGCCACGTGGCGCCAATGCATTGGGACATACATGGTGTTCGGGATGTCTGTTCTATATGCTAGTAATAGTACTTCAATGTTTTAAAGCCAGTTTTTTCGATTAAGGTGTTGCTGTGGTCAGAGGTTCTATCATACTACATGATATATTGGCTTCAATCCATTAATGGCCCACTACTGAGCACGGGTCTTTCCTCTTGAGGAGGCCTAGAGCATACTCCCCCACGCTGCTCCAGTGCGGATTGGTGCAGTGGTTAGTGACCAACCCGAGTGTAGGAAGTTTACAAACAAAGTGT
This sequence comes from Thymelicus lineola, assembly GCA_963932265.1. NCBI lineage: Eukaryota > Metazoa > Arthropoda > Insecta > Lepidoptera > Hesperiidae > Thymelicus > Thymelicus lineola. The sequence continues at coordinate 2,640,981 of OZ010703.1, read as the reverse complement.
ATGTTATGTTGATTCTGTGAGTGTTGAAAGCTCAATTTTTGCGTAGCAGGTAGGCACATCACATTCGTGTAGTCGCAGATTCTTGCATATGAGGTAGCAGTCCTGGATTTGTCAATAGGCCGTATAGGCCACGGCCTAGGGGCGGCAGCGTCCTAGGAGCGGCAGATTTCAGAAGATGATATATTATACCTAGATGATTTTTCTATTAAAAAGTGTCGAAAAAATTGTAATTATTGTTTTCTTGCGCACTTTCTTAGTGACTAATTCAGTGCCTTCCTTACTACGAATGGAAAATTATTATTTTAGAAAGGTACATGGGGCGGTGGAAATAAATTGGCCTACACTCATAAAAAATATAAATCCGGCACTGTGAGGTAGACTGACTCAGTACTAACTTTAAAAATTCTGCTTGGCCCCACAGACATAAGTAATAAACCCTGGCAGTTACCACTTACCATCAGGTGGTTTGTTTACCAGCTACTTAAAAAAATATTTAAATTGCTACTAAAAACAGTTATTTGTCAGTATCCATGCTTTCCATGACTCATTAACTGTCCAAATTTAATTGTTGTTAACTCACATAATTATAATTAAACAGATCATTAACTGCTTTGTTGCGGCTCAAAACCCATGCATCCAAACAAAACCCAAACGATTACAATTAACAAAAAAAAATTTACATTACTTACTTTAATGTTGCCAAACTTGGACGTACCTAATTTCTTTGGAATTAAAGTCATAATTGTGTAAAACGACAGCAAATCTAAATTTGTACTCAAAACAATAGACAAGTTTACTCAAAAAGCAACGAAGTATCAATAGATCTTTATTTCATATAACGTAAAGTTGGAATTATCAAAAACTATAATTTGGCGGCAGAAAATAAAAAATGGCGGCACGCGCGTTCGAAATCGATTAATGAACGCATCTGCCGTTCGAAATTTGAATAATGACATGTTTTAAAAACAAACACGGTTGACATGGAGCCCGCCATTAGCTGACCATTTCGTCGTTATCTGCGCACAGGACAGGCGCGTAAATTATCTCCAGACGTAATTAATTGGACTGATCAATTTCTTTTAGTAACATGCCCTTGTTATGCTTCAGTCACTCACGTAAAAATAAAATAAATACTGAATGTTACCTCAGACTTACTACAATATAATCAATTAAAGCATTCAAATCGGTCACGCTATTCCTGAGATTAGCGGGATAACCAACGCACAGATAAACCAAGAAACAGAAATTAAAAAATTACATTTAACAAGTACTTCAAACAAAAAATATCAGCATTCTCCATTTAAATATTGCCATTAAAACCCTCCAACCGCATTCAATTCCAATAATGAAGTGACAGTTATAACAAAAATTCCAAATCCAACCGGGGAAGCGTGGCAGCACTTGGCGGCGCGCGCGATGCCGCGATAAAACGTTCGTTAATTAAATTAAGATTCCAATGCAACGCGAACCGCATGCTTGTTCGAAATTCGGTTTGGAAATTAAGTTATTCGATTTTTTTTATTCTTTGCGGTAATTGTGAATGAATACTGGCCGGTGAGACTTTCGATTTAGATTTTCCTTTCCTTCCTTTATTGCATGGACGATAAAGGTGCACTGTCTCTTATGGGGAGAAAGTAGAAAGTGTCCAGCTGTAATGAGTAAATTGGCGCTAGCGTAGGCAAAGGGTATGGTATGAATATAGCACTTGATAACGGATTGAAGTTAGACAATGACAGTCTTGCATACCAAACTTCAACTGTTCACGTAGTCCAAAATCCTCATGCTACTGTGGCGCCAACCTAATTTAACGCAGTTTATTACACAGGTATTTAGTAGATATTTAACACATACCTAGGTGTTTTATTAGGATGACTCAAGATTCGCGTAGCAGTTTTTCCGTTACGATTAGCCGAATAGATATTTAAAACTCGTACGAATTCTCAATCCGAATTCGAAAAACGAACATTTAACGAACCATTCAAACAAAGCCTACGTCAGAACAATTTGAATCTTCTATCAACGAATTAAGAATACATTCCGTTCAACGGAAGTAGATAACATTCCTGGATTACGTAATTAACATGAAAAAAAAAACTTTTTTTCAAAATCAACCTTAGAACTGAGACATAAAGTAAAAATTGCTTAGTGCCATCAGATAGCGTGCAATTCCTTGTATGCTCGACAGTAATTACAGGATTGTAGTGATAAAGCAATGTAATCTCTATTACCGAGCGATAAAATCCAAATTGCTTTATGGCGACGGCGCGTTCGTGCCGCCATGTCGTTTGCGCGGCAAAAGGTCTGTTTTGTAACTTTACGAGGAGTAATAATCGAATTAATATCGCGAATCGCTTAATTAAATAGATATGGTACTGAATGCCGGTTTTAGTGGTGATTATGGCGCATACGGAAAATGATAATCGAATAACCACCGTTTGGTGCCATTTCATTTAATGAATTGGTATTAAATAGTTATTTGGTATAAACTCCATAATGGATTTTAGATTAGTTGGGAATTAAAGTGTAATAAAAATTTTAATACAGCTAAAATATAACCGTCGAAATTGACGTAAGTATGTTTGTAACTTACATTTTCAACGTACAATGAGTACTTACGATATAAATTGTTTTTTGGTATCAGGGGTTCCATCCTTCTTGAACAAAAGTCAACCTCTTCATGGAGGCAATCATCTCTAATAAGGGAAGTCACTAGGTTTTACCGCTTAGATTATTCCTGTTACTAAAATTTACCTATTTAGCATGGTGGTATCCATTGGCTACCACGTTTGTAAAACCGACCGTGAAATATTTATAATAATTTTTTTAACGAGTTTAATAGCATTGAAGTATTATTACTAGCATATAGAACCGATACCGCGAACACCATGTATGTCCCAGTGCATTGGCGCCACGTGGCTTCAATCTTCAATGGATTCGTTCCATTTTGAAAGGAGAACCGGGACTCAATTTTGAAAATGGAACCTCCCGGGCGGGACACACATTTTGTTCGAGATGTCTGTTCTATGACATTATACTTCAATGTTTAATAGGGTCTTTTTCTCGTAATTTGCAATGAGACATAAAATCATTAGCATTCAAGTAGTTATCAGTTAATGCTAAAACTAATTTCTACTTACCAATTTTATTATAACTCGTCTAAAAACACGGATGATATGTTTTTCAGTCGAAATGTCAGAGTACCAGAAATAATACTCTGGCTTTAAACAGATATTTAGACGACGCGACGACGCATCAGTGATGATTTTGGTTTTACATATCTATCGACCGCTAGATAAGTAAAACCGCTAGTGGCAAAAAATTCTTGAGCGTTTCCGTGCTTCGGAGGGCACGTAAAGCCGTCGGTACTGGTTGTTATCATAAGATTTAAGTCTTTAAGCCATATCGGAGGCCCCCGGGCGGTTTGAAAACTTCCGACACTCGGGTTGGCCACGAACCCCTCTACCAATCCGCACTGGAGTATGCTCTAGGCTTCCTGAAGAGTAGAGACCCGTGCCCAGTAATGGGCCATTAATGGGTTGAAGCCTATCTTTCGACGATGAGCACTTGCCATCAGACGGTTCGCCTGCCCGTAGTGTTAAAATAGGTAGAGGAATAGTAATCATTTATATACTAGCTTTTGCCCGCGGTTTTTCCCGCTTTCGGAAAGCAAAATTTTAATTAATTTATTTAGATTTATAGAACCACATAAAAATAATGTGCACCTATAAGTCCAATGATGGATTAGGATACATATTAACAGATATTAGGTGATATCGATTTTTACAAATCCCGCGGGAACCCTGAACTTTTCCGGGATAAAAAGTAGCCTATGTGTTAATCCAGGATATAGGCTATCTCCATTCCAAATTTCAGCCAAATCGGTTAAGTAGTTGTGGCGTCATTGAGGAACAAACATACAAATATACAAACATCTTCACAAACTTCCACATTTATTATATTAATAGGATTATTAAAATGTATGGATATGACCCAATAGCCTAGTTAGGTCATCGATAATAATATCTATTGTAATGATAACAATAGTAATTAAACAATAATAAATTGGTATTTTGTAAGTGGTAAATATAATGGGGGACTATAAATTAAGTTTTGCGTGTCACATTAATTGCTGAATTCTATGACACGTTCAACACCTTGAACTACAATAGAAAATTATGTAATTGAAATTTAAATTACTAAATGTTAATTTTGAGCATTGAAATATAATGTCATAGAACAGACATCTCGAACAAAATGTGTGTCCCGCCCGGGAGGTTCCATTTTCAAAATTGAGCCCCCGTTCTCCTTTCAAAATGGAACGAATCCATTGAAGATTGAAGCCACGTGGCGCCAATGCATTGGGACATACATGGTGTTCGCGGTGTCGGTTTTATACGCTAGTAATAATACTTCAATGATTTTGAGTTTTTTTTCTCCAAACTAAAGTTATTATGAAAATAAATAGAATTGTTGTAAAAATAAGAAATACATATTGATAGAGTTAGACGGTTAGACATATCGGTTGGACGGTTTCAGTCTCTAAAGGACATCCGTACAAACATTTTTTGTTTTATATAATACTAGCTGTGCCTCGCGGATTCACCCGCGTTAATTTGTGGAAAAAACTAACTACTAAAATATAATATGATGTTATATATCCTATATAGCCTTCCTCGATAAATGGGCTATCAAACACAAAAAGAATTTTTCAATTCGAACCAGTAGTTCCTGAGATTAGCGCGTTCAACCAAACAAACTCTTCAGCTTTATAATATTAGTATAGATTACATAATATAGATAGTTCATAGTAGTGATAAGGTTGACTTGCACTTGACATTTGATAGTTATTATAAATAAGTCATTTATTTGATTAATTTGATTGTTATTTAGTATATTATTCTGATTTAGTTTGACATTAATTTATATATTGATTTAATTTCCTAATAAGAATTGTATTAAAATTAAATTTTATTATACTTGATTGCATGCTTATGAAAGCCAAATAAGTATGTATGAACTATTAACAATTTTATAACATCTTTGTAACCATATTTGATGCAATAAGATTGCATACCAAATAAGTCTCGTCTAAGAAAACCAACTATAGCAATTTTTGCATTTTATACATTCCCACTGTGAATTCAAGCAAGGGTGTGATCAATCATAACATCGCACCTTCAGTGGAAAAAAGGCATAAGATGAAAATTGCAATTTTACAGGAGAGCAAAAAAACTGTTGAAATATCAGTAAGTAGTCAAAGGAATTTACATTAAAATTTCTTGCCCAAAACCGTCAAAATTAATGACAAAAAATTGAAAAAAAATTAGTACCTATATGAAAGAAAGAAAGAAAGAAACATTTATTACGACATAAAGCATAAGCACTGCAACAGTGTTTAAAAATCGGTGGTTTCACAACAATTATTAATATTGTATTCGGAGTTGCAGTCTCCAATATGTCGGAAAAGGGTCGCACTCAGAACACGACGTAGAAGGTAGCAGGTACTTTCTACGTCCTCTGATTTTCAGTACGCCCGTTAGTCGCGTGTAGATCGGCGAGCGGCGCAACACGTGCATTTCTAGCGACTTATCTAACTGCAATTTCGAATTCAATTCAGGTAATACTTAATGATAACACCTAGCTTTTTATGCAGCTTTTGTCCCTCTTTCCAATCATATTAATAACTAAAATTCAACGTAAGACGACTTATGCTTTTTTTCCACTGAGGGTGCGAACCCATTAACCAAACCATTTAACCAGGCAAACAACCTGTTGGTTGGTAAGTCCGGAAGCGGCGGCGCTGGCCGGAAACACCGGAACCAGCGCGTGCCAGCGTTTAGTATTACCCTCATTCTGAATTTATTTCCCTGATTTATTTTTTATCGGTCTTCATAACGTTGGGGTAATTTGTGCGTTATCTATTCTGTAAATCACTATAACAGTCAAATATTAATTAAGCTGCTTCTAGATTTTCTCGTCTTAGAAATTAAGCTCAGGTTTTTCCAGAGCAGTGAAGTGTGATTGACAAACTTCAAACACTTGAGAATATCAGGAAAATCTTTGAGATTGGCAGGTTTTTTACGGCCTTTTTACATCGAAGCAATTGACATCATCATCATCCCTATCAGTTTCACCGACTCTGGTATAACCTTGTACGTGTGTAAACGTCATATTTTTATAAAATAATGCATACATCATGTAAAAAAGACGCTCGTTCAAGTTTTCACAGGAGCTGTCATTGAGAAAATAAAGAAATGGAAATAGTATAGTACGCAACTTAGTGATAAGTAACAAAGGCATGACTTATTCGTTGCTGGCCAAGAAAGAGAGAAAAAAGAAAGAATATAAGAATATAAAGAAAACTATAAATAAGATTGCATATTTCTTTTATTTACTGTCTGATCTTAGCATAGATATAAGATTAATGCATTTTACATAGACCCTTGAACTACTATCAATAAATAACATTAATATTTAAAATTAAGCATTTTCATTATTAGGCTAGCAACATTACAGTATTACAATCATACGACATGGCAACATATTTGCGGAATTTTGAATATACAAACATTTATTTATATCTAAAAAGAGTTTACGAATTGGTTAAAAAAGAAACGCAATAAAAATAACGGCAGTTAGTCATCAGTAGGTACTTACATCATTTTCTTCAGACGTTTGAAATATTCTAAAATAATCAAACATTCTTATTAATAAAATTGATCTATCTATTGGTAAAAACAACACGAAGCCAGTGCAATAGTTAACTATCACGTTTAGACAGACAGCTTAGATACATTATTTCGCACTGTAGTATTTTGAACAGAGTAATGACATTAAATTGTGACGTCATTGATTACTCACTTAGTTGTGACGTCATTGTCATTTCTATGCCATAGATCGTTAACGCACGATTTTGACCCTGCAAAGTGAATTGCCTAATACGGTCCGAGACAATATCAAAATGATCAAATCGCACCTTCAGTGGAAAAAAGGCATAAGATGAAAATTGCAATTTTACAGGAGAGCAAAAGACTGTTCAAATATCAGTAAGTAGTCAAAGGAATTTATATTACGATTTTTTGCACAAAACCGTCAAGATTAATGATAAAAATTTGAAAAAAAATTGAGCATGTGCAGCTTTTATCCCTCTTTCCAATCATATTAATAACTAAAATTCAACGTAAGACGACTTATGCTTTTTCTCCACTGAGGGTGCGAAATGATCCACAAAACCTATTACTCATACACCTATTATTAGGTAACATAAGGATTATGTTACAATAGAAATAATCAGAGCTGAGAACCTTGAAAGATCAAGGTAATTGTAAACACTAAGGTCTCTGATACTGAAGCTAGAAACTAGCATGCTATTTTAGCACACAGCTCGGGGCTTTTTGCTTGTGTATGTATTTAAATATTTATGCATGTGTGCCGAATTAGCATGCTAGTTTTTAGCATGTCACACATTGAAATATAATGTCATAGAATAGACATCTTGAACAAAATGTGTGTCCCGCCCGGAAGGTTCGATTTTCAAAATTGAGCCCCCGTTCTCCTTTCAAAATGGAACGAATCCATTGAAGATTGAAGCCACGTGGCGCCAATGCATCGGGACATACATGGTGTTCGCGGTGTCGGTTCTGTACGCTAGTAATAATACTTCAATGATGTCACATACATGTTTCTAGCGTACGAGTATACGCAATGCAGCCCGTACTGAGATGCAGTTTTCAATTGCATGAGTTGACTAAGTTTTGTTAACTTCCATGAAAGTAGATTCGACATGCTGCTGTCTTGATCCTACGTTTACTATCCTGGACTTAATCACCACTAAACATCAGTTGGGATTGCAGTCAAGCATTTCCGTATCACTTATAAAAAGCACTGATATGTAAACTATGTATAAAACAATCATATAGCTCGTATGCCATTGTTGCCATGCTTTCCGACGAACCCCACAAAAGCATCGACACAAGTCAGTCCCGTGAATTGCTACTAAACTATTTACAACAATAATTATCTGTATATACTTAGCACAGAATAAATACAAGAAGATGTTAAAACATTTCTCTATATACAATAATATACAAACGTGGAATGACAACGATTTTGTACGTTATATTATTCAACATCTCATTGAATAAAAACAATAATAAAAGTTATCACTAAAGCTTAATCAACATCTAGAATTAATCGATTTGGCATTGACACTTCACATGACTAGTTCCCGCCACTTTAAAGTTTTGACGTTCCGAATTCAGAACGGGTTAGCCGCGTTGGGTTTTTCAGCGGCTTGAAGCGGACACTACACTAAACTGGAGAGCGGCGCCCGCGACGTTACTGGAGACGCAGGCAGCGGCTGAAGCTGCTGTGGCGCTTGAGGAGGGAAGTACACTCCCGCTTCGTTCGAAAACTGCGGGTGAATCGGCAATGGAGTGTGTGGCATCGAGGTGGGTCGGGACTCGTGGTACAAGATCGGCACTCGCACTAAGCGTTGAGCGGCATGAGCCATGTTTGCCGCTTCCAGTTCCGCTGCCAGTTGCCTCTTCCATTTGTTTCTGCGGTTTTGGAACCAGATCTTGACCTGTGTCTCCGTTAGATGCAAGCTAGCGGCTAGACCAGCGCGTTCGGAGCTACTGAGGTATCTTTTCATGTCGAAAGTGGATTCGAGCTGGAATACCTGGGACCTTGAGAAGACTGTTCGGGTCTTCTTCTTTCTCTTCCCGAGGTTGGCGTTAGGGTCTCTCTTTTCGTCCTTGTCGAAGTCGTCGCTTTCGTCGATGTCGGGGTCGGAGTCCTGGGGGTCTTGCTGCTGGGGGTACAGAGCTGGGTGCAGCCGGGGCGAGCGCGGGGAGGATCGGGAAGGAGATGGAGGGGTGGGAGCCCGAGGGGGGCTTCGTGGCCTGGGAGAACCGCCAGCTGAGCCTTCCTCGTTGGTGATCGAGTCTTCTGTAACAAACAAAAAATAAGTTAATGAATTATGTGTTACATCAACTAAATGATCCCCTCTAGTCAACAAGACAAAGAAGAGCTCTTTTAGCATTTTTTATATTTTAGTAATTCCGCTGACAGCATCTCATTTCTAGCAATTGATGATTGCTCGACGGAAAAAAAGAACCTAGTGGTCTTGGAGAGTGGAGACCATTTAATACCACCATTGAAAATTTTAATAATTAAAACATGTTTTTTATGCGAAAAACGCTTCATATCAATTTTGCCACATCTATACAAAATAACTCTTACCTAATATCTATTATGCTACAAATAATTTATGCCATATTTTTTTTTCCTTTTAAAAAAAATTATTACTCTGTTGGGCGACTGTTATTTAGTATTTTCTCTATTCAGCTATAATAATCAGCATAATACAATGGATAAATAATAATGGCAGTAATAAATTGGAAGAAAAATGTCTCGTTTGTTGATAAAAAGTATCTAACATTACAACTTGAATTTATATCAAATGTCTCAATATAAGTAATATCATAATAATATTATGTATATATAGCACAGGGCTCTGTGGAGGTACTCATTCGTATGTTCAGATCATCTGAGTTCAGTACTATGAACATAGATCTCTCTCTGTGGGCGTACTTATGTGTCAGGATTACCAGGATACTAAATAAAACCCATAATTCGACAGGCACAAGGATACTATCCGTTTATTGCCTGATAACACCCGATTTTATCAATTCAACGTTATTTAGTTGTTTACTTTGATTCGCGATACTCTCAATCTGTCTGTCTTCTTGACAGTTCCCTTTTTCTTAATTTCAAAGATCATTACGAACTTATTTTAGGCTGCACCGATACGGCCATACTGACAAGACACACGTCCTCGTGTGTGAATCGTACTAAATCGCGTCATATTTAACAAACGTTACATAAACAAGGATCTCCAAGAACAATTACGAATTTGGAATAATTATCCTGAGCCACGTACCATAGTCGTTAACTTCAATTATCAAAAGTAATAACGAACATTCTCAATGATCTCGAGTAAGTCCTTCAATCTCCACGGCTTTCAAAGCCAACCAGCAATCTCCGTTGCTACCATACACATATCATACCAGAGCAAAACACGCATCGCACTTCGATCGTAATTGCCACTGGCGCTACAAAGTTACTGACTCGAGTCTTCTTTATCTTATCTTATTCACCAGCCAAATCATTATTAATATCAACATCGACTGGTACATGACCTACAGGCATTCTCATAAACTTTCCTTTACTTTACTGCCAAAGGTTACAACAAAGCTCTTTGTTGCCCGAAATCCCGCAAAAATAGCATCAGTTCATTTTTTAGCATTACCACTGCTTCGCAATGTGTTCTCGTTATGGAGAAGAAGCAGCGCAAGAAACTCCATAACAACACTTTTTTTATTACGGAACTACCAAATTATTATTTGCACGATTTTAAAGTCTTTACGTCTCGCGTCGATCGTTTGGTACGTCGTGGCGTCGTCACCGAATCTAAGAATCTCGTCCGTTCCTCTCACTGTTGCGGCCATCGCTGACGACTCACACGTCCTCGTGTGATCATTCTGTAAAGACAAAATCAGCACAGTATTTCGTTCGGCTATTCTGACTTCATAAAGTGAGGGAAGTGTATGTGTGTGTATGTTTTGTGTGTGCTCGTAATCCCCGATAGAATTTCACAACTCCCATATCAACTATATTCAATAAACTCAATCATTCCTCAATAAATTAACGGAAGGGCGTTTAACCCTCTCGTTTCCGTATATACTGCTCAACTTTCGTTTTAAAGATAAACCACAATTAACATAACATCAAATTATAACATCAAAATCACCTTCAAGATATTTTAAACCGCTCTTATTAACCAGAATTAAGATACTTTTTGTTATTGTCTAACCAGTATTTACACAGTTTAAGCAATATCCAACCAGGATTTGTACACTTAATGGCGCAGTTCAACATACAGAAAAATGGCTGAAGGTTGATCATCATCATCATATTTTTTTCAAATCAACAAATTAATCACTTTGCTTGGTACACTTATATCACTGATCTCTCTCGGATCCACATACATGCTCACTCGAGCGTTCTCACACAGGACATGCCTTTTTTTTGCGTTCCCAACCCAAGTGTCACTAAGCATTGTGTTGGCCCAACTGCCTCAACACCATCATGCGAAATACTGCATTGATCTCTACTTTAACAGTTTGACCTTCAGACAATTTAAACAGTCACGGCTGTTACAGATAAAGAGATCTTATTAAGCCAAGCTTAATATGAAGTCAACTAAGCATACTGGTTAAACAATTTATCTCATAACATAACAAGTTAGAACCCTACATATGACTCATTAGTCCGCAGCGTGGTTTATTCATTCATCATTAAATTTCAATTTAATCAACAAATAATCATCAGCACCACATCAATTAATCAATTTACTTTTGCATTAATAAAAAGAAAGATATAAAGCTTGACGTCGTATCAACAACTCATCTCGTCATCATACCAACAAATCCTGTTTCAACATTTTGCCCTTTTAGAATTTAAGAAACGGCACCGATTATTAGCGAGAAAGTAAGAAACACAATGATTTGAAATGGATTTTTGAATTTAGGATCCAACCTGATTTTACTGCATTCATTATATCTTATCACATTTATTCTAACGCTAATTTGATAATATCCCAATTTTATTTGTAGTAGTTACGAATCAAATATAATATTCAAATTCAACTCTATTGAAATGTGTAAGTCTGTAGAAGAGTGGTCTGTAGTCAACACGGCAGGAGAATGACATTTCAAAATTTATTTTCATCATAATTATTGTGGTCAGTTGTCACTTCGACAGATTTTAATACTTACGTCAAAACATGTGACATATCAAATCATAGGGATGGCAATTTTATAATAACCCAATCTCTATCAAAATATTGTCACAAAACATGAAATGAAATAATGTTACTATTTAAATATGCAGTTACTGTTACTCATGAAGATATTAAGTTATCATTCAGTCTACTTTGCAACAATCTGCAATCATACACGCGATCATTGAAGTTCGCAGTAAAACTTTAAAAGCACTAAAGGGTTTCAACTACGTAGGAAACGCCAATGTTATATTCAAGGATTTTACATGCCCATCTTAACACGTATGAAAAACAGAATGTAGTAATATAATGTAATGATAAGATTCATATGCTAGAGTGACCACTTGGTTATATTACTTGACTCAGCGGCACGGGTAGGTTAGTTGTTATGATGCACTATATTATTTCACGTATAGTAAACCAGGAGATTACTTCATTTAGTACAATATACAATTGCATCTTTACCAACCCTAGCATAATTATCTTAAGTTTTTAAGTATTGGGTTCTCTAAAGGTAAATGAAATGTTAACGATTAAAAGCTTTATGCCTATTAAGCCATGTAATTAGCGCGAAACACAGCGCTCACAACAGCAGCGCCGCCTCGCCGCTAGGAGCATCAACAACTCGTTGCAATTTGGACGAAACCAGCCCCGCTCTACACTCGCAGCAAATAGATACTTACACAGATTCAAATCTCGCCGTTTTTTCTTTAGCTGAAAAATTTAAGATAGGTTACTTTCAGTTGCATGATATCAAACATCATATTCACTGTGGCTACTCATCTTGCACTCCTTTTGTGAAAAATCTGAAACCAAATTCTCATTTCCATTTATTTCTCGGATTTTTAAATAAAGCCCAACTTTAGTATCACACTCCATGATCTCATCATCTCCTTTATGTTTGATTGATTTTGTATCGTATCCCGTAAAATTTTCCTTCAAGCTTATTTCAAAAGTCATTCAAACTTCATTTATTTTCTGAAATTTACTTCTCAAATTCTCATGAAAATTATCTCACCATCTGGGTTTCTGGGCCACTTCTGATATAGCACAGGGCTCTGTGGAGGTACTCATTCGTATGTTCAGATCATCTGAGTTCAGTACTATGAACATAGATCTCTCTCTGTGGGCGTACTTATGTGTCAGGATTACCAGGATACTAAATAAAACACATAATTCGACAGGCACAAGGATACTATCCGTTTATTGCCTGATAACACCCGATTTTATCAATTCAACGTTATTTAGTTGTTTACTTTGATTCGCGATACTCTCAATCTGTCTGTCTTCTTGACAGTTCCCTTTTTCTTAATTTCAAAGATCATTACGAACTTATTTTAGGCTGCACCGATATATACATATTGAAATATAATTCCTAAAAAATAGAATCCCTTTTCTTTGCTTTCAGTAATCTATATGATATTATCTTCATTTGCCATAAATAGGTGTGAATCTTCGTATAATGTATTTAAAATGTACTGAATTAGGCCTCATTATTTTGATCTAGGTATCTTAACTTTTATCCATTAAAAATATAATTTTAAACCCTGGCAACATTTAAATCATTTATTGCAGTAAACACGGCATTTTTACCCCAATTAGAAAAGGTGCCTGGTCATGAAAAATAACCGGAGAAAGAAACTGCTTATCTGATTTTAGAAAAAAAAATAAACGAGGAAGGTTTGTCAATACCTTTTATTTACCTTGAATTTAGACGACTGAATCGTACCATTCTTTAAATATACAATCAAGGATTACATTTCACAGGTTTCTACAAATGGGCGTGTTTTTAGTGAAATCCAATTAATAGGCGAATTAATCCGCACTGGACTCTAATCCCGCGCCTACGATTAGGCAATTTCGCGGCTTTCATTGTAATGTGTTATTTACCTGAATCACTTTGAATCAAGGTTCTTGGATTTAGGTTAATTTTATATTAAAATTGGATTGAGGTTTTATTACAGATTTCTATCTATCCTTAACATATTTATAGGTAAATAGATTCTTCACGGTACAGTTTAAGGTACACGGTAAGTACTATGAGAAAACCATACATAGTTACCAGAGAGATGCTATAAAATAAGTAAAGTTAATGTATACTAATATTATAAAGAGGAAAGATTTGATTGTTTGTTTGCATTGAATAGGCTCCGAAACTACTGAACCGATTTGAAAAATTCTTTTACTGTTGGGAAGCTACACTATCCCCGGGTGACATAGGTTATATTATATTTTTTTACTATTTTTCCCGAAGCGAAACGAGGGCGATTCCCTAGTAATAAATAAAGGGACAGTTGTAAATTCAAAAATAAATAATTATAATTATAATCACAGACCTTTGACAGACAGACCACAGACCTACGCGCGACTACATAATTCCAAAATCAAATATAAAATGGGCGCGAATCTGAATGTCATTAACGTTATTGAAAGCTGTGAAAGAATCACTACAATGGAAATGGGAGCACTCAAGTTACGGCCAATTAAACTAATTCCTAACCCTATTCCATCCACTTAAGGTTAAAATTGGCTTGCATGCTACCACTTTTAACTTTACACAAATGTACATGACCAATTTATAAAGATCTCTTGTAGTTATCAATAGCGGTATGTTAAAGAGGCCGTGTTTACTGGACCGTTAGCTGTGATTCGCATTGATTTTAGAAGCCCCATGAAGTAATCCATTGTTACCGTTGGCTTGCTGTTTACACAAACGCTTACCGGTTAAGTAGCTAACAAGTATTATTTGGTTTGTGATTTGGCCAGTTTTAAGTGATTTTTAGAGTCATACAGACTTTTTATTGTAGTAAACTGATGTTACAAAAGTTTAATGTAAGTTACGTTTAAAATAAAATTAAAACCAAAAACCTAAGTTACTGTAGATTTTACCGGTAAAGTCTTTATTTAAAAAAACACAGAGTAGTTACGTTAACAAGTGACATAGAGTTCAGGTATTTTTTAAACCGAGAAAAAAACAAAATGAAAATGACTAAGCCGAACAGGCCGCTCGGCTTTTAAATAAAATCCATTTGACTTTTTCATGCTTTTTAATCTGTAGTCCTGGCAGATTCGCAATCAGTCCCAACTTTCTGCATCACTTACACAAATAAGGGACATCGATACAAAATAAAGAGAACAAACCTGCTAAAACAACAGCAATCCGGACGAACCGCATTCGAAAATTAAAACGACCGCACGACATCAACGTTGCGACATGGCTTTTGGCGCGAGCGGTGTCGCTAGAGATGTACCACGGTGGGATGGTTACAACTTCGACCTAGGTATACACTACAGGTAGGTATACCTATAGTATACTATAGTCTATAGATAGAATAAAAGTACGGGAGAAAATGGTCTACCATGATTTTTAAAGCAAATATATATATACAACTAGCTGACCCAGCGAACTTTGTATCGCCTAACAATTGATTAAATTACTAAAATGGCTATTAAAAAATAAGGGTTCATCGTAGAAGGGTGAAAATTGAGCATTGTATGTATTTTTGTATGTTGTATCATAAAAAAATAGAAATTAAAAATTTTGTCTAAAAGATAAAAAATAAAATTTAGGGGTGGACTACCCCTAACATTTAGGGGGATGAAAAATAGATGTTGACCAATTCTCATAGATACCGGATAAGCACAAAAAATTTCATCAAAATCGGTCAAGCCGTTTCGGAGGAGTATGGCAACGAAAACTGTGACACGAGAATTTTATATATTAGATTTATATTTTTCAATTGTTAAGATTTTAGCATAATTTGTTATAAATCTGGAATTTTTAATTGTCTCACGAGGTTTTTTTACCTAGTAATAATGTTTAACATATGGCGTTAGTAGCAATACAAATAGTTGTATTTTTTGTATTTTGTAAATGTAACAACAAATTAACTAATCTAGCCATGAAATTAAAATACAATGTTAAATTGTAAACCTGAAGGTGTAATAGTTTATTCATAGAGAGTAGCACAGGTATATAACATATACAAAAATTATGCAAAAAAGTTTACACGCAAGTTTATTTTTCTTTTATCCTCAACATTGACTAAACTCGCACACGGCGATACGATTCAAAAGTATCTCTGAAAGTTACAATACTGGTAAAAGTTCTGCAACGCATCCCATCCCTACACGGTTGCATACGTACGAGCGAGACAGCTACACGTTTGACATCGTGCTATACGTAGATAATTATAGGCGGATGGCAGAAAAGCATTGTTCACTCAGTTTTGGCCGCGTGAAATGGCGTTGCCTTTGTTTTCTGAGATGGGTTTTGGAAAATTAAAGCGAAATGAGTGGGGTTGAGGGAGCAGACGAGATGACGATTGCTCGTTCGCTACAAATGTAACAACAAACTTGTTTTAATAGACAGACGGTAGGTTTTGATAAGTTCACGCGATACTGCTAATTACTTACGGGGATTAACCCGGAAATGTTTGTTTGTTTTGTTGGGTCACTGTTACCGTTTCATTGTTCCACTGCAACTGGAACTTCAGTTAGGTTAGTGTTAAGACTTTAAGATTGCAACTTACGTAGACCAAATAGATTGCAAGGCCAAATCTTTCTGAAAAGAGGCAACCTAGAGACTGCTGTTTTATGCCTCTAGTACATCTTATTGAACAATGACAAGGCAAAAGCGCCAGATCTCTTCTGAAAGAGTTTTAAAGATCATTATTGCCAACGTGAAAACTCTAATGAACTTCTCTAAGAATCAATGAATGTTAAGAGATGGGATTCTTAGGACTTGTTTCATAAGTTCTCCTTCAGGGCCAGCAAAATGATGCCTCAATTGCCCATGTCCATAACAGACTATGGATATCACGATATATCGTGATCTCTTCAGGCTTGTCTGCTTCTTCATCATCCAATTTGAGTCAAAAATCTTTTACTAAGAATAGATCTGAGTTTTGTTAGTAGTGACTGTAGTTAGGGCAAACCCTAAGGAATCGATTAAGATGTAAGGGACTCCAATCATTCTGGAATCTAAGCCAAGCTCCTCTTCAGAACTATTGGAGTATCTACTTCGAAAAAACACACACCTTCTTTTGAAGTCGATTTAAAAAACACCCCAATCCCAGATAACGATACTTTTTGGTGACAGTCTAACAGCTGTGGTCAAGCGGTCTCCATGACGTCACGAGTCACACCACAAATCCTGCATTGCTAGGGCTGCGGCGCGTCAACTGCTCATCGATTGCCGATCGGGTTACTCTGATTTTGAAGGGTGGTGGTACGAACCCTGTTTGAATCAAGGCAAGGCGATCTTGGTTGAGCAAGGCGCGGGTTTGATTCTCAAAATAATCTAAAATTTTAACAAAAAATTAACCGACTTCAAATTTAAGACTTATATGCTTTTGACAGGGATGCCATTGTCAGATCTCGCTCAAATTTATGTGGGATCACACGACAAGCATCAGCTTTCGATTAAAAAAAGAATCATCAAAATCGGTTCACCCAGTTCAAAGTTCCGAGGTAGGTAACAAACATAAAAAAATACAGTCGAATTGAGAACCTCCTCCTTTTTTTGAAGTCGGTTAACAAATATTGATAAATGAGTTTGCTGTTGGTTTAAACCTGATCCTAAGTCGAGCAAGGGCCTCCAAGGGTTAAAGTAAATAAGTGAGTTAATAAAGAGCGATTTCAGTGTAACAAAATAGATAGTACTTTATCATACAAAACAAAGTACAAAATAGATAGTATCTGTATTGCAGTGGCGTACCTAGGCCGTCAGAACAAGGCAAGCCCAGTGGTGTCATACAACCCAGGATCTCGGGATCTTTGGCCCGACAACACAGAATACATGGAGTGTCCATACGTATAATATTTACCAACAAATAATATGAGTGTTAACAGCTGCAGAGATTACAATAATACATAAATTATAATAGAACACATTTTATTAAAAATTTAGTACAAAAGGCGGTTTTATTGCTATAAACGGATCTATTCTCTTGTTGTCTGCAACTTTTGGGCTGAGGACACGGTAACGACAGAGTGTTATAGTCTCACATTTAATGAGAAATTATGTATGAAATGGAGTACCTAGTAATGAATAAAATATTACCTCTAGGTGGCGTCCTCTCGTGCGGTCTCTGCCAGTACCAGGGCGCGGGGAACCCCCCGTATCTGCCGGCCAGCGCGCTCCACTGCGAGATCAGACCCAACCTGCCAAAGAAATGTTCACGTAAAACCAATTGTTAAGAACCGTACACTTTTATGTAAGATATAAACTGTATTAGTGTGATTTACAAACCAAATAAGTTGAATCCAAAAAAAATTTTTTTTTTAAACGCTTTTATTTCAATGTTTAGTTTATAAAATTAGCTACAAGTTGTGAAAATTTCAAGTCTCTACGTAAAATAGAACATAAAGAATTATGCGTCTAAAGTCTGAAAATCGTTTTTTTTAATTTAACAACAAATAAACAATGAAAATTAGTTTAAAATATGATTTTCGTGTATTGTCATCGGAAATACACATGTCTGCCAAATTTCATCAATTTTCATTAAAGGGAAGTCATTCAAATTAACGTTACAAGATTTGATCCTTTGATGCTCCGAAGTGAAACTAAATATAATAAAAGCGATTAATAATAACCTTATTGCCGTGTAAATAGAGTAGCATTTTGATCATAATATTGAAGATTTGATGCGTTGATGCTCCGAAGTGAAGCTAAATAAAAGCGTTTAAAAATAAATCTAATTAAATATTGATAAATTTTAAATGGAATTAAAAAAGCTTTTAATTAATAATTTAATTTAATTTTTATCAATATTAGTATGCCCGAAAGGGTCGAATATATAGTACTGGTATGGTGTACTTAATATATTTTAAGAACTGTAATACCTATGTTCACAAATAAAATAAAAAATTATTATTAAAAATATTTTATTGAAATCGGTTTAATTTTGTTACATTTCTCTTTTATATTTACGCGAAGTTTAAATATAAAAATATATACCTAAAACGTTCAAAAATGCTAGAATTATTTTTTTCTACAGATATGTGTATTTCTTTTCCCAACTTATCACTGACATTTAACCGTGTCCACTATACGCTAACAATTTTCCTCACACGGAAAAATTTACGAAATACCCACTTTTCTACTCTATCCCGTGTCACGTGAATAAAAAATGTAAGTAACGAACAAATCCTGTTCCCCACTCAACACTCGTTCCCGTAACCACCGTCACGGTGATTTATTACCTGTCCCGTACTTCTCCCCGTGTCCCGTACCCCCTCTGTCCCGTAACCCCCCTCTCAACGTGACAACATTGTGTACTCCACCTTAAAGGGGATTCTTCAACTTGACATTTGACTTTACATTCGCCTTAATGTTAGCGGTTCCTTTGCGCGATTGTTATCTAACGATTTAGTTTAGGCTGTTTTGAGCTATCGGCATGTTGGCTTTCAATTGTTTGTAGGCGGAATTTTAGTCTCTTTTTTAGATATTATAATATTATAAGATGGAATAAAAACACAACAAAAATAAAGAAATTGGCTCGTACTCAAAGAAAATCCGATAAAGACACGTACGATCATGTGTACTTGATAGGCAAAATATTAAGTAATCGACCAAGTGATGCAACATTAGGCGCGGTCGGTAGTTGGATGAATAACCGCTAGTATAAAAAAATCTGACAGGCATTTTTCTGAAGGGCATGTAAAGCTATCGGTTTTGGTTGTTATCAGTAATCGCAAAGCCATGAGAGGTTTTGGCATTAAATTTGAAACTTGCGTTGGGTAACCTCTCCACAAGTCTACACTGAAGCAGCGTGGTGGATTATGCTCTAGTTAGTTCATTAATGACTGAAACCAATGATATTATAAGTAAAAAAGAGACAGATATGTCACTAGCGCGCCGAAGATGAAGATCGAAAGAGGAGTCAATTAACCTCTGTTTGCCGTAGTCGCTCTGTCATTACAAGACGATAGGCAGTGTTATTGTTGTCAGAAGTGCTTGAGATTTGACATACAACGTTAAAATGCCTTCGTGTATTATTGTAGTGTGATTGGTGTAGTGAAACAAAAGATAAACGTGTGTGTGTTGTAGCTCTTTTCGGAATAGATTTTTGGTTGATTTGTAAGGGCATGACGTATCTATAGTTTTTTAAACATCATTGACTGAAACCATTAACTATTCTGATTCTCATGTACCTGTCTGTTATACCAAAAAGTTCTGTTATCGCCTATCGGCAATCCGTGTCGATAGAATACAAATATCGATTGTTGCAAACAAAGGGGATTCGTGCCGCGCCCTGGGAGTACTTGCTAGTGATGTGACTGTTGTTCATATCGATAAAAAATTGCACTATTTTACTTATTGTTAGTTAAACTTATTTTATGTGGTTTTAGAAGGTATCATATATTACTTTGATAAATTTATAGCCATTATTATTTGGTGCACATGTAAACACAGTCAAAAATCAATCTCAATATTACAAAATTTATTATGATCAAAAAGCGGAATATAAAGGCCAGTTTTCATCACATTATTTTTTCATTAATGGATATTCATGAAAAAAGAGTACTCTATTAAAGCGTCCACAACCGATACATGTACCCTATTATAATTAAATAACTGGTTTAACTTTCCTCTCTATATTAATTACTGATGCACGTTCCATCCGTAGTACGTAGGCTATGTCTACGCCACGCTACGAAACGTCTACGACGCTACGCGCAGCCTACGCCGCTAGGAACTTCAAAGATTTCGCATACTCCATCTTGAAACATCTTAATATCAATTTGCTAATGCCCGATGCATTGTTGAGGCGTCTTTGAGCATATTTGAGGTAACGTTTCTTTACAAATCTTTGTTATTGTTGCTATTATTAAAAAATAAGGGCATTTCAATAAAAATATAACTATAATATTGATTTAAGAGAAAAATACAGTTATGTTATCATCTCACTAGGATTTTTCCTCTTCTAGCTATGAAAGATTGGCAATTACTAGATATCATGGTTGGCCAAACGCGACGATACAAATTTATGAGAATATTATTAGGAACTCTAACTACGCAGGATTCTTTACAATAATTTCGTGTATGTAATATTTTGTTATGTGTAACACACCTAACATTCTATTTTCCTTACACTTTATACGAGAAGTTTTACATCTACAAACTAGAGCGTCCACACGTTGACGACTTCGCAGTAAAAATCTTGTAAATAAAACGTCCAAAATACCATGTCGATATTTTATTTTATCAAAAAAAAATATCGATAGCCCCATCACTAATTGCAAACAATCACATCTATTCCTATCGATACGTTAACAAAAACGTTCGCACGGTTCATCGGCGATGTTCCAGCGAAATAATACTTTAAAGGACGCGCACGTCCTTATACTACATGCGATATACGAGTAAGCTAAATATTTCAAAGTGACGACGCGCGTGTCACAATGGTTAGTTATAATGGTCAGCGAGGCAGTTTAAATGATTAGTTTAAATTTCTGTTGTTGGCCTGGGTGTGTTCTTGTGTGTGTGTGTGTGTGTGTGTGTGTGTGTGTGTGTGTGTGTGTGTGTGTGTGTGTGTGTGTGTGTGTGTGTGGGTGTGTGTGTGTATGTGTATGTGTTCTGGGTGGCTGGTCTTTGTTTGTTGTGCATGGCACCCACACATGATATAGTACTAAGGGGTAACTGAGCTTAATGCCTCATGGCATTCTGTACTTGCCATCCATTATTTATCAATGATGGATTTCATTTATCATTTTATCGCTTATCGCTTAATCGCTGTCGGTTGCCGAAAACCTCCGGTACGATAGTGGCAAATGAATACATAGGAAAATGGAAAATCTACATTGAAAGCGTTTCAAAGTCCTATCGCTATCTTTGCTAGTGTTTAAGATCTTTTATTTCATGACGTCACTTCCCACTTCAGGGAATTTCCGTTCTATTTCTATTTGAGAATAAAGCTGGGATATTGATACAGAGTATAAATTGGCTTCTTTTGAAATTTACGATTTATTTGAAACAGCAATATAGGGAGAAACAATACGTGTATCAAGGACAGATCTGATTGAATCTTTAGATGAATGGATTTACTGATGGCATACTCATCGTGACACCATCGTGGGCAATTATAGTCCCACTGCTGGGCTCTGGTGACCCACAATGTTTAGTACAGACCATAGTAAACCACGCTGGCCAAGTTCGAAATTCGGCTAAGTGGCACGCTTTACAGCATTGAAAACAAACCAAAATATTTTTAATGCAATGTTTAGAAATGTCAAGCAGGAATCGAACCTGAGTTACTGGGGACGATCTCGACTCGACTATCATTAAGCCCTTGGCACTTTGTGGAAAGTCTATATGGGAAGGAAATTAAAATAAATTTCCTTAATCATAGATAAAGTAGGAACTCTTCTCTAGAGTGCTTCCGTGCTTCAGAGGGCACGTCCCAGATTTTAGAAAGCCATTAAACCATGTTAAAAGCATGTAGATACTTATTAGCCGTTTATTGGTCAACTTTATCACCAATCAGTATTGGTGTAGAGGAATGGAGTTGAAGCCTTATTAGGAAACTTGTTCCCTGCAGGGCACAATTCGGGGTTACAGTCGTTACCTAAAGTAACATGTTATAAGAACATCGGATATATTCATTAATTAAACATGACCCTTCACAGAGAATGCTGAACAAGAAAAAAGCGTTCCATAAGTTTCTCAACTGGGAACATTGCAAGTAAAAGATTCCATCATCAGAATAGAACTTAGAACCTGTCGCTAAGTAGAGGCACTACAAACTGGGTTATTTTATCGAATAAGTTTCTTAACACACAAATTTATTAATACGGTATACATCATAAAATAAAATAAATCAATCTCAATCACACACAGCCCTACACTCAACGAGTTCTACTTATAATAATTCAATTCGGTTCTCATATAAAAACCGATATTAAAATCCGCACAAAAGTCAATAGGGTTGTACAAAAAGATCGCAGCCGCATCGCCAATTTGCATCGCCCGCTACTAATCCCCGTCGAGAAGTTCCAAACTCAAATTCCATTACACGATAAAGTACTGCTTCCTTTTAAAGCGGAAAGCAAGAAGCCGCGATGTGATTGGTCGGCTCACCGCGTTCTGATTGGCCCGCTCGTAACCCCGCCTCCCTCGAGGGGTATAAAAATCGATGCGCGTCACCCGTTTACTCTTTTTGCCGCGGCGCGTCTGCCCGACACTCTGCGCTTGTTACTAATAATGGTATTTGTACTTTCTTTTATGGAATAAAGTGTTTAGTTGTATCCGTTGTCCGTGCAAGCGACACGGGAGTCTTTTGTTGGTTTCACAGATAGGGAGCTATTCTCGGACGTGTTTAAAAGCTTTTCTGAGATACCTTTTCACTTATTTCCTAGGTCGCAGATGACAATACTGTAACGGCCATTTTTCCAGTCTCTAAGGCTTTACGCGTTTAACTGTCGATATTATATGACGGGGCAGTCGCGATGAATGAAAAGACCTCGTAGAAGGGTAAAGTTGAAAGGTATAATGTCTCGCTAAAAGGTTGAGCAATCAAAATTATTGCACCATAGTTTCTGCCTTCGTAGCTGCTTATAATTTTTTATTCGAAAAGTAAAACGTGATTGTAGGACTCTTACCTTTACATACCATATCAAATAAGTAAGCAATTGTGTAGTTTTTAATATTATAAAATGATAAATGTGTCGTTTCTCTCCTATCGATATGTGCTGTAGAGGCTTATGCTACTAGTACGTATACACAGATATATTATATAATACATAATATAATACTAAAAGTAGGGTTGAATTACACATATGAGATTGATTATCTATTAAAAAAATGCTTGTTTTTCAGTAAAGGTTCCATTATGTGAGTGAGATCTAACTCTTACTAAAAAATGTAAAACGAGACAATTGCCCCAGATCTATTGCACGATTATTGTCAGGACGATTGCACTATAATCTTGACAAAAGAGGTCAGGTTCTTTACTTACTATATATTATTACTATACCTAGCTAGCTAGCACTGCTAAAACTATTCTTGTGGTACCGGATTACCGGTTTAGTTCTTCTTCTATCCGACCGCCTAGAATTAAGATTATGGAATATTATTATATTTTCCTATTTATTTTTTATTATTTATTTTATTTTCCTATATTCCTCTAGGCCTCCTCAAGAGGAGAGACCCGTGCCCAGTAGTGGGCCATTAATAGGTTGAAGCGAATTATAGTTTCCGCCCGGGGCAAAATGGTTTCACAAAACGAAATCACAAACATATTATAAACTTCCCAGGGAAACTTTCAACCGGAATTAAATATACCGTGTTTTCTTTTATAAGTAAAAGAACTTAATGTACTTACTATATTTATGAACAAATATATAGGTTTGGACTGCCAAGTTTCATCTTAATTCGTACAACGGTAAGAACGCGATGAAAAGTCAAAGACCCAAATATATTCACAAACTGTGTAAAATGTTTTAGCAGTCTCAATTGTAGTCTAGACCTTCCACTACTTTGGTCTAAAAATTAATAAATCTGTATATTATAAAAGGCAAAAGTGATTGACTGATGTATCAACGCACAGGCCAAACCCTTAGGGCTAGAAACTTAAAATTCCGCACTCGTATTCCTCTTATGACGTAGGCATCCACTAAGGAAGGATTTTTTAAAATTCAATCCCCATGGGATTGAAATAGGGGATAAATCTGATAAGCATAATTTCCGCGTGTGAAGCTGCGGGCAACAACTAGTATCTGAATATCCTTGTACAGTAGTGACCACAAACAATCAATTTAAGGCCCGCTCAAAAGCGCGATCTCAGATCTAACAAACGTCACTTTGACATACGATCTGACGTATGTCAACATCTCAAGCCGAATCTTGAGATCACAGAGATCTTAAAATCGTTTTATTAACACGGATCTAGAGTCACCATCAATACAACTCAGTTTAATTGTTAGCTTGAAATAAAATTCATGTTTAAACTTTCTCAAACTTCAGCGAAGTAAAATTACTTTACAGATTAATATGAAAATTCCCCCATAACCTCGTAAATCAAACCACAAACGGATAAACGTAAACACTTCCCCTCCTTCATGTAGGTATGTATATAACTTAAGAGCGGAATTTTTATATAACAGAACTATTGTTAATATTAAGAAATAAGAATACGTTATATTTAAAATTTGACATTCCATTTTTAAATACTGATTGATTAATGCATGACGTTGATACTATGAACTATGAATTTTAATGATGTTATGTTATACCACAGACGACATAATCATAATAGTATTATACACAGACTTAAAAAAAGAACAGACGTCACTTTGTCTTATCGAGAGTGACGCCGTCCGCTTAGCATGTGAGCGTAATTTTTAGTGCGGTCCGACCAACTGACGCGGTAATGGCGGCCGATTAATAACATCATGGTGTCAATGTGTGCGTGTGATACGAATAGAGGAGTTGGTATTATTACGGGTGCTTCACTGAATTTGTTGCTGACAATCCGTGTGTTTTTTTTTTTAGTCTGTGAGTATTATAACATTGAAGTAGGTATAATGTACCAGAACAGACATCACGAACGAAATTTGTGTCGCGTCGGGAGGTTCTATTTTCAAAATCATGCCCCCGTTCTCTTTTCGTCGGCTGAACCAACTGAAAACTGTAGCCAATTGGCTGCAATTTACTGCGAAAACATCGGATTTGCGGTGTTGGCTCTTTACGCTGGTAATAATAGTTCAATATGTTATACACGGCAAAGTTAATAATTATATTTGTTATTAATAACACTATTCATATTTAATTGATTGCTTATTTGCAGTCTTTCTAACTAGCCTTTCGAAATCCACACAACCCAATTACTTCGACTCACTCATGAAAATAATTCCAGCCAATTCGCTTATGACTTGTACCAAATGACGTCGTTAAATAATTTATATTTATAAAGGGGCTATGGCACCGCCCTAAGAGCTTCAGTAGCGTAAGATGGGGTACTTCCGTTATTCCGTATTATGGGGCTACTTAGAGGGGCTCTTATAGGGTAGATCGTGTGAAGGTTTACCCAATCTTTTCACTGTAAATATTTTTGTGAACTGATGTACCGTGAAATATTAGGAAGGTGCAAATCTCCATAAATATTTGGTAGGGAAGATGATGGAATGATTTTATACACACGTATTTAAATTGTTATTCATAAGATGGTAAGTTGTATGTGCCAGCAAAGGATTTGAATGAGATTTTAGATCGTCCGTTGCTTCTTATCTCATTTCTCACCTCAGTGGAAAAAAGCATAAGTCGTCTTACGTTGAATTTTAGTTATTAATATGATTGGAGAGAGGGGCAAAAGCTGCATATACAAATTTTTTTTTAATTTTTATCATTGATCTTGACGGTTTCGTGCAAGAAATCGTAATGTAAATTCCTTAGAATACTTACTGATATTTTAACAGTCTTTTTGCTCTCCTGTAAAATTGCAATTTTCGTCTTATGCCTTTTTTCCACTGAAAGTGTGATTTGTGTTTTTTTAATTGAAATAAGTTAGTGCTTGATAACAATTCCACCTGATGGTAAGTCCAAGATGGAGAACGCACTTAATAAATGCCTATTGACTCTTCTCTTGAAGACACCTACATTGTAGGTGGACGGGAACATCCCGGCAAGCTATTCCAGTCCTTCGCGGCGCACACCATGAAAGATATGTATATGTGTGTTAATGTAAGTATAAATCAAAATACTAAGAGGACTCGACAACAAATGTTATCTACCGAATAAATGTCTCTACTGAAAATAGAACCCAGCACCGATCGCCAAACAAGTAAAATAACAAGGTCATTGAACTAAATAAACTTGACAAGTACGAGTTAAACTCGCTTGGAGAGGCTTTGCCGTTATTTTAAGACTATACTTCTCATAGGTTTTCCTATAATATTTAAGTGTATTCTATGTATTTTTTCAAAATTCAAGCAATTTAAGCTTTAATTTTCGTTCTTTCTTGAATAATTTTAAAAATATCTATTGTAAAACTATAACAAAAATATATTTGAGATCATTATAATAAGCCCTTTCATTTGAAATACCATACAATACGGTCTGCAAAACAGTTTTTGTTTGTATTTGATTTCGTTAATTTTTTTCAAAGTTCAGTTGTTTACTTTATACCTTCATCTTTGAGTGACAACAAAGTACATGAGTACCAAATTTCAAAAAATGTAAAATTAATTGAAGCAACATATTTATATTACAACTAAAAGCAAGTCTTACAGCTTAGCCCTTCTACAAACACACCGTAATCAATACATTTCACATTAAAGAATCTCGTAGCATTCGTAGACCTGCTACGCGCTACGATAACCGATTTAATTTATTTTTTAATAGTGTAACATTTATTACATTATTGAATTATCTTGTGCTGAGTAACGCATATTTTTTGTTCTTCTTCAAAGACCAACCCTCTAAATTCAATAAAATTTATAGAAGCTAATTTTCATTAGAAAATTTATTTATTTATTTATTTATTTACGTATTTATTCATTTATTTACTAAATATTTTTATTTATTTTACAAGTTGCTTATAAATACATGACAGATAATATTTATCCAATCCGTTTTTAAAGCTTAGCTAGTTAGTTTCCTGCCGTGCCGATAAGATTGACATGTTAAATTTTGATATTAATAATAATTGTATTCTACATGAAACTCTAAACTTAAAAACTATTGACATCAAACTGGTATATTCCCATTGGAGGTATTTAGGATAGAGATTGAAGGAGAAAAGTATGTCGTAAATATACAACAAGGATCAGAGGGATTTAGAGATTTGGTCTGTCGCTGTGAGATCTGTAGATAATGAAAGGAGGGTTAAGGGTGAAGATTCAATTTTCTACGGATCTCGAAAATGCGATCATACTTATCATTATACTTATAGTGTCGAAGAAACCAAGAAAGAATTTTTGAAAATTTACCTAAATTTGTCCCCTACAACTCAACTATTTCAAATAATACGATATTTTTTTATAAAACCGAAATATCTTAGTAAACTGGTCTAAGTAATTCCATTATTTCTTTTAAGTTGTTAAAAGCCTTGAAATCTCATTTAATTAACAGTAATAAAAAACGTCTCAGACTCAAACTTACTCCCCTAATTTTCTTAAAGGCATTAATCACAAAGCAACACAATTGTTTCGTATTTTTCTTCTAATATTACTTAATTAGCCAAGAGGCTGTATACACAAAACAGTGCAGAGAATTAAAAAGAAAAAAAAAGAAAAAATTTAAACGTCAACAAAAAGGCGCCAACAATGACAGATCGTTTACATCGGAGGAAAATGTCCGCCGTCACCGTAGGCGTAATTAAGGGACGGGGGACATTTGCAGATGTTTTTCCTAGCCAATTTGTTTGCGAAGTTTATTTTTGTATTTAAAAAATGATAACGATGATACAGACTATAGTATTTTATTTATACAAACGAAAGAAAAACTTAGTAACTTAGGTAATGCAATATTATACCGTAAAATGTAACTAAATACGTTACCTACTCATTGAAGTATTATTACTAGCGTATAGAACCGACACCCCGAACACCATGTATGTCCCAATGCATTGGCGCCAATAGGCTTCAATCTTCAATGGATTCGTTCTGATTCGTTCGATGTTGAAAGGAGAACGGGGGCTCAATTTTGAAAATGGAACCTTCCGGGCAGGACACACATTTTGTTCGAGATGTCTGTTATATGACATTATACTTCAATGTACCTACTTGAGTTAGTATATTCTAAAATTAGTTACACAATACTTTTGTAACTCAAAATAGCATACTTAGACATATACATCATAGCAATTAACTAAGTTTTTTACATTTAATAGCAATCAACTACGCTTTTTACATTTAATATCATCGTTTATGAATGAAATGCAAAGTGAAAGCAATGAAATAATTTTATTAAAAATCCTGATAGTATAATTTCAATATAATAAATATTACTAAAACGCATGAACTTAATTATTACAAAGTTCGCAATTCCTTTCAAATAAAACTTTTGAGAAATGATATTTCAAGTTTTTTACTTATTAACTCAAATAACATCTTTGTCATTAAATCTATACTAATATTATAAAGAGGAAAGATTTGATTGTTTGCATTGAATAGGCTCCGAAACTACTGAACCCATTTGAAAAATTCTTTCACTGTTTGGAAGCTACACTATCCCCGGGTGACATAGGCTAATTTTTTTTTTACTATTTTTCCCGAAGTGAAGCGAGGGCGATTTCCTAGTTTAATAATAAATCTTAAATTTAATGTCAATTTCGGCATATAATTATGAAATCAAACCGTACCCATTTACCCAAAATTCATAAATATTATTAATTCCGTCGTCCTTGTTAAGTTACTTAATAAGCTTAACAAATCTAAATCCTAAAACTCCGTGCTAATCAGAGCTCCGGGTTGAGATGTCACAAACCATCAACCGCCATGTTAACACGCCGGTCGCTGTCCCAATTTGTCGCAACTCCGTCCCGTCGTTTACGCAGTGTTGCCAGATAAAAGGGTCGTTTTTACCCCGTAAAAGCGAAACTACTTGTAACCCCCTTGATTGGATGGCGTAATGATGTTTCTTCATACGGATTAAATGGATAAGGGTAGAGGGTTTTTGTTTTTATTTCGTTTGCTGGCTTGTATTATGTGGGGTTAAGTTTGGCTGTAGAAATCTTGTACATATATCTCATGAAGTTAAGGGTTGGGAGCTACTCTATTATAATAAAGATTCACCATAGCTCAATTATAATAATTTCATAGCATTACTATAAAACCTTAGCCCTTAATTATGTTAATCCACGAAATCTGCATTCACTATAGGGCACAGGAAAGTTTTTCATGTTATTTAAAGAGGCGAGCGTGAAGCATACAGAACCACGCTGATCCAGTATAGATAAAACTAGATTTAGTGACCAAACGGCCGAAGTCGTCGATTACTTGAGACTACACACCTTGTGGACGTCTTCAGGTTTCCAAAAAACAAAAAAAAAACAAAAAAATGTGCAAAGATGTCGCTTAACTCATTTGATTAACCTAATAGTCAATGGGGTAATTTTAATAAATCGCACGCTCAGTGGAAGAAAGGCATAAGATGAAAATTGCAATTTTACAGGAGAGCAAAAAAACTGTTAAAATATCAGTAAGATTTCTTGCACAAAACCGTCAAGATTAATGATAAAAATTTGAAAAAAATTGAGCATATGCAACTTTTGTCCCTCTTTCCAATCATATTATTAACTAAAATTCAACGTAAGACAACGTATGCTTTCTTCCACTGAGGGTGCGAAATAATCGGGATACAAGAGGAGTATAGCAAAATTCTTGCAAAATTTTTCAACTGTGATTGGGTTAGCCTTTAAAAGCGGCAGCGGTATTATGGCAAGCGTAATATACAGTAGTAAGTCATAAGTGTCGATAATCTGTTTTCTAAAAATTCTAGCAAAATATTTAAATTCTTAACTAAGTATACAAAATGTATGAATATTACTCTAACCAGTACACTTTGATGTATCGTTCAATCTATTTTTTGTAATCGCTTATCAATTCAGATTTGGACAAAATCCTTATGCATGTTTTATTGACACTTAATTACGTTTCCTTTTAATTTCCAATACGTCGCTTAGTTAAGTTTGCCTCGTGTCGATAAGCATTAATCTTAGAGCTAGATTATTCAAAGTGGACAATAGAAAGTTGGTATTCCATGGCCACTAAAGGCCCGCTTGTGGTAACCACAGATGCTCAAAGTTGTACTCGTATAATGTTATTAGCCGGGATGTGGCTTAGTGGTGAATGAAGTACTAGCCATCTGAGATCGTGCTCTCTTTATCTGGAATAGTTACTGGAGCAATTAAAGTGAAAGTCACAACCCATAACTGTCCGATTGCTGGGCTTGGGTCTCCCCTCACGATGTGTGGAGCGCAGGCCACAGTCTACCGTTTATAATGTAATCTTAACTAGCTAGTATCTAACCAGGACATCAGCGACTAAATAATAATTGTGAGAGAATTATTCAATTTGTATAACTTATAACTCCAATACAAATTAATAGCGAATGTTTGGGTCACACCCCGTGTGGTGCCGGGTCCACTTCGTAGAACAGCACCACTCCTACTTCTTCCTGGGATGTCGTAAAAGGCGACTAATAGGATATTCCAGGAGACGGGCAGCAGCGTCTCTCTGCGGACTAATAACATCTACTGCGGTCACCAACACTCACTAGCCAAGCGTGGTGACTACCGGAAAAAACCCCCACATATTTGGATCACAAACTGAAGTTAATCGCCCGCTTAGTCAGACGCTATATTTTTCAATTACATGATTTTTATGTAGTTACCTACATCAAAAGGTTTAAAAGAAGAAATGTTTACAATGAAGAGAAATTAATAAAGGTTTGAATAGTTATACAATTGTATTTTATAGTAGATCAATGTTATGAACAATGATTGTGAAAGAAATGATTGTGACTGTGGCAAGTAGGTACCTATTGTTTTGGCAGAAGGACATTTACGTCCATGGAACCATGCATTCAGAAACATAATTTATTTGAAGACGGATTCCTTATCCCTGTTAAGCGGAAGCAGGTCTAAATTGTCTAATTAAGCTTGCAAAATTTGACTCATACAAACAGCTAATGAATAAAAGAGTTTAAACGCACCCGTTTGTAAAGCTCTAGCTATTAGTTTAGTACTGTATCAAGCGCGCTGGCCGTATCAAACGCAGCACTGATCGGGCTAAGATATTAGTTCGGCCGAAGGCGCATCGGTTTCCGGTCCTGCCAATTTGTGTACACGACCAAGGGAATAATCATGTTTAGAAGGACGATGGAATTTTGTTAGGAAATACGAACGATACGACCGCATGTGTACAAGCGATACAAGCAAAAACCACAGTTATTGACGGAAGATATTTGGCAAAAAAACTGGCTTGTAACCCGCAAATATTACAGTTGCAATCCGCAAATACTATAATTATTTTATACCGTATTGGGACGGCTTAGAATACTAACCCCAATCCCACGCCGGATGGGTGTCCTAAGAGGCGACTAAATCCGGCCCGCTGGTGGTAGGGCCCTCGGAGGGATTATATTGGTAATATTGATTTTAATTGTTAATTAATACCATTATTACTATTATTATTTCTCCATGGGATTCGCCTGGACAGCTACCACCCTTGTGTTTGAGTCAGCCGCCAAACGACTCGTCATATTCCAGCTGAGGGCTTGAGAGCCAGTTGTTTCTTTCTTTTTCTTCTCTCTTTCTTGGCCGGCAACGCATCAGCGATACCTTTGGTGTTGCTGATGTCCATGGACGATGACAGCCACTTACCATCTGGTGGATCGTCAACTCGTTTGGCGGCTCGTTTGCCGCTTTCTATAAAAAATAATAATAAGAAATGTATTTTTAAGAAGGCGCAGGACCGGTCAGAGTGGCGCAAGTTAGGGGAGGCTTATGTCCAGCAGTGGACCTCCAAGGGCTGATTGATGGATGGATGTATTTTTAAATAACAGTGTGATTTTGATAAGACGTTCCTTGAAGCATCTGTGTGGATTGTAGATCTATATCAAAGTTACTTTTTATACGTTAAGGATATTGGTTGTCCCTTTAAGTATCGGTATCGATTTAATATTTTGTTTTTATCGCCTAATTTCAACAGTATTTTTAGACGCAAATACACTATCGTGTTTCATCGTATTCCGGGTCTTGTGAGTTTAAAATTATGGCGTCGCAGTACAAATATATTTGGCAACGCAGTCAAATACATAATAAATACATAAATAATAAATACATAAATAAAATAAAGTTTAACACGAACTAAAGACTTACCTGGAAAGCATGGCGTCGTTGGCGTTGCCAAAATGATTGGCGGCCAACGCTGCTTCCAACACATTGGATTCCCTTCTCGGCTCCGCACGGTTCAATATGGAACTGATGGAGAAACTCGTGTAGGGGGCGCTACCAGTAGCTTTCTCTTCCTTGTCCTTCTTTAGATCATAGAAGGGGCTCTTCTGGTCCTTCCGTGATGGAGAAGAGGGGATATCGGGGCTGCTGGCACCAGAGACAACGTTCACTTCGATGTCGTTGTCTTGTGAGGAGACTGGGGAATCCATGGCTGAATCAGTACCGCATTTTATGGGAACCTGTAACAGGAACAGTTGATTAAGATAGGATACTTTAATTCAACAACGGTCTTTCTCCTTACATAGTTATAAAAATAACCCTACTAGTTCATAGCATCCCTACTCATTCATTCTGTAGGATTCCGTAGTGCTTTCTGGACTCTTTATGACCTTTAGTAACACTAAGGTATGCGTATGCATTGAAGCCTTTTACGTATATTTCTTTAATCTGAGGCATTGCAGTTACAGACATCTCGAACAAAATGTGTGTCCAGCCGGGAGGTTCCATTTTCAAAATTGAGCCCCCGTTCTCCTTTCAAAATCGAACGAATCCATTGAAGATTGAAGCCACGTGGCGCCAATGCATTGGAACATACATGGTGTTCGCGGTGTCGGTTCTATACGCTAGTAATACTTCAATGTGCGTATGTGTGTTTGTGTGTACATTATGTTTGAGAGGTAGGGAGTTTTCGTCAATTTGTCTTCAGAGCCATGCGCTGTGGTTTATCATGATATTCTCTTGATATTGACTCCATCTTTGATGATCATTAAGTGTCAAATGTATCTAATCTTTACCGCCATCGTTTTTCCTAACAAAAGTCCTCAAACCTCGTTATAATTTAAAGTTTTCTCCACGATATAAAGTTTAAAGTCATAAATTTTCGCCACAGTAAAATTAATTTAAAAATCCAACTCGCTCCTGCCATGTTTTTTCTTTTTTCCGTTAAACGCCTTAAGAGCTGAGTGATCTATAATTCAAAATGTTTAAGTGCGTTATTGTTCTTAGCCGTATTAGGGCTTTTCCCGGGAGATCGTAACAATATTAAGAGGGTTCCGACAACTGGCTGAATAAATAAAGAGTAGTACATAGCGCACAATCTTGAGGTTTTAACATAATCGCCTTCTCTTCGGGATACTTTTTGAGATTTGGGACTGAGCTTGCTTCGTATTCTATCTTGGATTAAGGAGGTGCTTCGGAACATTTCGAGTTTAATTGACCGGATGATGAGCTATCATTACTTTTTGTAAAGAAAAGACAGTTGCAATCCATACTAATAATAATTGGATGGCTGGAGAAGATCAGACTACTTTTTATATTATTTAAATATCATTGCCACGAAAATACATATTATGTCATTAATTTTTAAGTACTCTTGCTCTGCGGACGAAGCTATGGGTAGAAGCTAGTAATAATATAATATCAGCTGTCACAATTCAATAGTTTTGTATAAAATTATATGGGTAGGAGAAAATTAGGCCCAAAACGAAGAGTGCACTCACTCTCTTATGTATGTATTTAAAAGACTATAGTAACCCTACTAATCTTTTAAATACATACCTACATCAATCAACAGTTTTATTATCTGTACAGACTAGCTTTTGCCCTTGACTTCATCCACAGTAGAGTGGTTTCGAAAGAAATTTTTTAATTAATTAATTAAGATTTATATGCCCGCGGCTTCACGCGCGTGGATATCGATTTTTTACACCCTGAACTTTTCCGGGATAAAAAGTAGTCTGTGTGTCAATCCAGTGTATAGGTTATCTCCATTACAAATTTCAGCCAAATCGGTTAAGTAGTTGTGGCGTGATTGAGGAACAAACATACAAACATCTTCACAAATTACGTTTATAATATTTTTCAACACCCTTGCTCATAAATTTGGATTATGTAAGTTTGTCTAGCTTTAAAAACATAATTATTATGTACCATACAAATTTTTAGTCTCCTATGAATGTAAAATTAAGTACTTGGTTTTGATATTAATTAATACTGTGTTAGCTGCTAATAGCCATAAAAGTTGTATACGCCTTAGATGACAAATCACACTGGATGGATCAATCGTAACAATTTACTTACAAAAGTTATCAATGCATAGTGATAAGTCAATGGTGTATCTAATAAAGATAAATAAATAAATAAATAAATAAATAAATTGGTTTTTATCACATGGCTTTTACACTCATAAACCATGGTATTAAACACTTGTGTTTTTTTTTCTTGATCGCACTAGTGTTTTATTTTATACTCCATCAAATTAAGTTTGTACCTTGCTGAAAGATATCATTTATGTAACGGAAATAAAGGCTGGTTGGGTGGTGGTTCGG
Source organism: Thymelicus lineola (assembly GCA_963932265.1). Lineage (NCBI taxonomy): Eukaryota > Metazoa > Arthropoda > Insecta > Lepidoptera > Hesperiidae > Thymelicus > Thymelicus lineola. Next base: position 2,605,909 of record OZ010703.1, on the reverse strand, counting down.
GAAATAATAACAACAGTGGGCGTTTACATCACTTTAGTCAGAAACTCATTTAACACAGGTTTTACACTGGTTATAATTAAACACGCGATTAGGACTGATTGTCTTCAATTATCCGAGTAACAACCAACAAATAATAGGGCACGACGGCCCAGTGGCCTCCCATCACCCCTTACAGCCACCCCAATGCCTCGCATAATCGTCTGATCCTGTTACTCGTCAATCTGATATCACAATACAATTCACACGTCGCGTTCCGTCTTAAAAGTAACAACGTTCTTGTCTAGGCGTCTGCTCAGCTCGAAGGCTGTATCCAGAATGTCCGTTCGTCGCTGGCAAGTTAATAGCTTTCCTCGGTTCTCCCGCCACGTCACCGCGTGACCAAATGACAGTAGTCAATTCACATAGTGTTGCCATCTTCACAATCCAAATACACCTAAGCCTGGCCCGGCTTGATGTTCCATTTTATGATCTCCGACACGGCCATCGTGACAATCTCACCGTCCTCGGTGAGGCAGCAGGGGACCATCTGGAAAAGACATAACCTTCGCAAAGTAAAAGTTTCCCACTCGGCCTCCCTGACCTCAAGCCCCAAGGCTTCTTAATGAAAACACAGAACGGGATAATACCAAGAACTACAATCTGATAACACGATTTAACTTTACAACAAAAAGGCTTCATGGCACTCAAAGATAAGTCAGCAGTTTGTATGCAATACTCTGATCATCATCATCATCATCATCATCAACACCATCATCATCATGAGCCAACCGGGCTACCTCCTGTACCCAGTTCCACATCACAACAACAACAACAACTCACCGCTTCCCATCGGAAGCTCCAACAGCGACTGCTTACAACTCCAAGCCAAACGCACGCCACTCACAGTCGTGGCCGCACTGCGGCGGGATATCTAGTGCCCGTTCTTACGCCTACGCCTACGAATGACTGGAGTTGCATGCTATCTGAGCGACTTGCATACCACTTACTACTCATCAAAAACCATCAACAATCGGTTCACTTGCTCTGAACATTTTACGAAATTCTTAGTGTGTTATCCCGTCTGTCTTAAAGATTCTCAAAAACAGTTCAACAAATCAGTAAAGGAATTATTATCTTTGCATGTCACTTTTAAATAACAAAAAGGTTATTTTTTCGCTCACTTCGCTCACCAAATTCTCTCTGTGGCCTTCATTACCAAAAATCGTCAAGTACACAAACTCAAGTAACCATCAAATGTCATATGTTGACATTACGTAATATCAGCACAAACTCAACAAGGAACAATTACTGTCAGTGAACAGTAATCAAGATTAGCTACAAAAGTATCAATACAGATCACCTGTTATATCATGTCGCCATACAATCATCAATGATGCTCATCGTAAGCCACGGTACAAGGAGCCGCGATGCGCTCCCGTCAGTATCAATGAAATTAAAGACACGTAGTTGACGCCAGTCCTACTTATCTCGCATTGATGTAATTTCTCGTCACCGTTTAGATATTCACAGGTTACATGTCCATACAGCTGTCACTTAGTTTATCTGAAACACACAAAAAACAAAAGACAAAACACGAAATGTCTAATTGTTATTTTTTTTGAACTGAGGGTACACGATATCAAGATGTTTGAAAATTGAATATTCTTGATCTCATTTACAGAACGCTTCTGGTGTCACAAAACAATATACTTGCACTGACTTTGAATAACTTTGTTAATCATAATTACGTAGACTTTATAATACTTCGTTAAATCAAGCACAAATACGAAGAAACGATTTGTAGTTTACGCAAACCACCATTCTAACCAGTTCTTTCTAATCAATCTTATTTGAAGGAAATCCTGGAAGTTACTCGAAGCACAATAGTTTTTACTTAAACACAAATTCATGAAATCTTAACTTTTAACATTCTGTCAGGTGGTTTTTGATAGTTCAAGATGACGGCACCATTTACACAAGATATTACACTAAAACACTATCGGATTATGCAATCTTGTTAAGAATAATGAAAAAATATGCCATACCAAATCGCTGTCTTATAACCTCAAACCTTAATGACATTTTTCCGATCCTTTGTATTCGAAAAGAATCCTTATTTTACATGCTTGCCGTCCACCGTTTGTAACATCATATCTGAAAAACCTGAAATGAGGATTCTTGCAATCCGAATGAAAAGATAGTACTTTTCCCTCAAAGACACGTCTTATGAATTTTTTTTTTTGGTTTGTTGGTTTGGTTTGGTGTCTTGATTGCTATTACTCCCTCGGCCATCTTTGACAAAATGAACACGTCCTCGTGTTCTGTGTTCAAATACTCGTAGTAACATACTCTGTTCCACTATTCACTTCCATCATAATTGCTTCTCGACTGAATATCGACATCTTGCGTGAGGCGAGTATCTGGGGGTAGGTTCACATATTTTCTTTGTAAAATTCCACGGTTCTCATTTACTCGCGTTTACTGTCGTTACGTTTCTCATTGCAACCAATTCATTTCAAATATCATCCGAACCACCGTCATTCTTCATTTATTTTCTGACATATGTGGGCGAAATTTTCTCACCATGTGGGTCCTTCTCACTTCTGATAACGGAAATAAAGGCTGGTTGGGTGGTGGTTCGGGAAATAATAACAACAGTGGGCGTTTACATCACTTTAGTCAGAAACTCATTTAACACAGGTTTTACACTGGTTATAATTAAACACGCGATTAGGACTGATTGTCTTCAATTATCCGAGTAACAACCAACAAATAATAGGGCACGACGGCCCAGTGGCCTCCCATCACCCCTTACAGCCACCCCAATGCCTCGCATAATCGTCTGATCCTGTTACTCGTCAATCTGATATCACAATACAATTCACACGTCGCGTTCCGTCTTAAAAGTAACAACGTTCTTGTCTAGGCGTCTGCTCAGCTCGAAGGCTGTATCCAGAATGTCCGTTCGTCGCTGGCAAGTTAATAGCTTTCCTCGGTTCTCCCGCCACGTCACCGCGTGACCAAATGACAGTAGTCAATTCACATAGTGTTGCCATCTTCACAATCCAAATACACCTAAGCCTGGCCCGGCTTGATGTTCCATTTTATGATCTCCGACATATGCATTCTATTTCCTCTTAACTTAGCCGGGTTATAGTTTTATTTTTAAATTTCGGATAAAAGTTTTGACTTAGATACGTTTCGTTTCAACATAAGACTAAAAATAACACTATTTTTGTAAAAAAAAGAAGTGTACCACCTTGAATATGATAAATTTTCAACAATTTATTTACTTTAATTAATAATTCAACGTGAAACTAATTCATAAATACATAAATATTAGATTTTTTTTACATTTTGCGTTTTGGCTGTTTAGCGTAATTGTTCGTGCCTACGCTCCAATCTGCGCGCGCATAGCCAACACGCCGCGCGCAGAAAAAAAAATATCAGCGCGGAGCGCGCCATTTTTAACAAACTTTCCGTCTGGTCTGTGAGCATTGTTTATTTGAGTAAGAATAATTTGTTTTTTTACTCGTAAGTGTGTTGAAAAACGTCGTATGACACACGTGAGGTTTGGTCATTACACTCTCGGTTTTCTTGCAGCACTCGCCTTCGGCTCGCGCTGTGCAATATCACCTCGAGTGTAATGACCAACATACCACACTTGTATCATAATGTACTAAAATAGGATTAAATTGTTAACTTTCGGTGTTCATATTTTTCGGGCGCAATAGGATATCGGGATACTAAACGACTCTTAAAAAACTGAAGTGCGCTTAACGTAAGGGTTCTCTTCTCTATCACTATATAACATTATCATTGAATAACTTGAATGTGTGCAATGCATAGATTAATTATTTATGGAAGGTAGAGGTGGATATTGAATATATAATATTATTCTACTGACGTGGTGCCATGAATTGTGTCCATTTTTGTCAATGACGTCTACCTATATCTGTAATTTTAGCCATTATGACTTATTTTAGCTACATTAAGCCTTCGGAGTTCGAAATCAATGCTCTAAAAAGCTAAAAATTTTAGTTAATCTGCCTCAGTGCCATGCAAGCTAGCCAAAGCAAGATCTATTTCTATAGTATCGTTGAAATCCGCACGAAATCATGATCAAAAGTACCATAATATCGTGTTAATATGTAAAATGTACGATGAAAGCATTTTAAATGGAATGTTAAAACGCTCTTTGCGCGTGATACCGCAGCGATAGTCGGTGTTGCATTTTGTCGGCGATAAATATGGCCATTAAATGTCGAATGATGCTTATCATAGGTTTAGCAAGCGAGTTTTTGTCGAGCAGTCGACCATTGGCTTGGCATCAATAGCGATACTGTGTTGTATGTATGTAGATATTGATTTATTAGCAAGTCATTTGGTCGGTTATATGTGACGTCAGACTTGCAATTTTTTCATAACTTACAATGCGTGACTATAATACTTTCTTCTTAGGTTGTATATTTTAATGATATTGTTGCTAAGATAATTTGGAATTTTGTTTGTATGTTAGGTTGTTTAATGTGTTTTAATTTTTTTGATGTACCATATTTTCTATTTAACTTTACCTATTTGTAAGAAATGGTATAGAGCTTTTTTACAAATAGGTAAAGTTCAGTGAAAAGGTTGCCAGTTTTGATGTTTTTATTAAATTAACTAACTTAGTAATTTAAGTTTTTGAGAAACGGACATTGAGTAGTAAAAATGTTCGTAGAAAAAATTTTTGACTAGGTTCAAATCTAAAAGTACTTATAATCCTTGTACATGATACGAAGACAAATGTAACTAACGAAATGTTCTAATTTATGTATTTATCCTGGTTGCATTGTATTAGTTATACCATGTCCCATTGTATTATATTATTAAATATTCTTTAACTAGTACCTACACTTGTTTGTTGGTGTTAGAGATTATAACCCTTTCGCGTCGCATGGGACATATATGGTTTCTTGCCGTTAAGCCCTATTCAATCTACCATGATTGAAAACATTTGTGTTTCGCTCTAAGTAATCGATATACGCTTTGTTACGTTGTTAGTTCAATAGTATAAATGGGTTAATTTCATCAAAAACGAAATTTGCCTAATCACTTGTGAACTTATGGACTCGAGATGGTGATTTGAAATTTGCTGTGTCAACTATTGACGTCTTTTTACTGCAATTTATGTCATTCAGTTATTAAAAATTTCATTTCGAACATTTTATCTGAATTAATTTCATTAATTTCTCTATTTTATTTAAAAAATAATTCGGATCTTTATAAAGACTAAGTGTAACTGCAAAATTTTTAATTGTGTCTTGAGCTGCCGTTTTTGCAGTACACATGACATGTGTACCGGCCTTTAAAGTTCATAGCAGATTGTTGGCAACATCTAATTGCAGGAATTTTAATTCAAACTTTTTTTTTTAAGTTATTATTTTATTTCTGTGAGTAGAATAAATAAAATGAAAAATTTTGGAGTCCCGTTTCTACGTAATTACCAAAATTGTTTTCACATGTATTTTTAAGAACTAAATTTTTGGAAAATAGAATATTTTTCAAATAATTTTTTGAAGAAAAAATTTATCGTGAAATATTTTTTTTTGATTTATCTGAATTTAATGCAATTTATCTGCAATGTTGGAGAGAGGGTTGCTACTATCAAGGTTCTGCATTGGAAAAAATCGTAGATCCAGGGCTGAAGAGCGATCGACCCATGTCGTAACAGTCGATGATCTCCGACGCGTATTCAGTTATCAACAACATATATGTACGTATATTATACAAAGGTACTAAAATTATCACCTACGGTTCCTCGTCGATAGACTTCATCACCATTATTTACTCTTTTATTGAATCTTTTAACGTTTGCATATCCATCGTATACATATAAATTAGTCAGTTTCCTCAGAGTTTCACCACTGAAACCACCATTGAAAGAGATCACTTTTTAACATCAATTATCAGAATGTCAATTATGAACACGCTGAAATTTACTCCAGCTCAGTCCAATTCACAATTTATTAACCCCCGACGAAATAAGAGGGGTGTTATAAGTTTCATGTGTCTGTGTATCTGTATGTCTGTGTATCTGTGTATCTGTGGATCTGTGTGTCTGTCTTGGGCATCGTAGCTCACAAATGGATAAACCGATTTTGGTGTAGTTTTTTTGGTTTGAATGGTGACTTAATCCGAAGATTGCATGCACGTAAACGGTAACATTACTCACTTTAAAATTTTAAGAAAGAAAAAAAACAGTCACTTATCAGAGCATTATAGAGAATCAGATTCAAAATACTAATACGTATAATATTTACCTACAAAAAATCAATAATTATTACACTAAATATAATCTATACACACGGCAGCATCTCCAGCCAAGTTTAAAGCAAAATAACTAGAGACGCAGCGACGTGTGTAATATTACACGAACCATTTCGAGCTAGTTTTGACCCCTTCAAAACTCAAGACCTATTCAACCTATATAAATTAAAGTATATAAATTAAATCAACCTATATAAATTAAATTTATCATATTTATTAAAACCCCTTAGCTTATTTAGAATTCAAAATATCATATATGTAGCTTAAACACTTATTGACATATTAACGTTTAAAAACTCGCATTTTGATGACTGACTTACTGATATAGGATCCAAAACATAACCTACTTCCAGATGACCTAGAAGCTTGATATTTGGCATCAAGCTAGATTATTAGGCGTTTAAAAAGGAAAAGTCCAAAAACAGAAAATTATTGATAATTAGTGACAATTAAGAATAACAAAGTTAAGCTTGTTTGTCTTGACCGTACTTAATGTATCTGAGAACATGTCTACCTACCTATATTTCTAGTATTGGTTAAGCTATTATATTTTCTAACAAGTATGCTCAAAGGCGCTTGACGACTAAAATTAGATTTGCACAAGCGAACAGTAAATGTCTTAATGTTCATTTTAGCTCTAGGCAACCGAGAGGGAACTGAAAAAATTAGGAGGCTAAGAATGAAAGTTCTGTAAACTTATAATTCAATTAAAAAGCCAATCCAACTTTAAAAGGTGGCTTAATAACTGTTTATACAACAATCGAATATAATTAACTCGTAATCGATACTTTTTAAAATCAATTAGCGTTTTTACTGGTTTCCGTCGATTCCGCTCGGTTGGACAGACACCCGGTGCTTCAGATTTTATCGATACCAGCTATCAGGTTTCAAACTGTTTGTGGCCACAAATACTGCGTTTGTGATTATTGTTATTTGAAGAATAATTTAATATTTTGAAGAATAGGGAGACGTGAATAATCAATATCGTGAGCCAAAATCATCTCGGCGCTGAGTTTAAAGATTTTGTTAGAAACAGAAAAACGTCTGCAGTTAAACCTTTAATAAACTCAAAATAATCTTTTCATCTTTTAATATAGAACATTGCAGAAAAACTACCAAAAATAGATTTTTTGCCTTATTTTACCAGCTACTTTTACCTTTTAACTTTTCGAAACAATTGGTATGTCATTTCATTATTTCTCGAATTCTGAAAAATGTTAAGTTTATTCAATATTATAATGTAACCTTCATAATAGGGATTTCTTTAATATTTAAAACTTATATTCCAAATAACATTTATATTCATGAGCACGTTGTAAATTCGTAGTCAAATATGAGCACAATGAGTAGCCTGAAACCACTAAGAAATGACTGTTAAGTAAGACATGATAATATATACTATTGTTAGATGTCCCGCGGGCCGCGTGTCTTTCTTGATCATCGTTTATGTCAAAGGTATTTCTTCTAAATTCAAATAACAACTACCAAACAATAAAAGACAGTTTTACCCTTAATTCAAAAGAATACAAGAACAACGTTAAAAAATCCCAACGTTTTTTTCATTCAACATTTTAGAAGAACGCACAGATAAATTAACGAAGTTAACCCTAAACTTGCTGATGGGCGAATAATGGGCATATGGCCACTTAGATAGCATCGGCCGTAAACTTTACGACACCGTAACATAACCCCTTGCATGCTAATCGCCTCGGCTGATTTGTGTGGCGATTAAGTTACCAAAATTTGATAATGGTTGCGTTACATCATTTATTTAAATGCAATTAAGAAATTTGAAAGTTTTTTGTCATGTAAAATTATTTTATATAGGCAATTTTTCTCTGTAAACGTAAAATTGTAAAAAAACGTTGCATCTTTGGATATAATTGTGTACATTATTTTCTATTGTTTATATCCCATTAGGATCCTAATGTAGCTAGTTTCCTCGTGATTAAGGACGCCTACAACGATAACTACTATTTTGTAATATAAATAACTCATACCATTAATCCGTATCGAAGCAGTATGGTTGAGTCTTTAGAGTTTGCTCTAAGCCTACTCAAGAAGAGACCCATGATTAGTATTGAGCCGTTAATAGTCTAAAGACAACTAACAAAGAAACAAACGAGTCATACGATGCTAAGTCCGCAATGTTTATGGATCAGTAACTCTAATTTGGTATTTGCGATGCTTACCCGCTTACTGGTTCTCGGACATTGAAACCGTAACAAGAAAAAACAGTTTAATAAAAACTTTATCATGAACGAATATTGTTAAAATGAAAATTGGTGATAGCGAGCCGAACGATCAACACCAAACTTTTCTATTCATCTATTGCAAGTTGCAAGGATCATAAATAGGCGAGATTGTTTTAGAATTAAGAACTAATGGGGTTCATTAGACCATGAACTCTTTCTTGCTTTCTTGATTCTTACTTCTTCCTTGTTTCTTTGACATGGCTTGATGGAAGATTTTATGTTATAACTAACTAAGAAGACTCTGAAGTTTTTGTTTTGGAAAAGCCCTCCTGACTTGGCATCGAATGAGACCAACGGCCTATTAAAATTAAAAAATTAAAATTTAAAAAACCCCCCGACAGCTTTATTAACACTAAATATAGGAAAGGACACTCGATTACAATAAAAAAAATTGACTAAAATCGGTTAATCCGATTGGGAGCTACGATGCCACAGGCAAACATACAGACATACACAGACACATCAAACTTATAAATAACACTACTCTTTTTTGGTCGGAGGTTATCTAATAATGATTAGGTACCTAAGCAAATATAAACTTGAAATTACACACTTTTTTTTTCAACATTGAAACTCCACTAATTTAGCTTAAAGCGTCATAAACCCGTTGCCTGATCGGGTATCTTGCACTGTAAAAGGGTTGAATTGTAATGCATATTCTTTACGACTTAGTATGGGTGTGTAAAATTCATTTTATTAATTAAATACAACTTTGTTACAGCTTTCCGGTAATTAAGTGGTCACGTGTTGAATTTTAAAGGTTTTGTGAGATAGTTGAACAGATAATTCATTTTATCGGTAGTTGGATGGGTGACCGCTAGTGGTAAAATATTCTTGAGCGTTTCCGTGCTTCGGAGGGCACGTGAAGCCGTCGATCCCGGTTGTTATCATAAGATAACAGTCGATAAGCCATGTCGGAGGCCCTCGGGCGGTTTGAAAACTTCTGTCACTCGGGTTGGCTACTAACCCCTCCACAATCCGCACTGGAGCAGCATGGTGGAGTATGCTCTAGGAGAGAGGAGAAAGGAGGAGAGATCCGTGCCCAATAGTGGGCCCAATAATAGGTTGAAGCCAATAATAAGTAGCAAATTACTTCTGTGACTACTAAAAACTATCATTTCTCAAAGTAGGCGATTTCTAGCTTTTACTTAATTGTGACTAACTCTTTAGGGTTAATAAATAAAGCTTTATACACCCCTACTAGAATTCACTATGTTATCCGGCATGGACATCACAAATAACACATCAACAACACACGACCCGAGTACATATCCATATCCACCACTAACCGCCACAACCGGACACGAACCTGGGACCTTTATAAAATAACGCTTCACACTCATAGCCCCACACTAGGATTCCCCGTGTAGTGGCATGGACAACACACAAGACAAGAACACTCACACCCAGACCGAGAACAGAAATTCAAACTCATCATTCAAATTTCCGCCTCGCTGGGAATCGAACCCAGGACCCTTGGATCCTTGGACCCTTGGACGATCCGGCATGGTACCTAACCATTGCGCCACACGGCTCCTCATCGCTTCGATATCCTACTAACACCTATTATAAATGTGACTTTGTGAAGATGTATAAATCTCTTTCTCTTTCATGAAAAAACTACTGAACGAATTTTCATTAAAAGGTAGATCTTGATCTGAAATAAGTTAAATGGTAATTACTTAATATTCTTGAACAACGCGAGCAAATCTCGGGCAGAGCGCTAATCTATACTAATATTATAAAGCGGAAAGATTTGATTGTTTGCATTGAATAGGCTCCGAAACTACAGAACCGATTTGAAAAATTCTTTCACTGTTGGGAAGCTACACTATCGCCGGATGACATAGGCTACATTATATTTTCAAAAAAATTAGGGATCCTTAATAAAACTCCAATAATGTAACCCAAGGTGTAAAAAAATAAGAAAACCGAAGCAAAGCGAGGGCGGTTACTCGTCTATACTAATATTATAAAGAGGAAAGATTTGATTGTTTGCATTTAATAGGCTCCGAAATTACTGAAACGATTTGAAAAATTCTTTCACTGCTGGGAAGTTACACAATCCCCGGGTGACATAGGCTAACTATATTGTATTTTTTTTTTACTATTTTTCCCGAAGCGAAGTCGGGGCGATTTCCTAGTAATATTATAAAGAGGAAAGATTTGATTGTTTGCATTGAATAGGCTCCGAAACTACCGAACCGATTTGAAAAATTCTTTCACTGTTAGGAAGCTACACTATCCCCGGGCGACATAGGCTATATTATATTTTTTTTTACTATTTTTTCCGAAGCTAAGCTTTGGCGATTTCCTAGTCTATAATATTATAAATCTGAAGAGTTTGTTTGTTTGGTTGAAGACACTAAACTCAGGAACTACTGGTTCGAATTGAAAAAAATCTTTTTGTATTAGATAGTCTATTTACCGAGGAAGGCTATGTAACATAATATATATTAGTAGTTAGTTTTTTCCACAAATTAACGCGAGTGAAACCGCGGAACACAGCTAGTAACGAATAAACCTGTTACAAAAGTTCACGACATTTACATTTTAGCTTAATTAATAAAAACATAGATTCTGTCCCTAATCCGGTTGACATTCGTAATAATTAAAACAGCGATTAAGCCTGGTATTAATTTGGTAAAATGTGTCGGAATTAATTACGGAACCGACATTGGATTAGCGACGTCGGATTAGTCTTGATGGCATTAGAAATCAAAAGTGTAGACATGACCTTTTTATTTAAATCTTTCAAAAAACGTGTAAAAACACAATTGTTAGGCAAGGGATATTATAGTATAGACGAGTATTTAAATGACAAAGACGCATGGAAATGATTAGCTCTGCAACCAGTTCCACTCAGAATAGTAAACTTTTGTATGATAATATCTTTTTTGTAATATTTTTTTTTAAAGATGTGCTGAGGAGTTTCTTTAGGCTTTTCTTCTCCTCCATGACAAAGCACCTTCCGAAAAGCCAAAAAATGACGTGCATAAGTGTATCAATGATACCTATATGAATGAAATATTTTGACTTTGACTTTGACTTTTGACTTTAAATAGCTGACAAAGCGACCACCTGATGGTAAGTGGACAATTGCCCATGGATATCAGCAGTACTATAAAAGAAGAGAGAGGAAATAATAACGCTTCACACTCATAGCCCCACACTAGGATTCCCTGTGTCGTGGGTGCCATGGACAACACACAAGACAAGGGCACTCACACCCAGACCGAGAACAGAAATTCAAACTCATCATCCAAATAACCGCCTCGCTGGTAATCGAACCCAGGACCAGACAGCCACGGTAATCCGGCATGGTAACCATTGCGCCTCACGGGTCGGGAAGACGTATCATCATACGATACGATTATTAATGAAAAAAAGGGTAGAAGAGTTGCACTCTTTCGCATATCTTTTAAAAATACATTACAGTATCTAATATTCTTTATTGAACGAAAGCAAACTACGGAGATGTCCAAAGTTTAAGCTTATCGTGAAGACGTATCAGTTACTGACGAAGATGGATCTGATGTGATAGGAAACTGTGCCAAGAGCCCATTTATGTCAGGAAAGTAGTAGTAAGAGCCATTTAATAATAATAAGTCTTATCCTAACTCATTCTGAAAGATAACGGGAGACACAAACTGTAATAAACTTTCCATGAATAGATAATAAAAACAAATCTTCTATCTTTCTCAATCTTTATAGTCTATATCTGTTTTTAATACTCTATCTCTGTTCTATTATAAGTCACACAGATCACACATCATACATTTAACTTCTCTGTTTATTCAATGAACACACGTTAATAAGTAATAGATAGATCAGTAGGTACTTTTTCCGTGAAAGAGAAAACTTCCATACATCCTCAATGATGTTTAAAAAAATATACCTAGATACGTCATGCCCTTACAAATCAACCAAAAATCTATTCCGAAAAGAGCTACAACACACACACGTTTATCTTTTGTTTCACTACACCAATCACACTGTAATAATCCACGAAGGCATTTTAACGTTGTATGTCAAATCTCAAACACTTCTGACAACAACAAAAGCGTCTTGTATTGACATAACGACTGAGCAGACGAGGTCAACTGACTGCTCTTACGATCTTCATCTTCGGCGCGTTAGTGACATATCTACCTCTTTTTTACTTATAATATCCTAACAATCTTTCACATCTATCTAATATTATAAAGTTGAGGAGTTTGTTTGGTTGAACGCGCTAATCTCAAGAACTACTGGTTCGAATTGAAAAATTATTTTTGTGTTTGATAGTCCATTTATCGAGGAAGTCTATAGGCTTTTACCATCATATATTTTAGTAGTAAGTTTTTTCCACAAATTAACGCGCGTGACACCGCGCGACACACCTAGTTCATAATATTAGCAGAAAGTAGGATACCAAACATAAAGTACTTTATGGATGTCCCATTACCTACATCTTTTTTCAAAATAACCAACATCTTAAACGACTTAACAACGTCGTTGAATAATCTATTAGAAAACACGAGCAGTATTATGAAATTATCTCATTTATTATAATATTTTAGAAGTATGATTTAACTCTAGGATATTAAAATAATTTAATTATTAACTTACCACAAAACCGATACACCCACAATTAAATCAAAACATGATAACACATCACTTCAAATCAAATGTTTTGAGTCACAAACAGTCAAACGAACAAAATGGTCTTAGAACACTCCTACAAGCTGAGTCCAGCTTCAAATCCGACTAAACTACCTAAAGTATACATGAGCTATTATCCCAGCGTGTATACACGAATGTTCGTGCTTCACGACTGACAGCTACCCTTAGAATTTGGGGCGTCACTTACCCGAGGCGCCACCCCTATCGAGTCAACCAACCATTCACCCCCTATCGCTGTCCTGTTCTCGCGAAGCAACCACTATTACACGGTAACCTTTCTCGAAAACTAACCCTTGTTACCAGGTGGTAAGGTTATCGCCAGATCAGGTTTTGCTGGTGGTGGCTGCGTAATCGATCGTCAAAAGTGAGTAACAGCCTAAAGCCTAACACAATTAAGGGTTGGTACTTACCCCCGAATTGTCGAAACTCTCGCACCGGTAAATGGTTGTGGTGTTTCGGAGAGTGCTAAATACTGTCGGGGTTGAACCGCGCGGTTGTAATGAAGTTAAGTAGGATCGTAAAATGATGGAAACCAAACGTCGTAGAGACATATTAAAACTGTTGATCGACGCCTTTACCTACATGGAAAATGTTTGAAATATGTACTGTTATTTAGAGTATTAGAACGAAGTTCCTTATCGCGCGTTATGGAAGGGGGCTAGACGGAAAAAATTCTTACGAAAAGTTGTCACGACACTTTTTGAAGTTGTACAGCGCCATCTAGTTTCATATTACTGAATTGTCACGACAGTTTTTGAAGTGATTCAGTAATATGAAACTGCTGAGCGCGTAAAACAATACTTAAAGCGAAAGGAACTTCGTTCCATCCGGGTGTCCCTTGACACCTCTCAAGTTTTTTATTAATGCAAAATCCTATAGCATTGTTTGGAAGAATTTTAATCTTGTTTTATTATTATATTTTTTTTCGTAACCTTTTTTTCTACGGCTGGGAAACGGGGAGCATTCACATCTCCCATAGTTTCAGAGATTGGGTGGTATGGTGGCTGAAAAACAACGCTACGTGGGACTAAGGTCCAGGGTTGGCAGAAGCTGAGCCACTTCCTTTGCCCACACAACAGCTGTTTAGTATAAGTTTATTTGTTTCATTCGTGTATTGTTCATGTGTGATTGAATATTAATAATAAGTAGTCTACAGACTGGTCCGACTTTTCTATGTTTATTATTGAATCTCAGGAAAGAATCACCATTCAAGTTCTGTACCTACTAAGGAGCTATTTAAGTAACCGTTAGTGACTCTGAGTTGGGGCGATAGTTTGCCCACTAATGGTCGTAGCGCACATATCAACTCGGAGAGGTATCGTCACCGGATCGCCTCGCCGTCAACCTAACGTAAGCGCGTTACCAACCGACCAACAGCTCCAAATCGACTCGGCTACGGCTAGGTGACGCCGCGCTTACGGCTCGAATGACAGCAGTTCGCCGACGCAGCGGTAGCCGCGGCGCGGCGCGCGCACGAGGAAACGGAAAGTCGAAGGATAGCGTACGGTGAGACGTAAGCGCGGGTACGGCAAGTCGTCCACGCACCGTACCGCGGTTCGTGAGCTTGTCTCGAGGCGAGGCGATTACGTTACGAATCCGATAAGTGTGCTTTACAGTAGGGAGTTTCATACAAAGAATACTGACATGCAAGAGTTGATACGTTTACGAGTTGATATGTGTGCTACGACCATAACCCGGAGGGGTTAGCAAACAATTGGTGAAGACCAATTCGCTAGAGCAGCGGGGAGCAGTATGCTTTAGACCTCCTCAGTAATATGACACCCAAGGCCGGTAGTGGGCCTGGTTGAGGCCAGTTGACGCGAGGGTTTCCGGGATCGATTCCCGGCTAAAGTAGACATTTGTATGACACAGTCATGTTTTTGTGCTATTTTTTGCATAAATTAGGATTTATATACCTATTCTTCGTTTCAAATCATTATCTAGTTATTATTAGTGAATATTCGGCGATGTTCAGGCAGATTTGAGCGAAAGATACTATTGACAGCCCTGCTTATAGTTGATAGACGTGATGCATTTAAGCAAGGAGTCCCGAGTTCGAATCCCGGCAGTTCCGAATACTCTGTCCGCCACCAACTTTGTCACCGACCGGACACCAACTCTCCGCACTGCTTCAGACAATACGGGGTCAATCCATGAGTAAAAGCTAGGCTTTCGTGGTGCACCGAGATTAGCAACAGATAAGATACCAGATCCCTCCTATTTTAGCAGATAAGACTATGAGAGATCCCTTCTATTTTAGGCTAGGTTCTGTAGCACCTAGTTTAATCCCGGCGGTATTTGAGCATGGTAGAGTATTTTTATCTTTCTAGCTGATTACTTCAAAGTCTTCAAACTACGTGCAATGTTTTGGGCGGCAATGCAGCAGATGCTTTTGATGTTACTAGGCTGATCTGGTATTATGTTTCCCTGAAGCCTGCCTGTCCAACTACCATCATCTTGCTTGAGTCACCCAAACGACTTATTCCGGCTGGGCTTCAGAGTCAGTACTTTCTTCTTTCGTTCTTCCGTCTTCTTTTTCTCAGTCAAAATCTAAATCAAAATCATTTACTCATATAGGTATCACTGATACACTTATACGTCATTTCTTGAATCTACCGTCATTTCGGAAAGGTTAAGAAAAGGCGAAAGAAGTTTGCTGGCAATGCATCGGTGATCTTTGGCGATACTGATAATTACAACGACACAACTTATTAGGTGGCTCGCCCGCATTGTCGGCTACAGAAAAATATATCAATAAAACATTAAAGTACAAATATTGTCATAGAACAGACATTCCGAACAAAATGTGTCCCGCCCGGGAGGTTCGATTTTCAAAATTGAGCCCGCGTTCTCCTTTCAAAATGGAGCGAATCCATTGAAGATTGAAGCCACGTGGCGCCAATGCATTGGAACATACATGGTGTTCGCGGTGTCGGTTCTGTACGCTAGTAATAATACTTGAATGCAATAAAAAGGATATTAGCAAATGAGCGCACAAACCACACTGGCTAACGCTAGATGAACTCTCTTTGTGTAGTTAATTGCGCAGCCATTAAACAGAGTAGAACCTCGTAGTTAATTGCGCCATGATAGTTGCTGGCTTGCTGCTCATGGTGTGCAGCCCTCGGCCTACGGCTGAAGACACTTGTGATTGTAATAGGATGTGTGTTTGAAGTGTTATCCATTTTTGGTCTCCGTAAATTAAAGAAATCCTTCAATTTTTTTGATGTGAAACATGTAGTGGCGTTGTTTAATTTTGGGACATTATTACCTATGTATAATATTTTTTAAATGGGACGCGATTTTTTAAATGACCGGGCTATGAATAATTTTTTTATAAATTTTCGTATCGCCTAACAATTGATCAGATATCGAGCGGGATGAAAAATGATTAAATTACTGAAATGACTATTAAAAATAGGGGTTGGTGATAGAAGGGTGAAAATTTAGGGTTGTATGTATTTTTAATGCTACATTATAAAATATAATATAAAAAAATTTGTCCAAAAAATAAAAAATAAATGTTAGGGATAGTGTTACACTTAGGGGTATGAAAAATAGGTAGTAGCCGATTCTCAGACCTACTGAATATGCATATAAAATTTCATAAAAATTCCGTTTCAGAGGAGTATGGTAACTAACATTGTGACACAAGAATTTTATATAAAAGAATGTAACTACCTAGTAAGTATTTGGATACTTCATTTTCCTTTTCTACGTTACTAACATAAATTACTAAAGCAATAAACATTAAAATATTATTATTTTAATAACAAAAACACATAATCTGACTCAAATACCTACTAAGTTGTATCATATACGTGTTGAAGACTATATACTATAGAGGCAAAGCCTGTACGACGCTAACTACTAGCTGCTAGATAGCCTTTGTGCGGTTAATTGCACAGCCGTTAAACGAAGCCGGTACCCACTAGCGAGTGTAATCGACCCATCACAGATAATAATTATAAACTATACAGTTTGCCGGCAAAGCTCTGTATTATCCGGTGTATTTTGGTTTTAGCACAGAATAAATAATACTACTTATATGTAACTAATGGCACTTTGTGTCTATCGGTTTATCGGGTTATCTACCGGTTTATTAATAATAATTTAATGTAATGGCACTTTGTGTTTACCGATTTATCGGATTATCTACCGGTTTATTAATGATAATATCATTGAGAAACTAATACCAGTCATAAATACCAGTGATAGACTAATTCAACACAATTGAAACTCGATTCAAAAATTATTTATTTCAAATAGGCCAGTTTGTAGCACTTTTGACACGTCAAAATCAGTAAAATGATTGTTCATTAGAAATAAAATAAATAAAATGGTCTAAATTCGAATCCTGAATGCAAATCTTTGCAAAAAGTCATCCAGGTATATTATTATGCGTTACCTATTAAGTTAATTACTTACCTAACATTTGCTTGTAGACAATGATATTATAAGTAAAAAAGATAAACATCATTGCTTATAGAGGAAAACATCGTGAGGAAACCTGCACACCTCAGAGTTATATAGAATCAATGATATTTAAACTTATAATATCATTGTATAGAATGTTGTCAAAGGTCTGTCAATTCGCACTTGGCCAGCGTGGTGGCGGCCTGCAGTCCTGCACCCCTCCCAGTGAGAACCCGAGCCCAGCAGTGGGAAAGTTATGAGTTGTGATGAAGATGATGAAACATTTTATTTTAACACTTAGGTTATATTAGGCTATTGTTTTAAGAAACCAAACGCCCCAACTCAGAGTCACTAGTAGTTACTTTAATCTTTCCTTAGTAAAGAATCCCCATACAAATTCTGTAGGTACTAAGGAGCAATTTAAGTTACCGTTAGTGACGATGAATTGGAGCGTAAATCTTTTAAGTAAATTAAATAAATACATAGATTAGGTACATATTTAATCTATTTACACAAAAAATGCTATATACCTAATTTCATTTACGTTTATTTTTTGTTGAGCGAATTTGTTATTTTTGCAATATTATAAATACATATTTTGAAAGTATCTTTTCTATCGCCAACTACAATTAACTCTCTGAGAACAATATGAAAAGTTTCTTCAGCTTCACTTCAGCTCACCAAACCAATCCATTTTTAATACGCACGTAAGTTGGTTTCCGTGTAGGAAACTGAGAAAGGACGTTCAACCATTAGGTTGTTATATCCGTCCAAAAAATAACCACCAAAAGTTAAAAGGGTCTGATTATTACGTATAAGTAGATACTCAGATCAGAGAGAATAAAACAGACCCCTTAAGGTTCCTACAAGGGCAATTATAG
This sequence comes from Thymelicus lineola, assembly GCA_963932265.1. Taxonomy (NCBI): domain Eukaryota; kingdom Metazoa; phylum Arthropoda; class Insecta; order Lepidoptera; family Hesperiidae; genus Thymelicus; species Thymelicus lineola. Next base: position 2,587,404 of record OZ010703.1, on the reverse strand, counting down.
GGGTAAATTAGTCGACAGGGACCGCACACCAAGGCGGAAAAGCCCAAGGCTACCACACTAATTTTCGTTCGCGTCACATCCTTCATGATACACATTTTATCATCACAACCATTACTGCATTACTACGAACGAAGTCCTCAACGTGACATGTTGAGCAAGCGATGGATTAAACGTGCAAACAGTTTTCCAGCAAGGATTGAAATAATAAAGGAAGCTAGCATTTCGCCAAAGGGCGTAAGAAATGAATGAATGGGTATTTAAGGGTCCTGCCAGACAGTCCTTGTTCCGTGGACGGCAACAAAGAAGTATTTATAGGAAAATTTAAAAGCTAATTGGTCGGGAGAATAAACTGGGGATTGTTTTAATGAGATAAGTTTAGCGTTACCATGGAAGGATTGTTTGCGTGCAGTATCGTAAGAGAAGTTTGAAAGCATAGCTTATTGGTAAGGTAAAATATTATAGCTTATTATAACACGGATGGTCAATGACAAGGACGTCTATTCCGTGTATAACTTTGAAGGTTGTAGTGCTGAGAAAATTTTGCCGTTCTTCCTTCTCCATAATAAAGTATTTTGAGATCGGCAGCGGAAACAAAATTATTATTGTGCAATGATATTTAAAAAAACACAGATACGCCATGCCCTTACAAATCAACCAAAAAATCTGTTCTGAAAAGAGCTACAACACACACACGTTTATCTTTTGAGTTTTGATTCACTACACCAGTCACACTACAATATTACACAAAGGCATTTTAACGTTGTATGTTAAATCTCAAGTACTTCTACGAGTACAACAACAAAAGCGTGCGTATCGTCTTGTATTGACAGAACGAGCACGAGCAGACGAGGTTAATTGACCGCTGTTACGATCTTCATCTTCGGCGCGCTAGTGACATATCTACCTCTTTTTTATTACTTATAAATATCATTGTTATTGTTAAGTATCTAATCAAATGACGACCCTGTAGCCTAGTTGGTAGCGACTCTGCCTGCGAGGCGAGGGGTCCCGAGTTCGATACCCGGCCGAGGCAGATTCAGATATTTATGTGACAGATGTTATATGTATCGTTCATGCCACCCGCGACACAGGTGAACCTTTAGCGAGGGTATGAGTGTGCAAGCGTTTATAAATAAATCCAAATAATTGCATTGAAACTGGTAACCAAATATAACACCAGTAGATCCAGCGAAGTATAATAATCAACTCTGATCACTGTGGTCTTTGGGAACGTAACACCTAGGTTCCCACTGTACAAATAAATATAATAAAATATATACCTACTAACTACTGACAACAGCTAATACATTTAACAAAATTTAATATTATAACCTGAGTAGATTAATTTTCGAAAAGTGTTTGCAAAAACCTACTTGGAATAAAAATACTTAATTTATTTTCAAAACATTTCATTTTATTTCAAAACCTTTTCACGAAAATCGAAACGTTTCATTTGAACGACTACTACTGACATCTAGTGGATCTTATCATTAGTCATGATCACGGACCCCTTGGTAAACTTGCGGCGATAATCGTGTTAGTTCTATTAGTTAGTGGGCTAGTCAACAGATGTCACTGTAACAAAAAACTTTGCCGTGTTGAAGCGGGTTTGAACCCGCTAAGCCCAATCCGACTGCGCTGGATGTATAGTCGCTGAAGTCCATGGGCAACCATAGCCAGGTACTCCAAACACAGTGGCGGATTATCCGTAAGGCAAACTGGCGCCAACAGTAGCGGGGCGCCAGGACGGAGCGTCGATGAAGGGGCGGCAGGCGACCTTTTTTTAGAGGGCGCCATATTTAAAATGCAGCCAAATACGTTGCTAAAAGTGCACTGAATCCAGAGTCTGTCCAGTCTAAGGCAACATGGGATAAGCAGAATAAGCTACTTATTTTGTTCTCCACAAAAATGACATTAGGTATTTGTTGGATTGATTTGGTTGAATGACCACTGCCACAAGGTGTGGATTACTGATGACTGCAGCGAGATATAGCCATGCGATCGAGAGGCTATGGATAGATGGTTCCTGTGCCTCGCTGCGGAATCTGCATGTGGTTATAAGTAGGTATTTTGGTCGCCAAAAGGTGCCCATAATAAAGACTAGAACGTTCTTAGTTCCAAGTTCCGATCCGACCGTCGTAGAGTAAGGACGTCTCGCGTCCTTCCTGCGTCAGTCTTTATCGGCACTATATCGGCGTCTCTTTCTAGAGAAGCCAACCAAACCGGTTCGCGTAATCCGTACTAGTCTCGCGCGTGTGCTGTGCAGTGCAGTTCGCAGTTGTGGTGAAGTGTAGTGCAAGTACCGACGTTGTTAGAATAGTATTTCTTTAAGCTTTAATGCTTATGTGGCCATAAGCCAAGTCAACAACACAAGTAAGTCTTTACCTGTGTTCATTATTATTATTAGGCACACACCTCGGTCCAATCACAGGACCGATACAGTAGAATTATTATTATTACACAACAAGTACACACTCTACCTGCTTCGGCAAGTAGTGACCCTTTTTCTACTACCTGTTGCTGCGGGACGCTATGGCGGCGCCCGCAGCAACCGATATGGATACCGAGGGGCTTGTAGATTTTCTAGCACAGAAATACCCGCATGTCTTAGAATCGTATAAAACGAAGCGATGTCCCATCCGTATGCAAGTCACCTTCAGTGACAGTCCGAGCTCCGAACTAGAACCAACTGTGCCCATAGTCGAGCCAGAATCCGCCGCGTCCGACATGGACACGGCTGATGCTGAAGCCTCATCCGATGATGCGTCTGACGGTTTTACCACCGTCACAGGGCGTAAAAAGAGGAAGGCCAAGGAAACTAAGTCCCCTGGACCAGCTAAGAGACCCCCGGCACCGGTAGTTTCACCCAAACCCATTGAGTCCCAGCCTAAGTTGCAACCCCGCCCAACCTCAGCTGAACCCGAGGGCCCTAAGCCCAAATCTCCGCCTCCCTTGTTTTTAAGGGAAAAATCCAAATGGGAAGCGCTTTCCCAGCTTATGAAAAACAAGTGCATAAATTTCACTTCGGCCCGCTCCACGGAACAAGGCATTCGCCTTCAGTTAGTATCTGCGGACGATCACCGCCGCCTCACGACCGTACTCCGAGAGCAAAACATAGGTTACCACACCTATGCATTGGAGGAGGAAAAACAACTTAGGGTCGTCATTAAAGGCGTCCCTAAGGAACTAGAAATGGAGGTCATTTCAAACGACCTCAAATCTCAGGGCCTACCCATCAGGGAAGTCCACCGTATGACCAACGGTCGCACCCGTAAACCTTATGATATGATTCTCGCCATCTTAGACCTCTCTCCTGAGGGGAAAGCCGTTTTCAATATCAAAACGGTGTGTCTACTCACCGGCATCACAGTGGAGACCCCGTATCTCAAAACTGGTCCAGGACAATGCCATAGGTGTCAATTATATGGCCATTCAGCCAAAAACTGCTTCGCGCGTCCGAGGTGTGTCAAGTGCCTGGGTGACCATGGCACCACTGACTGCTCAAGGACACCTGACTCTGTCGATCCGCCCAGCTGTGTCCTCTGCCAATCGCAGGGACACACAGCCAACTACCGTGGCTGCCCAAAAGCGCCACCCAAAAAGCGCCCTTCTTACGGTGCTAGGTCCAAACCCCAGCCTTCCGCTCCTTGGAGAGCAACCGCCCCTCAGGCTCCCATTAACGCAGCCGTATTCCCGGTTCTTCCACCCCCGACTCGCAACGCGTGGGCCAAGCCCCTTGTGAGCAAACCAGCGCCTCCGACCCAGTCGGAATCCGCACCCAAACCAAAGACTCCAGCAGCCCCCGCCCCACGCAAAGCCCTTGAGGAAACTATCTCTACAGTAGTTCCGGATCAGCGATCAGCTGACATAAATGCGGATATTCTGATGTTGGGCGAACTCTTAAAGGTCGTCAACCTGAATGAACTTAACATCCTCGCCTCAGAAGTGAAAAGAGCGCAGTCGCCCTCCGAGCTGTTAAAGGCCATGAGCGATCACTTGTCCCTACTAAACGCCCTGTCGCGTTTCCTCGCCCCATAATACTAGCCTTAATATGGATAGTACACCCAACATAGGAACACTCACCTTAGGTAGGGTAAAACCCAGCTCTCTAGCCATAGCGTCTTTCAACGCGAATGGCTTAAAAACCCAAATCGATCTCGTTCGTGAATTCCTCACAACCCATCAAATAGATGTAATGACAGTGCAAGAAACTTTTCTAAAACCAAGCGTACGCGACCCCAAAGTTGCGAATTATAACATCATACGCGACGACAGGGTAACATCGAGTCTCGGTGGAACTGTGATCTACTACAGAAGGTCCTTGCACTGTACCCCACTAGAACCACCCCCTCTCATCAATCTAGAGGCGTCCGTCTGCCAACTGGCTATGTCCGGTCACAGGCCAATCATTATTGCATCCGTGTACCTTTCTCCTAGCAAAGACCTTCTCGAGGTAGACCTGAGGGCTTTGTTTGCTATGGGAGAATCGGTTATTTTAGCCGGGGACCTCAACAGCAAACACCCCAGGTGGAACTCGATCAAACAAAACAAAAATGGCACTAAGCTAAACAAACTGACGGACAAACTAAGTTTCGAGGTCATAGCGCCCCTCACCCCGACAAGATTTCCCGTCAGTGACCTTCAGTCGCATAGCCCTAGCATCTTGGACATAGCAGTCCTCCGAAACGTTACTCTTCAAGTAACAAATATAGAGGTCCTACATGAACTAGACTCGGATCACCGTCCGGTACTAATTCATTTAGGCTCCCGTGTCACTCAGTCCAGTACCAAAAGGGTAATTAACTATTCCAAATTAGCTAAAACGCTAAACACCCCCGATTCACCTCAACTGAAGGTAATTCCTGAAACCATTTCTACGGCAGAGGACGCCAACCTTGCCATCCAGGCCCTCACTAGCCACGTTCAGAATTCCACCCTTGAGTCGTCTCGGGAGATCGTAGTGGCGAACGATCGCCGCTACGAGCTCCCGGATGACGGCAAGGCGCTCCTTACTGCCAAGAATGCAGCTACCCGTAAGTTTGATAGATGCCCGAATCCGGATAATCGGAGAAATCTGAATTATCACAGGAGGAGGGTAAAGGAATACATGAGCGAGATTCGAAATACGAAATGGGACAACCTAATGGAGGGAATCGCGCCTTCACACACTGCCTACTGGCAACTTGCGAGATCCCTCCGATCAAAGACTGCTCAGTCAATGCCTCCATTGACTCGTCCGAACCTACCACCCGCGTTCGACGACCTAGATAAGGCCGAATGCCTGGCCGACAGTCTTGAGAGCCAATGCACTCCCAGCACACAGCCCACAGACACATCCCACGTCGCCCTAGTTGAAAGCGAGGTAGAGGCTAGGCTCGCAAGACCGCCCGCCGATGACCCACTACCGCCCATTACCATTGACGAAGTGCGCGTCACTCTAAAGTCCATGCACCCCAAAAAGGCACCGGGCCCCGATCGTATAACCAATAAGGTCGTACAACGCCTTCCTCCATTCCTTCTAGCCCTGCTCTTAGCAATTTTTAACGCTCTCCTATCCACCTGCACCTTCCCAGACGCCTGGAAAGAAGCTGAGGTGATAGGCATTCACAAGCCCGGTAAACCTAAAAACCAGCCTTCGAGCTATCGTCCTATCAGTTTGCTAAATACGTTTGGCAAAATCTACGAAAAGATACTGCTCGGCCGCCTCAAGGCGGTCGCATATTCCAAAAACCTTATAATGGATGAGCAATTCGGCTTCAGAGCCAAACACTCGTGTGTTCAACAGGTGCACCGAATAACGGAGCACATCCTTGAGGGCTTAAATCGCAAAAGGCCCAGAGGAACGGGTGCCCTCTTCTTTGACGTGGCCAAAGCGTTCGACAAAGTTTGGCACAGCGGCTTGATTTACAAGCTTTACCAAATGGGAGTGCCAGACAGACTCGTACACATCATGCGAGACTTTTTGACGAATCGCAAATTCCGCTACAGAGTGGAGGGCACACGCTCCTCTATCCATCCCTTAAGAGCCGGAGTACCACAAGGCTCGGCGCTCTCCCCGCTTCTCTATACACTGTACACCAGTGACATGCCCAGGCACCCACTGGTGCAACTGGCCCTATTCGCGGACGACACCGCTTTATATACCACGCACCCAGTGCCAGCCCGCATCACCAAAACTCTCCAAACTGCGACCACCGCCCTAGGCGAATGGTTTAGGAAATGGAGAATTGAGGTCAATCCCGAAAAAAGCTCAGCCATATACTTCAATAGAGCCCGTAAAAGGAAAATGACACGCCCCGTGTCAATGTTCGATCGTCCCATTCCCTGGGAAAAACATGTGAAATACCTGGGAGTCACTCTTGATGAAAAGATGACGTTCCACACACATATCAAACAGATTACAAACAGGGCCGCCTTCATACTAGGGCGATTGTATCCGTTGATAGGCAAGATGAGTAAAATGTCGCTCCGTAACAAGACGACACTTTACAAAACTTGCGTCCGTCCCGTTATGACCTACGACAGCGTGGTGTTTGCACAGAGGCAAACCATCTCGCTGCAGCGGATTCAAAATCGCTTCTTGCGCATGGCCACGGGCTGCCCGTGGTTCATACGTAATGTAGATCTACATCGCGATCTCGAGCTTCCCAGCATAGCTCATTACATGAAGTGGCTCTCCACGAACTACTTCAAGTCCGCTGAAGCCCATCCCAATCCCTTGGTGGTTCAAGCGGCCACCTATGTCCCCAACAAGAACGCTTCGTCCTTGTTCAGGCGTCCTCGAAATGTGCTAGAAGACCCCGATGACGAATTCACGATCGCAAACGCTCCCTCGGAGCAAAACTCCCACTCACAAACACACCACACAGACACACTACACGCACAGCGTCGCCGCCGGCGGCGACGAGGTCCTGTTTTCTGTACGGCCGCCACAAGGCATTCCCGCGTGAGCGGCCATCCTGTCCCGATGTCCTCCAACAGGCGACGTCCTAAGCCGAGGTCCGAACCCCACAGGGGGTGCCCTTAGGACGTCGCATGCCCCTACTGCTCGAGGTGTGGAGGATAACTCCCACCTCGCAAATATGTCTTCTCGGCTGAGCCTCTCCAGGCTCGCCTTCCTGTCCGCGTGAAGCTGTAAAGGCCACTAGGGCCAATAGCAACTATCCATTCGAAAAAAAAAAAAAAAAAAAAAAAAAAAAAAAAAAAAAAAAAAAAAAATCTTAGTTCCAGCTGTAATGTTAACTTAATAACATAATACAATTAAAGGAAAATAATAAGCCACAAATCTGTTCAAAATAATTTATTTTCAACAACATTACGTATAAAACACTTTACTGCAATATTTAACCATACGTACCTATGAACTAAAACTACTGATCAATTTTATTAAAATTGGACTTTAACTGTCGTACGTAAATTACTCTGATTTCAACCTTACAGGTTATTTTATTAGGTTTTATTTGCATCGTTAGAAGGTGGGTAGTTCGACAATAATGTATGAGGGTAGCTTTCAATTTTAGTAATGTATTTACCACTGATTTATATTGTAGTTGAAACATATGGAGTCATGTTTACGCGTTACTTAAGCAATATTAATGACCCATTTTAAACGCTTTGTCTAATGATTTGGTCAGTCATAATGTACGTTCTAAAATCATAATTTACTAACTCTGGGTTTGATAATTAGTTATTTTATTTACTACAATATCAATCAGTCGATATTAAAAATTAATCTCGATACGCATGATATTGATAAACTACCTCTTAGGCTTTCAAAGGCAGTCGGCAATATAAATCATACCAGGTTTCTAGGAAGTACTACGTCTGCAAAAATAAAGCGCGAAAATGACGTAATTGGTACACATTTTTTTCGCGCGCCATTCCGCTATTGCGCTTAATTATGTCTTGCAGAATTTTTGCCCAAATTACGACAGATGGCACTACAGTTAACATGTGTACTAAACTTACTACATTGTCCGTAAAAGGCACTCCGTTAATCCTACACTAATATCCATTCGTAGTTCCAATATTCAGATAGCAATATTTTAAATTTCCCATTGCCAACTGTCTTCAAAGCAAACTTTTTTAAATTCAAGATATTTCCAATCTTAATTTTGTATTAATTACATAACCATTAAATAACAGTGAATTTATTCATCAATATACATTTTTGTATTTGAAATTGATATGAAGCATTTTCTATAAGGCAAATACACTTCCAATTATAAGCATTGGTAATTAATTAAAACCTACTTAATATTAAGAAATATTCCGTAAAAACGTTTGACTAAAATCTTAACTTAGAACAGTTCGAAGATTGATAAGAGTATTATAATTGGCAGAATGTTAGATAGCTTCTGTAAAAAAATATAATCATAAAGTTTTTTTTTATTTAGTAGTGACGCCTTTTTCAAAGTGTTACTACACAAGAAAAAGGTCCGCAGGTTTATAATATAAATGTAGTAAGAAATATTAACCACATAATTGTCCATCATTTCCCTTAGGTCTACAGAAGTAATTTTGAAGGTTATTTGGCTCAAGAAAATTACAATTAAAAATATGCCTTACTAAAAAGAATGGGTAACCCTGTAAATAGTATTCTTGAGTAATGTAACTGAATTTACATATCTATAAGCAAAATATACGCACAAAGCATTTTTCTGTAAGTAGAACACTTAAGACATAAAAATATGTCACGAATTATTTACTCTATTTATATTGCTGCAACAAAATTTTTTGGTCTGTACAAACACCATACAAATGTTAAATAATATACATCCATGAACACTTAAAGATCTACACACCTACATAGATTTCCAGGACAATCCACACTTACCGATTTAGAATTGTAAATAAATTGTTGAAATAATCTGGACTTTCCACTCCAATTACCCCTAACATGGAAGATGTCAAATTATTATTTTATTAGCAAACATTTTAAAAATATGTATTAAAAAACTTGATCCTAAATCGGGACATGTAATGTTTTCTTTTTATTTTCGAGGGCAAATGTTCACTGTATTTTATCTCTGATGGCCAGTCTCACGTGATACCTTTAAGGGTGTTCTATACAACTATAATGTCATTTAACTCTGAATACGAAAGCTTGAGCTCTTATTCAAAATTGTCGCAGAGAAGAAAAATTTACTTGTTTCTGCACTTAGATACTTTTTACTTTTTATGCGATAGTTTTAAATTAGAGGTCCTTGACCTTTCTATTCATAGTTTAATGGCATAGTAAGGTCAATAAATAGAAAAGGAATATGAATGAAAATTAAATATTAGTGTTTACTTTCCTGATTTATGCTGTTATTAAAAATGCGATTTTTTCTCATTCATAAGGTTAAATCCACTACTCACTTAGCATTCATACAATAACTTCCAGTTCTTACCACCTGTATTAAAAGCTGCTCTAAATTACCTACCTTAAACTTCAGTCAGCCTTGTTTTATTTAAAAATTTTAACAAAACAAATTGAATATCGTAAAAAACATGGCGGTATTTGTTATTAAATTCAAATTTCGAAGTCTATTCCAATGTCTTTTCAACACCTTTATAACCAACCAGTGTCTCCACGATTTTTGCCTACTTAATTTATTCTATTAATCATTCATTTTATTATTAAAGTTATAAATATAAAGGTTATTAATAAAGCTATATTGATAACCACGCCAAACTGCAATGATGGCTATCATAAAATTGAAAAATATAGGTATATTTTTTATCCTGCCTTAAATAATTTTAGTGGAGAGGAAAATTAAGAAATTAGAAACATTTCAAGCACCATAGATTTCAATTTCTACTATAACTACATTCAGCCTTTAGTCAACTGAAACCTGTATCACGAAACTAAAAAGTACGTTACGTTAGCTCTTAGCACCAACAAAATATTATCCTTCGCGAATTACTTGAATGAACTCTCTTAGGCTTAAACAAAACAATTTTTATATAAAAATATATTTCTTCAATCACTCTTCGTTAGTAATTTGATGTAAATCGTGTAGCATCTCTGCAATTTTTTCCCCAAACAAAAATATTTTATTTGTAACATACCTACATATATAAAATAAATATAGATCATAGATAGTCAGATCTATATCGATATTATGATCGCGCGGTACCGCGCGGAACGATCATCATATTATATGTATATCATGTTTGTAAACTTTTGGGAAGAGGAAAATCAAGTTGATATTAAGCTGCTCTCAGCATTTCAAACTAGCAGCTCAAACTAGAAAACGATAATAGGATACGGTAACAGTAAAAAAGATTAGACCACTTTATAACGGTCGCATTTCTTGAAAGAGCCAAATGTTAATTGGCCATATCGCATATCGTTGAATGTTTAATTATTTGGCTATAAAATTTTGTCTTAATGTTGTGTATTGCAAAAAATATATAATTAATTTACCTTTGTGTTGTCTTTTTATACAACAAGGTTATGAAAGGTGTCAATGATTAAATTGAATAAAGAATTAAGTGTTGTTGTTTAATTTCGATGAATTATCAAAATAAAGTTTAGCGTGAACATGGTGAAAAAAAAGTTGTTCTATGCAATATTTAACCCTTCTCTCAATAGGATTAAACCTTAAAACCTTTTACTTCTATTTTGCGCCATATTGCACAATGGTCAACAATCAACGCCTAATAAAAAGTTCAACAACTAACAGTGTGTGGCTAGTATATAAAATAACTAAAAACTGAATTCACTGAGAGCCAGGACAAACGAACGAAGTACCGTAGTGGCATCAAAGACAGTTATGTTAAAATTAAAATTCAATTTAATTTCCTCCACGCTATGACTGAAATTCACGTGTTTCGACGTTACATCAAATATACTGACAAATGAAATTCGTATAGCATTAATTTCACTTAGCCAGAAGCAAATTAACTAAGCTGAATTTCAATACTGCTTCAAAACTATATTTTACAGGCCCATCGCAACATTTTAGTTTTATAACTTGAGATATTTTATTTATTTATTTTTTTAACTTGCGAGCTAATGTAGAAGTTGCTTTCGCTAATAGAAAACAGACTGATTTTCTAAAGAAAAACAGCCAAAAGAGGAAAGGTAAAATACCAAAACTCAGACAAAACTGTAGCATGAGGACGGCAGAATTTATAACTGAAGTCGTTTTACCATCATTTCGTCTCTCATCATCTTCATCACTTAACCGTTTTGAATTTCTTCATAACAAACACTATAACCATATCTTTCTTCTACTAACATTTAACATTGTCATTCGCAATAAGTAACCTATTAATATATGCCATATAAAGCGTGTAATATGCAGCTAAAAATACTCTACAGTAAAATTCTATGGTACGCAGTAACATTTTATTGTATTTTACAATATAGGAACAAAAATTTCAGTGATAATTTGGCACTGGAACTATAAACATCGGAAGCTATATCATACAATCATATTTTGAACAGCTGTAAAAATATTTTTTTATTACAATTCCTTTAGACATTTATAAACAGCGACAAAATTTACAAAATGCATATTAACCAAAAATATTTGATTGTGTATAAAACTGTTGTTACACAAATTAATTGCACGGTTTTAACGTTATTTTAATTGTCTTAGAAAACACCCAAATTCTTTCACGAACAAACAGTACATCAAGTTTTTCATATACTTAAACACTACATTCTTTGCAAATACGGCGACAAAATATTATACATCATAGCAATGAACATAATTTTAAATTGAGTTTTACAGCTTCAATTGAATACAGACCTACATCAAAATAAAATTTTATAATATATGGGTTAGTTACAGATATACACCGACATATATATAACAAAAATGATATCCTTAAACAAAAAATCAACAAACTTGTTAAAACTCAATTGAGAAAAAACAAAAGTTATAAAACAAAACGTAATTGCCAAATCGTTATTAAACCCATAATTTATACATATTTTTAATATATACAATTAAAATACAAAAATCTTTTATAGAGGAAGATCGATTTTTATAACATAATAAACAGCTTTCAAGATACGCGTTTAGTTTTGATTTTACACTAACATATAATAACCAAAGGATAAGTGGTAACCGCATTCTATGGACATTATACCGTATTTGGTTGACGGCAAAGACTCGCTAATATCAAATTACGACCTAACAATTTTAGGAGACCTTATACCAATATTAGGATACCGTATGGTCCACAGACCAAAAATAAGCTACTATGCAGCATAATAGGGATGTTGACTAATTTTAGGATTCAATTTTATTTTGTAGATAGAACCTTGTTCAAGAAAAAAATAGAATAAAAATAATAACGTTCAATTTAAAATCAAAAATTGGTAAACAAAAATCAATATCAAATTTCCCACCAAAAACGTCACGTGACGTCATTAACCGTTATTCAATACTAGCGGTCTATTGAAATTCGTTGAATTTGCTTATAAAATACGGACAATGGCGTCATATCCTCAAAATGGCGTTTGAGGACACGTGACAGTGAGTACTATTTTTAACATTTTAAATTAATTATATTTAATTTATTGTGATTCATTTCGATTAAAGCATAATATTTTAGGTGTTTAAATTGTTACCTTTAATACACATTACCTTTAAACATCCCTATTATGTAGTTTAAAAATAATTTTGTTACGCCCTTAGTAAGGATAGCGTTTTGATATCAGCAAAAGCCGTTACTTAACTGTAAGTTACTTAACTGTAAGTTAAGTAACTATAGTTTATCAAACGCATGCTTTGGCGAAATGATTATGCAGTATATTAGTAGTTTAGTTTAAGTGGTAAAGATTGGTAACAAGTTTTGACGGACTACCAGACCCTGAACGTTGTTTTATACATATTATTATGTAATAAATATATTTTTAACTTACACATTTTTATACATACAAGAGGTTATTCTTAACCAACGTAGACGAATACCCAATAACAAGAAATCAACAAGACCACACAAATGAAGCAGTTTTTGTAAGTAATTTATTATTTTTTATTATTTTTATGTCAATCAAATATAGTTCGTTAGACACTATAATGTAAAGTCTTCTATAACCAATTAACTTATATATATAACACATCATATATACGCATTAATTATGTATAAATATAACATATATTTTAATCAATTAATGCCTATTCTTATAGAAAGTATTATATCCTTTTAATTAACTGGAATTCATCCATTCCATTGTAAGTATGTGTTATGACAGCTATAATCTGAGCAGAATTGTCATATTATGTTTTAATGGGAACATAAATATGTTAAAGTACTCGTTCAGTTCATCAGTATGTTAAACGTGATCAATTTTATATGATGAACTAAGATTTTAGTGGTCTAGTTAATTTCTGAAGATGGCAGTGATCGTTGTGGTTAATGGGTATTCCATAAGTCCAGAAAAACTATGCAGAAAAAGTTGAAACGCGTATTTTTTTTATATCTTATAAGTTAATGCTTGACTACAATCCCACCTGATGGTAAGTAGCGATGTAGTCATTGGTGGTAAAGCACATTAACTTAGTAAAAGCCTATTCACTCTTGCCTTGAAGACACTCACATTATAATCGAGCGGAAATACCGACGCGGGCAATTTATTCCAATCCTTCGCTGTACGCATAATAAATGACGAAGCAAAGCGCTTCGTCCGTACAGGGGGAATGTCAACGACAAAGGGATGGATACCCGCCGTGCGTCGGGACGTTCGATGGTGGAATGGGGATGGCGGAATCAAATCATATAATAATCATTTACCGCATATATTCGAAACGTTTTTTATGTTAAATAATATGTTTAGATTGACGCGTCAGAAAAATGTTTAATTTATATTGACGATTTATGTTTTCGCAACAATTTCAACCCAATTACATGTTATATATTATTATTTACAAGGTTAGACAAATCAAAACAAGCGAGGCTTGTTGATCATGTAAAATACTGAAGTCTACTGAATAGTGGGTGCTTAGTTACATTTAAAATGCAAAATGCCCACAATTCGTTTGAAATCAAAGGTTTACCACAGTTCTACCTTGCAATCATTAATAATCATTATACCTTGATCGTTTCTGAGCTAACTTTATCCAGTCTTTGATTTACTACTACAACTACTGATTACAATATCGATCAGACATATAATTAATAAATACATGATTGATCAACGAGGTTTATTCATTGTTTTAATTTTAATTTAAAACATTTATTTCCCCTACACGTCTTCAAAATCCAATAAAACTGTTTGTTCAAATTATTTACTCGATAAGCCTCTATAATAAAAAACGATCTCGCGGGCTTAATTTTTGATCACAACACTAAAGTTTGTCTCTGCTCAAGTCCGCACGGCCCTTCAATTTCGAAGTTTATAGACAAAACGCAATATATGTTAATAATTAATAATGTACTTATTTGTACAACAAAACTTAACTCAAAAGCACAGAAGCATCTATTTTTATATCATACAACATTTTTTTTAATACGCAATTACGCGCAGTCTTTCAAAATACTAACTAACTATTATATACAAATTCACAGATGTTACGAAGAAATTTAATTAACTAACATAATATAAGAGGTAGTGTTACGAAAGCTATACATAAAACTATGTACGAAAAGAAAAATTAAGCTACTATTTACACCGGTTAACAGAACTAAGTAGGTCGCAGAAAACTATTAAAAATAATTTTACTAAAGGAATAGGTACATTGTGTGAGCAACATTATCGAATCAAAAATGTCTTTTCGATTGCACGCAACGAAACGCAACTGTCAACTTTACGGATGTCAACTGCCAGTGCGACAGATGACGAAAACGGCGCCAACCGTCAATTTAGATGCAAAGGCTGAGGTGTTTGTCAGGCTAGACCGTCATCGCTGCGAGGCTTCTCGCCTTTCCTCTTGTTCAATTTATTTTTCATATCTAGCAACATTTGCTCGAAGGACATGTCATCGTTCCTACGCACAGGGAGACTCGGTTGGCCGTGGAAAGCACTTTCAGTGTACTTCGCTTCCAGGCCATCTGTTAATGAAAAATAGTGTGAAAGAATCTTTTTTTATTTGAACATAAAAATGCAATCAATTTGGTTTGTTAAATCAGCCACACATCCTAATGTTTTTCCTTGTGTTGAGTGATGTTTCCTTCTCGTTAAAGGTCGTATACTCACCGAGGTCCGCGTAGCTCTGTCTACAGAAGTCCCTGCGGCCTCCAAAGCCCACATCGTACTGCGGGAAGCTGCTGGCAGACTCGACTGCCGTCCAGGCGTCTCTCTGGCGCTTGAAAGTTACAAAGCCGTACCTTGTCCTAAAAGAGCATTTTTTCGTTTATAAATGTGCCATAAATGTAAAAAAGGTAAAGTAAATATTATTTAATGTATCAAAAAATTTATACATATTTTCAATCAAAATATTTAACTTAAAATTCACACACATTTCTGTTTTCTCTGATGGTAGAAATAGTAGAATATTTGTTTAATGCATTAAGCTCGCCATTTCGCTCGCACTATGATATTTTTTTGTCAACGTACGATTAAAAGTTTTTTTTTGTACTTCCAACTTACCCATCTTCCTTAGTGTGAAGACGCACTTCAGTTATCGCACCGAACTTAACGAATTGAGCGCGGAGACTAGCTTTTGTTATGTCCTTTTCTAGCTTACCGACAAACACTATCCTTCTCTCTTCCACAGGCGCAATGGTCTCCCTAAAAACCAAAATCAATTTAAATAACGATGTAATTTAAATAGATTGAAAATACAGTAATTTTGTGAAAAGGCCAATTTTTTCTCATACTTAATGGTTTGGCCATTTCGTGAATATAAGGTGCTCAAACATATCTTAACTCAAATATACTTTTAAAATGAAACTTATTATTGAATTCCAAAAATAATATTTAAATAATAATTTACGAATAAGATACACATAAAAATTTATCCTGTACATAAACAATTTTTTAATTATCTTTATATTTTGCATTTCCATTATACCCCTTAATGGATTGACTTTATAGTACTAGTTTTCTATATCAATGAAAAGGATATCTTATACCTGTCTTCAGAGCTGTAGGGGCTTTTGAAAGTGGGTTTTCTGTAATCATCCCGTCTGTAAGAGCCAGACCTTCTGGACTTTCTCGAACCATCTGAAGAACTGCTTGACGATGATGAAGAACTATGGATAAAAGAAATGGCAATCAAATCAACCGCATAGATATTAACAAACCCATTTTATTATTAGTGACATTATTAAATATATCATTTGAATTCTATAGCATTATTCGGTACTTTGTATTTGAAAAAAAATACTGGAATACATATTAGTATAGGTTCTGTTTCACCACATCATTGTCAATTGGCGAGAATATGTTGTCTACACATAGCTCATAAAAATGAATTAAATGCCCAATGAGTAATAATTAATAAATTTAAGTAAGTGAAAAATTAATAAATTTTTCTTTAAGTAATAGCCTAACTATGAATACATACAAATAAATTCAAACTATTTCATTGAAATATTTCAGACACGCAAAATCATAGATTAACCACATTAAGAGATAGTGACTGTAAAAAGTTTAATATTAATATTACGTTTATTATACATACTTTGCTTTGCTTTGCTTTTATATTACATTTAAAAAGAATAGAAACAAGACAGCTTTAATAAATAGGCATTTAGTTTGTTCATTCCATCTAACATCCCCATCTTTTCATCTAGTTAATCTATGCAATGAACTTAACATAAAACAAAAAAAAACTGCAATATTTAAATTTCATACCAAACATAACCTCCCCAATACTTACGTAGAAGATGAGGAGGTTGACGACTCAGAGCTCTCTGAAACAGTCGGTTTCCTCACTGGAGGAGTAAGAGATCGATTCGGCTTTCTATCTGTACCATTATTTACATTGTACTGTGGACTGAGTTTTTTCTTGGGCATAGGACTTCGCGACCTGGTAGTATGTCTAGATTTTGATCGTGTTCTGTTAGAACGATAGTCTCTTCTAGGGGACGGCGTGCGACGACGATAAGGAGATCTGGATCGTATTCTTCGTTTCCTTCTATACGGAGAGTCTGATCGTCTATAGCGACGGTAGCGACCCCGAGAGCGCGATCTGTTACGGCTGTAAGACCGTTTGCGTCTATGATTTCGTGACGGAGACCTTGATCGTCTATATCTAGCCTCGTGACGGTCTCTTGACCGCGACCTCTTTTCAATAGACCGCGATCTGTCGACCTCTCGTCTACTCTCCGGTTTATGTTTGACAGCTGTCACTTTATCGTCTCCATTACTTGAACGTTTTCTTGCTCTAACTGGACTACCCTCGCTTGACAGTGACATGTCGCTATCTTTCCTTTTCCTTGGTGTCTCTTTAGGTTGCGGGGCATTTGCATTGTGTTCAGCTACGGGCGGTAGTGTGAAATGTGTAACTATATCAGTTTGAACAGTAATGTTCTCAGAATTGGGTTTAATTCTCTCCTTCTCCAGATAAAGAATAATCTTGTCTTCTCCATGTTCTGCATTGACATCAAATTCCTTTATCATTGCTGTTTTTATTCTCTTAGCGGTATCTCGTTTCTCTGCAGGAGAACTTGGTTTAGAATGTTTGTGCTCATTAGACGAGACCTGGGTAGCATTATTTGGAGCTTTCTTCATTACTGTATCCTGAATGCTCGCAAACAATGAATTACTAGAAATTTTAGTGTCTACTTGTTTTTCTACGCTTTTCAGTGTGGCAGTTATATCTTTAAATCTCTCTTTATCCATTTTGATGTCCGATGAAGTATGTTTTTTATCTTCGACTGAACTTCTGTCATTTTTCACACCATCGAATACATTATGTTTAAGTACATGATCTGATTTCTTGATTTTAAAGTTGATGGTAGATTTACTATTATCCGAGTGTACGTTTACTACCGCAGGGGATGGTGATTTCCTTTTCACGGCTTCATCTAGTTTTGCTAATTGTTTGAAAACATTTTCATCCGTATTAGTGCCAATGCTAACCATTACTATTTCATCATAATCTTTAGGAACCTGTGGTCTTTCGCTTACTACAGGAAGAGGTAATATTTCAGCAGGAGCCATTCCCACAATTTTCATCATTTCGGCATCGCTAATAAGGGGCTGAAGTTGCAAATTGTCAACTTTTGGTATTTTGCTCATAACTATATCTTCATCTCGTTTTCTCATAGCCTCAGCTTTTTGTTTTTTTGTGTTCATTAAGATTTTTCTCGATGCTTCTCTAATAGGATCAAAAATCTTTTTAGGTGCCTCCATGTTTTGATCTTCTTTAACCGTTATTAGACCATTGATTGGTAATGGACTTTGTGCATATTTAGGTAATTTATCTGCTGTAGAAAAGTTAGGTATATCAGGAAATATTGCTTCGGGGCTCACTGTAGCTGAGCTATTGTTAGAATTAGCACCTCTTCTTAATTTATATTCCTGTAAATTAAGTTTCTTTTTCTTTTGAGGTTGTTCCCCTTCATTCACATTAATAATATCAGCAATTTTTTTAACATCATCCTCGTTTCTCTTTTCTTCCTCTTTCAACGGAATTGATTGAGGTATTTGGACATCTTGTTTATTACTAAAGAGAGCTGTATAAAAATGCTCTGGATTCGTATTCGGCTCGTCCTTCACATCAACACTAGTGTTATGGTTAGACTCTTCATTACTTTTTCTTTCAGCTGCCTCACTCTTTACAGATTTATTTTCATTGCTATCTACATTTTCAATTATCTTAACAGAAATTAACTTAACATTGTTCGAAGATTTTTCACTCACATTATTACTTATTTTATTTTTTTCACTACCCTTAATTTTTTGATTGTCATAAGCATCACAGGTTTTAAGTATAACTTCAGATTTATTTTTTATTGTTAACTTAATGCTACCATTAGAATTTTGACTACTAGAAGTATCACTTGCTTTATAAGCACGTTTCACAATCACAGAATCGTTACTTTTATCAATACTACAATCACTCAAAGCATTATGAATAGGAGATATTTTTTTACGAGAATTTAGATTACCCAAAGGTTTAACAATTTGTTTTACATTATTTTTTTTAATCTTCATGTCACTGTCATCGACACTGCGATTGTTCATATTTTTAATTTTCTTGGCATTATCATTCTTTTCACTTTCGTCGTCGCTACTAAGATGATACACTACTTTTTTATTTTTACACGATCTATGTCTAGAGTTCAAGATCCGATTGTTGCTGGACAACACTTCAGGTTTCAGTAGACTTTGTCCACCTTTTATATTAGGAAGACTATGTCTTTTTTTAGAAGAGCAATAATCATGGTCAGAATGCACAGGACTTGGCGATCTCCTAATCTTCGTATTTACCGTCGGCTGCATCTGCAATATGTCAAGGTAGGATAACGTTTTCTGTAAAGGATCCCAAAGTTATTATTAAATAATTATAATATACTTACTAGTATTTGTCGCATTTTAGTCTTGTTTAATTGAACACCGGCGTCCTGCAATCGCATACCGTTCGTTAAACTATTAGAGGATTTTATTTTTGGCTCTACTATACTGAGCGGCGGAATCTTAGCTTTGCTGTTTAATTTTTCAGTTGCTTCAAATTGTTCCAGTAAAGAATTTAAATTGTTTGCTTCCAAAACTGGTATAGCAGAATCATTGCAGGATTCCACATCGACAAAATCATCTACCTCCACTTTAACATCCAATTCCTTCTTCAACTGAGGTTTTTCTATGCAGTAGTCTAAAACTGTGGGTTTCGGGATTGGAGTGGAAGTACATTTTTTATCGGGTACAAGGATTAACGTAGAAGGTTCAATCTCTTCAATGGTAGACTCAACTGGGCGATCAATTTCCATATCTTGATGGCTGAGATCATCCTCATTTTTGACATCATGTCTTTCTGGTTTGCTAGTAATTAAAAAGCTATTAACATCTTCATCTGTAAGTGCTCGTGGAATGTCATCACTTTTAGCTGTACTGCAAGATTTATCTTTTTCGTTATCAAAAGCGAGATCTGATAAATCGAGATTAAGACTTTCAAAACTTAAACAGCTTTTTGTTTCAATATCCACACAAATGTTATGCATAGGCGAATGTGGCACAGAGCAAGATTTTTGTAAGTTTTTGAACTTGGTGTATGGCAAATCATCTAGAAGATATCTTTTTAATTCTTCAATATTTGGTAATGCTTCTAAATCAGATTCATTAATTGATACATCGTGACTGGAAAGATCGTCATGTTCTGGTTCGTCTTCCTTTTCTAACTTCAGTTTCTGGTCTTGTGTTTGCAGTACAAAATATTCGTCGACACTTGGAATATTTTTTGGTATCCGAAAATCAGTGTGTTCTTCTTCCAACAGTTTATTTTTAACTAGAAAATCTTCTATATTTGGCGGCTTCAAATCATCTTTAGGATTTTTTATAAAGTACTCGTCAACATCTTTCACAACTGGTTCATCTTTTACTTCCAATATGTGTTTTTCATCATTACATTTTATAAAGTACTCATCGACATTTGAAACTACAGGCGTATCCAAGTTTATTCCTAAGCCATCGTGACATAAATCTGAGTTTTGATTTGATTGGATTATTTTGTCATTGGTACTGAGATATTCGCCATCATCCGAATCTTCACCATTGTCATTTATACAAAAGTCTTCGTACTCTTTTTCATCATCTGATGAAGCTTCAAGAAGGTCTAAATCCGGATCTACAGCGAATATTTGAATTACGTCATAGTCGTCACCTTCTACCAGAGAATTCTCTTCGTTGATATCTGGTTCATGAAGGTCTACTTGGTCTCCAGCATCAGAGCCTTTATCTATAGACACTTCTTGAACATCAATTTGTTCTTCTTCATCAGAGCTTGAGTCTTGGCAATGTGTTATGTTCACCTGAAATTATTTCACACACAAATGATTAAAACACAATAATTGTAGCACATACATAAAAATTAAACGTACACTTACCATTATCATTTTAATTAATTTTTTATAATGATTCCATTTAGTAACTGAATTCAAACTGTCATAGAAATTTAATAAAATATCAACAAACCACTCACTGTTTCATTCTGGCTCCATTCATGACGTTTATTACCATTCTGTCTGTTCCAATACTTCCCTTCATTGCTTGGCTCCTCGTATTGACTTGCCTGTTGACTCTGAGAATATTCTGGGCTATTCTGGTTACAACTACTCTCCGATGACAGTGACTCGCTAGTTGTGCGCATTATTTTATGTCCAATTGTGCGATAGCGAGCCTGATGGTATGCGTTCAGAACATGAGACTCCATGTCTGTAATAGGAATGGAAAAACTTTATTAAAATAAATAAATAAAAATAACGCTCATACATGGAACAGCCTACTATATAAATATGTATGGTTATTTGCTATAAAAGTGTGTACTTAGTTTTTAAACTATTAACTCATTATGTGGTAGTAGCAAACACAGAAATATTAAATTGCTCAAGACAATACTAGGAGGATCAAATAGGACTACAGGGGCAAAATCAATTAATTCAACCATAATAACCACCATTAAAACCCAACAAACTGTGTAAATATAAAACTGGCCAGTTGTAATTAAAACTATAAACATTGACAGTAAATCAAAACGTAAATATGTCACATTGACAAAAAAATATATCAAAAACATATGATAAAAATACAAAAAAATTGGAAAACCATTTAAATGCAGTTGGGATAGTATTTCTTTAATAATAAGGTACAGTACATATTCTACATCATAATTATGAAATTCATATTTATACAATAATTTTATAGTTTTGTTATTTACTGGTTATGTTTTCAAAGGGCACTGTGGATTTATTAAATCTATTATAGCCACAATACCCTAAGATGTTTTCCTTACATGTGTTCAAAGAAGTTAAATACCTAAAAATTTTGTTTTAATTATAGGCATAAGAGATAGTCGTCCATTAACATATTATTATTATGATGAATCATTCTTAGGTAGCTGTTGTGCAATACTATATTTTGCTTACTCACATTTCCACACACAAATAGGCAGCTTAGGGTCTGGGTATGAATTGTATGTAGGAATAGTCTTTTTTAATAAACAATCTTGTGTCTTGTTATCATAATTTGTAATTTAAAAAGACAGACACAAAATGAAAAAATCTAACAATAAATTATCATTTAATGCTTAAACAAACTATTTACACTTAATCATTTTTAAACCCAATAATATAAAATAATGTTCATTAAAAAATAATGCCAGGATTATTTACCGAATAGATGTAAATTAATATGGATAACTAATAAATTATTAATTTAATTTAGGAATGTACGTTTGTTGTATTGTAATAAAACAAACATTGTTACCTCAAGCTTACTACTATCCATCAGTGGATACTGTGTCCAAATTGGTAGTCTTTTAAGGGATTATCGGCAAACCTTCAAATGGTTTTTTTAAAGTCCAATTGACAATTTTATTGTTCAGTTGCCTACATATTAAAAAAGCCTTGATTTTAAAATAGCTTTCAACTAGTATGTTTTTAGTTTTGTGTGTCACATTTCATTTATTTGGATCACTTTAAAAACCCCTTATTTTTATTTTCATAAAACATAGCTAACAACCTTCTCGATCACATCAACTATCAAACATAAAACTGCATCAAAATTGGTCCATTTGTTAAGGAGCTACAATGCCGCAGACACACACACTGAGACACACACACACACACAATCCATAACATGGCAATCCTGCGGGAGTGACAATGTCTGCAACGTGTAGGGTCCTAGTTTGGATTCCTGACTGGGGCAGACATTTATACAAAAATAAATTCTTGTTGGAACGAAGTTCCTTATCGCGCGTTATGAAAGGGGGCTAGACGGAAAATTTTCTTACGAAAAGTTGGTACGATACTTTTTGAAGTAATTCAGAGAGTTTTACAGAGATGGCGCTGTACAACTTTCTGAATCACGCTAGTAGCGTGAGCTCGTTTCATATTGTTGAATCACACTGCTGAGCGCGTAAAACAATACTTAAATCGAAAGGAACTTCGTTCCATCCGGGTGTCCCTTGACACCTCTCAAGTTTTTTTTATATCTTTATATATATAAATTACGTTGTCACGTTGTTTGTCTAAACTACTTAACCGATTTTAATCAAATTTGCACACCGTGTGCAGTTTGATCCAACTTGAAAGATAGGATAGCTTAAATCTCAATTTATAGTCGCAATATTATGTCTTGTTCTTAGGTCATAAGAGTTAGTAATGTCTTTTATATCATCCATGCCATCAACAACAGGAAATCCTAGTGCAGAATAAGATAATACAGTAATAATAATACAGTATATTATAGATATCATAGCTCCATATTTGGTCGTAGTTTTTAATAAATGTATAGATCTCGGTATCTTTCCAGATCTTATGAAATGCAGCAAAATCATTCCACTTTTTAAAACAGGTGAAAAAACTGATGTTAATAACTATAGACCAGTTTCTGTTTTACCAACTCTTAGTAAGATCTTCGAAAAGATAATGCTGAATCAAATGTTAACCCATTTCAATAATAATAAATTATTACATCCTGAGCAATACGGTTTCACAAAAGGCCGGAGTACAACCGATGCCGGGGCTAGGCTTTTAAAGCATATATTTGAAGCATGGGAAGCATCACAAAATGCCATAGGTGTTTTTTGTGACTTATCTAAGGCATTTGATTGTGTTGAGCACGAAACATTGCTGCTTAAACTTGGCCACTATGGTATAAAAAACAAGGCCCTTAGCTTGATCGCGTCTTATTTGAGTGATAGAATACAAAAAGTAAGCATAAACGATATTAAGTCATCGGGGTCACCGGCTGTGATGGGTGTACCGCAGGGCTCTATATTGGGTCCGTTTCTTTTTCTGGTATATATTAATGATTTACCACATTATGTAAAGAACCAAGCGGATATTGTACTATTTGCTGATGATACATCATTAATATTTAAGTGTGAAAGGAATAAAGTAAATTTCGACGACGTAAATAGTGCTCTTTCGCATGTGTCGCGTTGGTTCACTATTAATAACTTACTTTTAAATGCAAAAAAAACTAAATGTATAGAGTTTGTGCTACCTAATGTTAAAAAAGTCAGCAAATCTCTTAAATTAAATAATGAAACATTGCATATGGAGGAATCAACGGTCTTTTTAGGGGTGACCTTAGATAGTAAACTTCAATGGGGCCCACATATAACAAATCTCGCGACAAAACTTGGTAGGGCTGCTTATGCTGTTAGGAGAATAAGGCAGTATACTGACGTCGAAACTGCTAGGATAGTTTATTTTGCTTATTTCCACAGTGTTATGTCATATGCCATCTTGCTGTGGGGCAAAGCAGCCAATATAGAACAAATTTTCATTCTCCAAAAAAGGGCTGTTAGGGCTATCTATAAACTTAAGTCTCGGGAATCTTTGCGTGAAAAGTTCAAGGTAATAGGTATACTTACAGTAGCTTCCCAGTATATCTTCAATAATGTAGTTTTTATAAGGAAGAATATAAACGCGTATAAACAAAATTTTGATATTAATAATCGCCAAACAAAAAGAATGTATCAATTAGTTACGCCTTCGTTCCGCCTAAGTAAAGTGCAACGATCTTTCATAGGGCTTGGTGTACATTTCTATAATAAAATCCCAAAAATAATACGTGACTTGCCAATAGAATCTTTCAAAAAACGTGTAAAAACACAATTGTTAGGCAAGGGATATTATAGTGTAAACGAGTATTTAAATGACAAAGACGCATGGAAATGATTAGCTCTGCAACCAGTTCCACTCAGAATAGTAAACTTTTGTATGATAATATCTTTTTGTAATATTTTTTTTAAAAGATGTGCTGAGGAGTTTCTTTAGGCTTTTCTTCTCCTCCATGACAAAGCACCTTCCGAAAAGCCAAAAAATGACGTGCATAAGTGTATCAATGATACCTATATGAATAAAATATTTTGACTTTGACTTTGACTTTGATAAGCCACACTTTCACATAGTTTCAATAATGTATAATTGGGGAGTTATTTATGTTAAGCTATTCAAGAATCTCTATGAAGACGTGGTCTGTATCAGTGAGTTAAAGAACAGACAGCTTGTTTCTTATATGTTCATAATCAGCCTTGACTAAACTTAAGTGCATATAATGAAGGATTTAGTTATTTTAGTACTTTAAGTTACTTTAGCTCTACAATAGAACCTCTAAGTTACATATTATTTCCATTCACCATGTGAATTATTAACAAAGCACAATTTATTTATTTAAACTTTTTTGAACCATACAAAATGTATTAGGACAAAAGGCAGACTTAATACTAAAAGAATTCTCTGCCAGTCAACCTTAGGCCAGTTGGACAGCAATGAAGGCGGTTACAATGAAAAATTATTAAAAATGCATAAACTTATATGTAAAAAACATAATAAGTAAAAAAATAATTCTCAGATTAGAATTTTTAAGGTTGTATTGCATTTGTTCAGTTTGTATTTAAATCTTATATTGCTTCTTAAAAAGGTTATTAATGTGACATTACATACAAAGTAATATTAACCTTAAAATAAGATTTGAAGCATCCTGAAAAGTATACTTTTACGACTTGTCAACTTACTCATGCCATGTACAGATTTAAATGAAGTCAAAGACAATTTATTATACCAAACATGCTTTATAAATTTATTTTTTCTATCACTATTCTTTGAGATGGAACAATTTTTAACTAAGATCAAAAAAAGGAGGTTCTCAATTTGACTGTATTTTTTATGTGTGTTGGCCTCATAATATTTTACTGGGTGTACTGATTTTGATTGTTATTTTTATGTTCGAAACTGGTGCTTATCATGTGATCCCATTCAAATTAGAGTGAGATAGTAGTTTTTGAGTTCTCCCTAATAATGCATATTTAATTGACTTTGACTATGTTGATGATGTTCTAATTTTATTACTTACTAGCTGTGCCCTGCAGTTTCACCCGCGTTAATTTGTGGAAAAAACTAACTATCAAAATGTATGATGTTATACAGCCTATAGCCTTCCTCCATAAATGGACTATCAAAAACAAAAAAAAAATCAATTTGAACCAGAACTTCCCGAGATTAGCACGTTCAAACAAACTCTTCAGCTTTATATTATTAGTATAGTTTCTAAGACTGTATCTTGGAAGTTGGTTATTTTTTTGTGATTGCTCAGGGTATTAATTATCATAATTCATTAAAGTTACTAACAACTTTATCAAGTTTAACTATTACAAGTAACTATTACAATTATATGCTAAAAGTAGCCAAAGATTAGCATGGCCAATTATCTAGTTGCTGCTTCACATCACTAAGTATAAACATAGGCCCGGTTGCCATTCAATTGATCTTTCGTATAAGTTGTGGATATTAAAATTGACAACCCCCCCCCCCCCCCCCATTTTTACTCTTCCCTGCCAATTATGACATATTAACCAAAACACAATGTTTATTAACACCTATGAATAGAAATGACACAATTTAAATAAAAGAAAAATTAAATAAAAGAAAAAAGGGCCAATTAATTATAAGGGGCCAAAATTACTATTGCTTACCCTATGTAAATGACATAAAAACATGTGGAAATGATAGATGGTTACAGGTAAACTAGAATGGTGTAACATTACTAGACTGAGATAAGAAGTGAAATAGTATTACTTAACATTGTTATCACAGAATTGACTTTATAATCATGATAAGGTCTACGCTGGAGATACGCGGTTCAAATCATTTTAACATCTGTCAAAGTGTAAAAACAACCAATAGATCATGTGATCTCAATGCAATTAGCATCTAAAACATCGTTTTCTGGACATAAACTGCTTTATTGCACTCCGCTTCGGTAAATGTAACGGTTTTTAGAACCGGAGCAAAAAGTGCAGCAAAAAATTAACACAGACCACGTATAGGTTATGTCTCACGGCCGTGCACAGTTATTGACAATCTTATGAGCTTTTCGCGCCATTATTACCACAAATTAGCTAAGCAGCCACGTTTTTTCGGAAATGTACTTTTATATCCAGGTATTGTGCAGCAAAACAAACATCATTATCACGTCAAAATGCGCGCACTGTAACATAACCTTGATATCGAAAAAATGTTACTACAGGTTTGTAGTTCAAGGTCCCCTGAAAAAACTGAAGTCACATGAAGGCGTTACACAAACAAAACTGAAATATCATTGCAACCCGCACAGAAATCTATTTTAAGACAAACAACAGACGAAAAAATCTAACCTTTAAAACCCTCAGGTGACGGCTTTATCCATGTAATACGAATATCTGGACTATGATGCCTTTTACACTAAACACACCACTAGGAACACGCACAATGATGTTTTTTACCACTTCCAATCACACCACTGTCCAATTATTCAACACTTTTTCGTAAAAAATTATCACTTTTCACGATACATCACATGCTACAAACTTCATGCACGACAGCAAAATTTCAACTTAAGATGTTGCCATGCGTAAACGTAAATAATGATCCACAGATTAGATTTCTACCTGCATGTCTGTTTCTATGACAAAAATATAAATGAAAATGTTGCCAATGTTGGCTTCAATTAAAATTATCAAATAAGCAATACCTACGTTTATAGTTTTAGCTGTGCCCCGCGGTTTTACCCGTTTGTGGAAAAAAACTAACTACTAAAATATATGATGTTATATAGCCTATCGCCTTCCTCGATAAATGGAGTATCAAACACAAAAAGATTTTTTCAGTTCGAGCCAGTAGTTCCTAAGATTAGCGCGTTCAACCAAACAAACAAACACTTCAGCTTTATACATAATATTAGTATAGATAATATATATTTCAAGCAATAAAGGATTCTACTGCGCTTACTAAATATATTTATTTTCAAGTAACAGGTAATATCCGTGCAACGTGGCACATACACAGGGCACAAATAATAATAATATATTTTTTAAGTTTTTTAACCTAATAAAGGTAATAAGCCTAAATATTAAAACCGAAATAAATTATTATTATTAAAGGGCTAGGTACCATCCGTACCATCATAAAAAAATAATCATTGAAATCGGTTGACGTGATATTGAGGTATTCATCCATTTGTCACGCACATATTTAATGCAAATTTAAGACTTATATTGTTTTCTCATGGATGCCACTGTTACATCTCGCTCAAATTTAAGTGGGACTACATGACAAGCACCAGCTTTCGATTAAAAAAGTATCATCAAAATCGGTTCACCTAGTCGAAAATTCTGACGTAACAAACATAAAAAATACATTCGAATTGAGAACCTCCTCCTTTGTTTGAAGTCGGTTAAAAAATAGAATTTTGTTTTTGTTATAACAAAATTATAACAAAGTGGTCTAGACATGCCTTCTAAAATAATTAAAAAACCATAGATTGGAAAACCGCTGCAATATTTACCAACTTCTTACATTACACATGGGCGTTATTACAATGTACTTAAGCAATCACACGTGGTATAACACGTGTTATTTCACACAAAGTTTGACCTCTGTTTACCCGACTATCGACTGCTAGGAAAGGTTATGTTTTTTTTTTCGCGCGTAAATGTAATATTCTTTATATTCTCTATCTCTATCTTTCAAACCACTGAACGGATTTATATAATTAAGATATCGTTGGATTCGTCTTGATAACCCGTGTTCTTAGATAAGTTAATAAAAAAGTGGCTGTGAGATGCCATTGTTTGAAGTATCAAAATATAAAAATAAATCGAATAATGCAATATGGGTATCAAATTAAAGAACTCACCCAGCTATGGATCCATCCTATGATTAGGTGCTCTTGTAGTGAAGCATCAAAATGTGTTTGTACGGATGTCCTTTATAGACTTTGAAACTATGCAACCGATATGCCTCAAAATGATTTGATTTAAACATTGAAATCTGAGATTGAAATATTATTACTAGCGTATAGAACCGACACCGCGAACACCATGTATGTCCCAATGCATTGGCGCCACGTGGCTTCAATCTTCAATGGATTCGTTCGATTTCGAAAGGAGAACCGGGGCCCAATTTTGAAATTCGAACCTCCCGGGCAGGGCACACAATTTGTTCGAGATGTCTGTTCTATGTTATTATACTTCAATGGATTTGACAGATAAATGCGACGCCACTAAAACAATGCATTAGGCACATTTTCGATTTTTGACTTTTTCCATTCATTTTTTTTTGAGTGAGAACACGCCGGATAATTGTTTTGTATAAAAAATACGGGATGTTAATCAGCCGGTATTTTCTTTGTTCCTTTCTCTTCTTTGATGGTCAACAATGCATCGGTGATTCCTTTGGTGTTATTGTTGTCTATAGGTGACGGTGGCCCTTTTCCAGTGGATCGTCAGCTGTTTATCGGTTACATAAAAAAAACTATTTTTCCCAGATGGCCCGCCCACCGACTCATGACCGTCGGGAAATCACGGCTGACCCAGATGTATTAGCAATAATTAAAGAAGAACAAAACTCTCCGACATCTTCTGTCAAACTCGGTAGCTCTGTAACTGATTTAAACAAAGAAGAAGGACAAGACATAAATCCGAGAACAGACTACATAGTCTGCCCGTGTAAAAATGATGAGATAGAAAAAGAAAAGAAGAGGGCTGATAATCTAGAGAAGTTGCTAGAAGAAAAAGAAGAACAATTAAAATCAGAGTTTCAACAGCGTATGGATAAAGAAATTAAATTAATGAAAGAAAGATTTAAATTTATATTACAGTAAGTAAAATTACATTCGTCTCTTTCTTATATGCATACTTATATCGCAAAAGTTGACACAATTGTATTGTATCCTCCATCGGTTTGTAATGATATAATGATGGCACATGGCAGCTAAAATGCCCAAATTTCTCGCCAGTAAAATGCATATTACATATTGTGGCGACAGCGCACACACGTCACACGGTGACGTCACGCCGCCCTGAATCACGCTATCGAAGTTTTCAAAGATCGCTAGTATATATACAAATGCTCTGACAACGTCAGTCGGGGCTTGGCCGCCTCCCAGGCAACACATCTCGCCTGGCGGGAGATCTCCCTTTGCCAAATTATGTTCTAATAAGTCTCTGCTCCACGTGGCAATCGACGATACCTGGTTGGCGGTTTTTCCGACACATTTTTGATGCAGTTGCTGCCTATGGCACTCAGTAAGGCACATTCCGGTGCATTAATGTTAACGCAGAAGAAACAGAAGCATCAGGAGATGAACATTAAGATATACATCAATAAGATCTTTATTTTTCGCCCTTACGAATCTTAACCATTCCAGAAATGAGCAAACCCGAGCAACGTACATGTTGCGAGAAGCACACAGAGAGAGAAAGGAGAAGATATCAGCGTTACAACGGCAACTGGAGTGCAAGAATCTGGCGGGCCTGATGTACGTCCTGGCCTCTGAACGGCGGAAGAGCAAATTGGAGATCTTGAGGATTACTGAACGTAAGTGGGTCTGAATGTAAGTGAAGCCCGGCTTGTGTCGATCCTAAGTGATCGATAAAGTTAAGCAACAGCGCGATCGGTTGGTAGTTGGATGGATGGCTTAGTGGGAAAAAAATCGTGAGCGCTTCCGACACTTCGGTTGGCTTTTTTTTCCAGAATACACGAACTACATCCGAGCCCTACAGGACTTGCTAACAGAAGGCCAGGGTCTTATTCTCCACTTGTCGCGAGGGTACAAGACCGCAGCGAGGGTGCACCATGAGTGGCGACAGAAGATGAACCTTGTTATGAAGGAGGTAGGTGGTTTTAGGGTTTCCAATACACAGTAGAGTTAGGAGAAAAACACGTTTAAAGTTTCATACTTGGATGAGACAACTTTGGAATCCAGAATAATCGAAATAGCGTGACGTTCCCTTAACAATATTAGCTTAGTCTGCATTTTCTGTTCCAAATGTCTATAATTATGTAATACTTTACATGAACTTTATTTCTTTCTTCATTTTCTCTAAGTTCTTGTCTCTACCTTGTTGGTTCCATGTGGTTCGACTGGATAGCTACCACCCTTGAGCATGAGTCGGCCGCAAAACGACTCGCCGTGTTCCGGCTGGGGGCTTGAGAGCTAGTTATTTCTTTCTTTTTCTTCTCTCTTTCTTGGTCGGCAACGCATCAGAGATGCCTTTGGTGTTGCTGATGTCCATAGGTGAAGGTAGCCACTTACCATCATGTGGATCGTTAGCTCGTTCGCCGGCTATTTCCATAAAAATGTCTTTTAGGTCTTTTTCATCACATTTCTAATTAAATATCTCGCACCTCAGTTCCAGAATTTCGTCTACCACTTCGCGGGGGGCACTCCAGAATCGAACCAGTATTTCTTCAATATACCAGATCTCCTCAAAATAAAAGCACCACTTGTCGATAATCCGGCTGAGGATCCTTGCGAGGCAGAGGAAGAAGAAGAAAGTGTTGTGGAAGAAGGTTAAATTGCTTGCTACTTGTTTGAGTCATTCACTAAATGTCTCGTCGAAATTTCTTTCTTTCTTTGTTCTCTTTTTTTCTTGACAACGCATGGGTGAGGCTTTTAGTGTTGCTGAAATCTGTGGGTGACAGTGATCACATGGATACACCACGTTCTCTTCTACTTTTTGGAGAACACAACCCAACAGGAAAGCCAGATTATTGGCAAAATATTTTGGTTCTGAACCGTTCTAATTCTAATTCTAATTCTAGTTCTAATTCTAGAACCACCACGAGAAAAAACCTGGTGGGAGAAGCTAGAAGGAGACGACCGACCCTTCGTCGTCTTTGGGGACATGGCAGACTTTAGACCTCCACAAAGACGAGAAGTGCTCAAGAGTGTGAAGGCAGAGAAAACCGCTCCTAAGCAATGGAAAGAATATGGTAATTATTGTTTTACTCATGTTCAAAATTTAATTAGTTACATCTGAGAAGTCAGCATTTCAAACAGTAGCCAATTATAATAGCTACAGTTTTCATTGGATTCAGTCGAATTTGAAAAGAGAACGGGGGCTCGATTTTGAAAATAGAACCTCCCGGTGTGACACATTTTGTTCGAGAAGTCTATTCTGGTACTTTAGTACATTATACATCAATGGATTTACATATAGAGTGTATCTTAGATCTTTCGTGTTTTTCCAGTTTTCCACGATATGTTCCTCAAATCCTCATGTGCCAATGCTGACAGCATCAAGGACGTATACTTCAAGCATTTGCCCCCTCAAGAGAAATGGGAGTGTGACCATCATTCTTACCCTGGAGTAAGTAAGATATATTATTGGTATTTTTAACCGACGTCAAAAAAGGAGGTCCTCAATTCAGATTTATTATCTTTAATCATTCAATGTTTGTTACCCCAGGACACCGTCATTTATTGATTTAGAAGATTATTTTTTGTTTGAGGGGGTTTGCTTTCCGATTGGTTCCATATTCTTTTGATGGGTTCCATTTAGGAATTTAGGGAATTCCTTAAATATTGAATAGGTATGTGACGATTTTATAATGTGTTTTTCGAGGACTATTTCTTTAAAATCTATTTTGTTTCCGGTAAAATTTTGATAAGAATACTCTTTCAGAAAAATCATATAGTGGGGATGTCCACCGCTTCTTTTTCAGTTGGCAAATTCGGCAATGTATCAATGATGCCTTTGGTATCCTGTTCATGGGTGACGGTGACCACTTAGGGGCCATTCATTAATTACGGAAAGACAGATCTGTCCATTGGACTCCCTTACCCCCTATTGACAAGATTTTACGTGGTTTAAAAAAATGAGAATTTGTTCAAAACTCATAATTTGAATGTTTACATCAACAGTCAGACAACGCAAGTCGCCGAGTCACCACAACCAGTATTGACATTAGGGGCACCATGGGCTCTATCCTGAAGATCATGTGAGTTTGTGACGCTATATGTATACTCATAGCCCAACACTAGGATTCCCTGTGTGACCATGGACAACACAAATACAAGAACTCACATACCCAGACCACGAATAGATGTTCAAACTCATCACTAAAATTTCAGCCTCGCTGGGAATCGAACCCAGGAACCTTGGCACGGCAATCCTGCATAGTAAAGTAACCATTACACCACACGGGCCATCAATATACTCGTATTGAAATTAAATTATGATATTAAACACTTCACTTAGTTATGTTTCTGGCTTCTGGCTTCAACCCATTAATGGCCCACTACTGGGCAGGGTCTCTCTTCTTGAGGAGGCCTAGAGCATACTCCACCATGCTGCTCCCGTGCGGATTGGTGTCAGAAGTTTTCATGCCGCGAAGGCCTCCGACATGAGTTAACGACAGTTATCATATGATAACAACCGGGTCCGACTGCTTTACGTGCCCTCCAAAGCACGGAAACGCTCAAGAATTTTTTGCCACTAACGGTCACCCATCCAACTACCGAACGCGCCCGCTGTTGCTTAACTTTGTCGATCACTTAAGATCGACGCAAGCCGCTGGGCTATGAGCGCTTCAGTTACGTAATGGTTATTTTGCATGTATGTTATGTTTATTCAGTTATGTTTATTCTGATTAAATATTTAATATTAATAGCGTCAAATCTGAGAAAAGAGATTCTTTAGAAACAGATTCTTGGCGGAATTCCATATTTCCTTTTAAATTTATCTCGAAATTTCTCAGTTTCATTGCACATACACATGCTATACGTAAGCATTCACGGCTCAACAAATTATTTAGGTGTATGCTTTTTTATTGTTATTAACTTTTAAATTTTCCGATATAATGATAGAAAAGATACGTTTTCGTTTTCGTGCGACACATGTTGTTCGAGAAGTCTGTTTGTACTTTAGTGCCGCTCAATTACGTTATGCCCTTACAAATCAACCAAAAAATCTGTTCCGACCGAGCTACAACACACACACGTTTATCTTTTGTTTCACTACATCAATCACTACTACATTGGTAAATTATGTAAAAGGGATGGCACTACCTAAACCATAATAGTGAAAAAGACAACTAGATGGCCTCACTCAGAGGCAGCTATCAACTGTCTGAATTAAAATCGCTATACTTGACTAAATTCGACTGACGTAATTACAGCGCTGTCTTGGCATATCTACCTCTTTTTATACATATAATATCAATGGTGCCGCTTCAATGTAGTCTACTTAACTATACGTTTTCTTGCAGCTCTGCCAATAACCCCCAGCCGGTGACCAAGACCACCCTGCTGGCGGCTCGGGACTCCATAGAACTAGCTTCTGTCACCAAACTCGTATGTCCTATTATGTCATTTATGTCCATTGAAGTATAATGTCATAGAACAGACATCTCGAACAAAATGTGTGTCCCGCCGGGAGGTTCCATTTTCAAAGTTGAGTCCCCGTTCTCCTTTCAAAATGGAACGAATCCATTGAAGATTGAAGCCACGTGGCGCCAATGCATTGGGACATACACGGTGTTCGCGGTGTCGGTTCTATACGCTAGTAACACTACTTCAATGTTTTTGTCATGTATTACATATCGTTTCCATAAAAAAATATTCCAAATAAGTACATAATAATATCTGAATCCCTACATGCTTATAGTACCTCTGCAGCTCTGATATAATTATGTGAACAGCTGAATACATATCAAATTTTAATAACGCTGGAAAAATTACAAATCGCAAGTCTTATCTGGAGTAGGGTAGGTCAGGGCAAAATATGAAAGAATATATATAACACAAATAGGTATAAATAAGAAAAATATTTTAAATAACATAAAGTCATATTGTGCCCTACCATAGGTACTCTATCACAAATAAAGAGTGTTGCCCTATCTGATTTTTAAGAGTTTATTAAAATTTACATGTCTTTACATTGATCCGACCAATGATGTTTAAATAAATATAGATACGTTATGCCCTTACAAATCAACCGAAAAATCTGTTCCGATGACCGCAAGGCACGCTTCATCGCTTTATCGCACGTCTTTATCGCTCTCGCGTCAAAACTACATCGCTATCTCTTTTTTCACCTGAATGAATTCCATCCTGAATGAATCCTGAATGAGTCCCAATTGGGAACTTTTTGAGTCATCACAACGCGCGCGCTTATGACATATCTGCCTCTTTTTAATATATAATAAAAAACATGAGAGGTGTCAAGGGACACCCGGATGGAACGAATTTCCTTTCGATTTAAGTATTGTATTGTTGTACAGCGCCTGTTCAGACTTAAGATATTTAGTTTGATTAGTTGCGGATAGATGGCGTTAGTAAATTAATTCTGAATCACGCTATCAACTTATACTTGTAACATACGTAAGTTCAAGGAAACTAATAATTTTTTTAAATTCGCTCTGGATACTTAGTTTCATTTACCTTATATAGTTACGCAGTTTGTACAGCGCCATCTCTGTAAAACTTACTGAATCACTTCAAAAAAAGTGTCGTCATTCGTAAAATCAAAAAGTGTCGAAATTTTCTGTCTAGCCCCCTTTCACAACGCGCGATAAGGAACTTCGTTCCAATATCATTGGATCCGACAAAATATAAATCAATAACTAACATGTTTTCTTTCAGCGTGAAAAACACAAGCAGTCAGTAGATCACAGCAAAGTGGTCCTTAACGTTGGGAGTCGGAAAGTAAGTGTTGCCAAACTTGCCAATGTTATTGATAAATAGTTTTTAGTCACAGACTTCCATGTATTACATTATAAATGAAAATCTCGTGTTACGGTATTGGTGGTCGCACTCCTCCGAAACGACTCGACCGATTTTTATGAATTTTTTTGTGTATATGAAAGAAAGAAAGAAAAATGTTTATTTACGGCTTTTCACCGCACAGAATCAGGAAAACAAACATAAACATCTTAAAATAAATATAAGAATAAAGTTTGCAAATATGTAAATTAAACAAAACAAAAAAGAAATAAAAGATCAATAAAAAAAATTACAAGAGTTAACTAAAATATTAAAAAAGGGATCTGTGCTGCAGTACAAAGCCGTAAAAAGGACCGAACTCAGCGAAAGCTTACTTAAGCTTACTTTTTTAGTATGCCGAATTCTATCTATACTTATATATTTATATTTTATACTTATATAATTATAATATATTTTCTTGTAATTTCCCTTTCTCTCACTGGTACCGCTTTCATTGTTCTCTGCACATTCCTAAGGTTGACTGGTAGAGAATGCTGTTTAGCATTAAGTCCGCCTTTTGTACCACTTATTTGTTAAGGGTCAATAAAGCATAAATAAATAAATAAATAAATAAATAAAGCCGCGATAAGAACGACACTGATTTTCAGTTCGGACCATTCAAATATATTCAATCAATTATATTTGGTAGATATGAGAATAAGTCGTAAAGTATATTTCATAGCTCTAGGTTATTAATGTTCTCAAGAGATCGGCTTTTACGCGGGAAATGCTGTCAATAGTTTAGCAGCTAACTTTACCTTCTGCCTTGTTCCCAGGCTTCAATGTTTGAAGATCTGCACGAGTATCAAGATGATATTAGCGAAGAAATCGAAAACTCTCCAAAGTAACGTTATTTTCTCAATATTTTTTCTTTGCGAAACGAACTGATCTAATCAAAGCTTTTTTCGAACGGACAGTTGCTGTTGGCCCTATAGGCCTTCGCGGACAGTGTTTTAAAAGCGTTTTGGACTGGAAATTCGTTTCGCAAAAGATATTCAGAAGAGATCATAGTCTAGACCGGCGGCTTGTGTTGATTCTAAGTGATCGACAAAGTTATGCAACAGCGGGCGCAGTCGGTAGCAGGGGAACAACTAGTGGCAAAAAATTCTTGAGCGTTTCCGTGCTTCGGAGGGTACATAAAGCCGTCGTGGCGTTGAGCAGCATAAAAACTTCCGTCACTTGGGTTGGCCAGTAACACCACCAATTCCCACCACGAAGGAGTATGCTCTAAGACCCAAAAGGAGACTTCTGACACATATGCCTGCTATTTGTTAATTTAGAGAGGATTTAAGGAAATACGTACGTACGTAAATGGTGCTTGACATAAATTTAGGAACCTATCGTTTATTTGATACCTCAACTAAATTATTCCTCAACAGAGAGGCCACGTCTAAAATGGAGGAAGAAGAAGAAGAATATGATGAATCGACATCCGCACTCGGGTATTTTCTTCTTATATTCATATCGAAATAAAGAGCCATATGTGACATAGTTATCTTAGCAACTGTACTTTAGCTAGAACACATTTTGGATCTTCTATCTTCTTTTATCTTCTGACCATTACTTTCCGGTCTGCAGAAGCATCCACCACGACAGCTTACAAGTGATAGCCGCCCATGTACCAGAGCAAGATCACAAGATTAATTATGAAAAGGTTTGATATCGTCCGTTTTTTTATGTTACATAGATTATTTTTACCTATATCCTCTTTATAACCTGATGGTATCTGTTCAAGATGCATAAAACATCTACTGATTCACCTGTCATCATCATTGCAGTTAATCTACACCAAAGGTTATGTAGATCCAATATCATATTTGTAATGTCATTCTCTTACCAGTCAGTCCATTGTAAAATGCCGTGTATCTACTTGTACTTAGCTGAAGTTTTATTTTGAACTACTTTTTCACTGAATTCCCATACATGGTCCTTCGAGTCGGATTTGAATCAGTGACCTAAGAATGTACAATACACATGTGCCCATTATTATTATTTACTAGGAAATCGCCCTCGCTTCGCTTCGGGAAAAATAGTAAAAAATATATATAATAGCCTATGTCACCCGGGGATAGTGTAGCTTCCCAACAGTGAAAGAATGCAAGTTTCGGAGCCTATTCAATGCAAACAAACAATCAAATCTTTCCTCTTTATAATATTAGTATACCTAGATTATCCCTCGCATAATATAGAAGTCCAAGTCTACTGCCAGAGTGGAGGTGTGAGTTTCATTTATTTAATGTCCTATAGGTGTGTCCAATTGATAAGTGCCAGCGGCTAGAAGTGGACTCCTTTATACGATCTCTCCCACCGTACATGCGAGCGAACCCGTTCACTCACTTTGAGCAAACTTATGAAGAGTATGAACCCTGTTCTCCTGGTCAGTATCTTAGTCATCTTAGTTTTCAAGTCTGTAAAACATTTATAACTAAACAACCAACCACCAAGGACCATTTGAAATTAATGAATGGCAAGGACGCCGAACTTCTCCAACATCTTAGTACTTTATCCTTAATAACTTTGTCTTATTTTGGGTGACACAACATAATCTCAGTGAAGACAAAATACGTGTTACGTACTTGCTTTGGATACCTAGGATTATCGTGGCATACCTAATTTGAAACTTTACTACTAAAATGATGGGGATTGCGGTCAAAGTAGGTACTAGGCTGGTTCGAGGAACTTGGTTGGTGCATATCACTATTATCAATTAATATAAAAATACATTAACACACAATCGCTTTTGACTTCTTAATAATGTCTCGAGATTTCCGCTGTTGATCGCCATGTTCTTTATACCATTCTTCAAACCACAGAACAATTAGAAATGCTAAAGCAGAGAATCGAAGAAAAGAAAAAGAAGGAGAAGGTGGACTTCGAGATCCAAGAAGAGAAACTTCTAGAGGAATGGTCGCCGAGTATAGAAGGAGTGGCGATACAAACTTCTGAGCTATCAATTTCGTTGCCCCCCTGCACTTGCAGAGTACCGAGTCCTACTCCTGCGTCCAGTGCCCAGCGGGTATTTACTTGTGAGTATAATAATTTTAAAAGAGTTAATAGTTTAAAAATTAAATACACGAATTTATTGTGTCAACGTAGGCAGGTACCACAGATTACCTCCAATAGATACCGCATAAGTGTAATTTTCTTAGAGTTTGAAGTCACAAAATTTAGCGGAAGGCGCGGCTTGCGGGGGACAAAATAATGCACTGTGATTGGCTATTTCTAATTCATACTTGGACTTGACGGGGCAGTATTGGTCAACACTAATGTCGTGAACATGCAAATGCACGTACGTGTTGGCGCGCGTCAGTTGCCTTGTATACGGTATCTATTGGGAGTAATCTGTGGTACCTACTAGTGGTAGGTGGTGTGGTAGGTACTAAGGAAAAAAATTGGGACTGTGATCATTGAAGTACTATTACTAGCGTATAGAACAGACACCCCGAACACCATGTATGTCCCATTGCATTGGCGCCACGTGGCTTCAATCTTCAATGGATTCGTTCGATTTTGATAGGAGAACGGGGGCTCAATTTTGAAAATCGAACCTCCCGGGCGAGAAGCACATTTTGTTCGAGATGTCTGTTCTATGACATTATACTTCAATGACTGTGATGAGGAAAGCCGAGCTAGCCAAACCTGTGTGTAGTATCAGGTCATGCTATCACAAAATGCATTGCCTGATGGTTCTGAGTTCTGATGAACTAAAGGAATAATTATGTAAAATTTCAATACCTTAGGATAAGAGAAAGTAGGCCTAGTTAAGCTTGCAAGATTTAATACAAAATAAACTTGAGAAGTGCGAGTTAAACCCACTTGGAGAGGGTTCCATACGTTGATTATATGTATTTACGTCAGGAGTTTCGGAGATAAGGGGGAAATGGTCAATTTTTGGCTATAATTTTTATTTATTCTTGAATAATTTTAAAACTATCCATTTCAGAACTATAATAAAAATATATTTGAGATCCTTATAATAAG
The DNA here is from genome assembly GCA_963932265.1 of Thymelicus lineola. Classification (NCBI taxonomy): domain Eukaryota; kingdom Metazoa; phylum Arthropoda; class Insecta; order Lepidoptera; family Hesperiidae; genus Thymelicus; species Thymelicus lineola. The sequence goes on along the minus strand of OZ010703.1, from coordinate 2,547,839 downwards.
ACCTTTCATTTGACATACCACTCAATACGGTTTACAAAACAGTTTTTGTTTATTTCGTATTTGTTTGTTTTTTCAAAATTCTATTGTTTACTTTATACCTTCGTCTTTGGGTCACAAAAAAGGACAAGAGTAACAAATTTCAACTCATTTGGTCCAGTAGTTTCGGAGTAAATTGGCTGTGAACAGCGGACGCCCAGACACACGAGATCCTATAAGGGTTCCGTTTTTTGTTTTTTCGTACGGAACCCTATAAATAACCAACAAACAGGGAAAACTAAATAAACCGCTTAAAAATAGCTGACTGATGACCGTTTCAAGGTGAAGTTTGAATGTATTAGAGACTTTAAGGTAAACAGCACTTTTGAAGCCATTGTTTTGGCTTCTTCCAGTAGGAGGGCCAGCAAGCGAATTTTTGTAGTCTAACTAAGTTAGTTTGTCCAATAGGAATGTTTTCCCACAGATCTACTGTCGGAACCACCGAAGAACACAGTGGAGGAAGCTTATTTCCCGTAGACTGATTGATACGAGTTTTTCACTTTAAATCATATCATTAAATAATATCTCTTTGAAACGTGCTTCAATATTCACTTTCCACATCGCGGCTATCTGATGGAAGTATTATGACATCCGAGACTTAGAAAATACTAGAACGATTTGAAATAACGATATAAATGTATATAATTAAAAAATCGTTAGTACCTACCCGTTTGCAATAAAACCTTATGTCAGCGATGATATAAGTTATAAGACACCAGAGCGAAGATTTTCTTTTCTAGAAAGTTAAATAACAATTAGGTGAATTTGAATTTGAAAATATTTTATTTACGAATCAGGTAATGGACCTAGATGAATTAACCCAGGTGAATAAAGTAGAGTTGCCAACCGTCCTATTTTCCCAGGACTTGTCCTAGTTTTTATAGTGTCCTGGGATGTCCTGAATAGTTTTTAAGCAGCGTCCAGGGTTTTTAAATTTTAAAATTCGCGCGCCTTTTTTAAAATTCGCGCGTTAAGGGCCGGGCGGTCTCACTAAAAAATATGATTATTTTAATTACTTGAATTTCATTTCACCTATTTTCACTAGATTGCAACTATTACTGCGTCCTGGTTTCTCCAACTTCAAATCCTGGTTTTTAAAGAGGTTGGCAACCCTAGAATAGAGAAACCTTCACAAATTCATCAACCATTTCTGTCTAATGGCACCAGTTTCCTCTGCAGTGGCTGACTTGATGCCCGTGAAGCAGGAGCTGAATAACATCAAGCGGGAGTGCTTCTACGACGATGGCATACAGTTCGACAGGTTCAAGGTTATTGGACAAGGAAGCTGCGAAGATTTTGTGTTAGCATTTTACATAATTATATTATTATCTTAAAATTTTTGTATGGGAAAAGTGGAAAATTGACTTTATCAATGGACCGAATGTGCCTAATGCATTGTTTTAGTGGTCTCAAACCACCTTCGGATTCACCTTCGAATCAATACCAAAGGGTTCGATTCCTGACCTCAAATATAAATTTTTCGTATGTCATTACTTTTCAGAATTCAATACTTATTAGAGACACTATCGAATGGTTTAATACAAGATGTAATTTTTTTTTTCAAAATCAACGGGTACGATTCCTGGCCAGGAATATTAATTTTTCAAAAATCTAATGATGCAGTTTTAGTTTTCATCGAAATTGTCCCTGAGACTCCTTTGACCATTTTTCGCTATTCCTCATAGTTTTGAATTTGGCCATCTACATATACCTACTTGAAAAATTCACCCTGTATACTTAGTACTTAATATTGATTCTTTCGTAAAATCTCCACTAGTCTAAGCAATAAGTTCAAAATCCCCACTCGTAAGAATTTTCGGAAATCGTCACCAGCTGAATAAAACTCTGTAAAGGTTTTCGTAATGATAAATAAGTGGAACTATTTAATAAATTATTAGCTGTATTGTCCTATCTAACCTAACCTATCAAAAACATAACAATGATTTTAAATAATGTAACACTAAATTAAGCATTATGTTTCTTATTATAGACAAAATGAAAACGAAAAGGATTTCCGGAAGAGAAGACTTCATGAAATACATAAAGTACTCAAACAACATCCCAGTTTATGTGAAATATTCCAAGCAAATATCAGATGCTAGTAAAACAAACAGTTTTTGTATACATTTATTTCTAAATTACATGTAACAAACTACTAAAAACTAATAAAAAACATGAAAAACGTAAGAGTTTCAATCCATAGTAAAAACCATTACTAGAAAAATTTTCCCACAAGAACAATATAAATAGGACAAAAAATCGATTTCTTATAATTCATTATCAATTACACAACAATGAAACTTTACAGATCCTTTTCAAATACATCAAAACTAAGTGCGTACCTCTCTTAGGATACTTCCTAATATGTCAATACTAATATGATTAATATTACCTATACCATACCCTAATTCACGACATTAGTCCCAGGCATAAAGCAGATGGGATTTATAATTTCTTTGATCTCATTCTGTATTGTATCCTCTATTGTCACTACTCCTATTTCAGGAGCTAAGTCTTTTGTATCATGATAACCTTCCAATTTATCTTCTATAGTCTCTGCTTCTTTGAATACATCTGATTTAATTTTATCAACATTCGCTACTTCTTCTTCTACTGAGTTTGTGGTAGAAACTTCTGTTATACTAGGCTTTGATATCATTTTAGTTATATCGACGATTGGTATTGGTATTTTAGATTCATCTGGTTTTGATACTTTAGTACTAGAATCAAAAGATTTAAGAGATTGCGTTTTGCTAGGGACAGGTAGTAACTCTATTATTTTTGGCGATGGAGGCACTGAGCTATCGAATGGTACACCAAGACTATTTTGGAAAGCTTCAACCTCCTTACGCCTTGCTTGCTTCCTCTCTAATTGTTTCTGTAGTTCTTCAATTCTCTCTTCTTTTAGTTTAAGCAAGTTATCTAAATGTTCGACCTGAAATATGGACATAATTTCTATTATCTCCATACACACCTTTATTTTTTAGGAATAAAAGGGCTTTTTAATAACAATGCCTTATTAGATAACTAAGTTTCTAGGAAAACGTCTGAAACTCACTTTTTGTCTAAGAACGTCAGCAGCATCTTTGGCGTCTTTTAGCTCTTCTTTCATCGCCAGATATGATTCGTGTCTTACAACTTTTTGTTGCACTGTCTCCAATACTCCATTCACTCTTGTCTTGACTGGTACTACGAGGACGTTTTCTGTAAATATGTAGTTTACAAATAACATGAAGCATTTTAGAAGGAATGTATCAAAACATATGAATTATTTTCTAATACCTGACTAAACTGGGTGGTAAAGAACTGCGATCTCAGAGACACCTAAGGTCTTACGGTACCTTGAAGTTCAGTTTGCAAGAACTATTTTTACATGGCGCTAAACTTTGTTACGTCATAGGGACTGGACAACGAGGCACATAATAATAACTCCTTTTGTCATAGCACTAACCAGTCCGTTGCACAGCAAGGTGCATCAGGAGCAGGTAGGGTTGGCTTAGACTTAAATAGACGAAGTCCAAGGATATTATATTATAGTCTAACTGTTTGTGTAACAATCTTCATAGAGGTACCTGAAGACGGATGACCATAATAGACTATAATAACCTCGACGCAGCCCCTTGCACCTCAAACGTAATGTAAGGTAACATCTCAACAATTTTGCAGTATCTTAGAAATTGGCTTTCCAATGTAGTAATGAAACATTGCTCTAAAGTTTACGAAACCAACGTACAGTGCGTGCGCGTTAACTTGACATGGCAGGAATGCTATCTCCAACTACTCCGCTCGAGCCTCCTAGATTTCCATCAACCCAAAAAAGTATGTTAGAAATACAGCTTGTTTTGTACACATGTTGCTTTCTTTCATCAGTGTACCAAGTAAACTCGTACGCACTACATGTTGTTCGAAGAAGCTGATGACCATATTGACCATACCCTCATCCCCACAAGCCTCGTAATAGCTACCGCCGCTGGACACGTTCTGCTCAGCGTCCTTGCTGCTTTTTATAATGTCTTCGTCTTTTCTGATCTTGTCTCGCACTACAAATACAATAACAATATTCTTGTTAGAAAGGGTACCACAAAAATTGGGTCTGAGAAATATTGAGTCAGTGAAATCACGCTAGCGAGGGCATCAGCCTCAATATCAATCAGCATTACAATCAGTTTATCTTTCAAAATAAATCATCTTGGAAGAAATGTCCTCTAAGGCTCAATTCGTGTTTTATACAGTAGAATCACCAGAAAGAAACAAAATTAAAAACAAAGAAAGAAAGACCACTTTATCATAATCTGAATACAGGACTTGTTTTGTCAATAAGTGAATCCAATTCAGTGTGTGAGAACTTTTTTACTTTATAAAGTTAATGCTTGGCCATAATCCCAGCTGATGGTATGATGGTGGAGATGTAAGTAGTCCGAGATGACGCACTAACTAAATAAAAGCCTCTGAATCTGTCAGCCATCATTGTTCCAATAAAAGATGTTAGCAGTAGCTAATTTATCTAAATGACTAAATTATAATAGCCGATATATGAACAACCGAACCGTCTGATGGTAAGTGTCCATCATGACGCATGAACATCAGTAGCACCAAAGGCACCGATGCGTAACGTTTACAGAAGAGATAGGAAAAACTTAATTGGTTTTCCAGCCCCCAGCAAGTGGCGGGATCCAGGATTTTATTTGCGGGGAGTGGGAGAGGGGCTTTTGAGCGACTTTTCTCGGATTATATTAGGAGATGAAGAGGCTGTTTGAGCTAAAGAAGGTTATGTGAACGGATAGCAATCAGCCTTGAAGGGCTCGTACATGAATTGGTCACGATTCAACCGGATTATAACTATGACGCCAAGCAGAACCTTGCAATGATTCCCCTATGAGTTCTCCCGAGTAGATACCGAACCCAGTGATACCGCCTCGAACGCACTACAGCTGCATTCAGTCCCACATAACATCAGGGTACAACGCCAAAATGCCAGCCCGCAACAATGTTGATGGGACAGTCGCTTCACGACAGCACAACAAGTCGTTTGACGGCTGACTCCAGAAAGAGAAGACTTACCCATGACCAATACACGTTCAATGATCCCCGGTGCACAGTTGGCCAACTGTTCCATAGTATTGCAGCACAGGTTCAATCGTAACTTCTTCAGGACCTTTCGGTTGAGGGTCATCCAGTTGTTCAACTTCAGGGCGTGGCTGTTCCGCGGAGGGTAGTTGTGCATCTCTACCAGCTTTGGGTAATGGACGCTTAAGATCTCTGCTAGCAGAACTGGAGAATGGGTGTGACGTTAAAAAGATGATTTGGCTTGATGTTTAGAGGTGGGAAATGAAACGTGAAAAACGGAATTAAACGGAACGGAATAAATGTAAAAGTTTTTATGGTTAATATTCTTTTAAACCAAAACCACTAAACGTATTTTCCCCCGAAAAACGCGGGCAAAGCCTCAAGTAGAACGCTAGTTTTAGTAAGGTTTGCTGATGAAGAAAAGTCCTACATATTTACGTAAGCGAAAGTCTTAATGGTGAAATTATAATAGTGTTTAAGTTCATTAATATGTAGGAAAGGAAATATGTAAATCTAACAGTCGCTTCACAGTAGATTTATAACAATATAGTAAGATAGTTTTCATACGAAATAATAATAAGTGCGTATAAACCAAACAACGATTTTCATAATCGGTTAACAAGAAGGAGACAATGCAATTAGTTACATCCTCCACCTACCGTCTTAGCAAAGTACAGCGATCTTTAAGGGGACTTGTTCAATTTTGTAACAAAGTCCCAAAGTCAATACTTGACTTGCCTATAGAATCATTCAAGAAACATGTAAAAACACAACTTATTGTTAAGGGTTACTATACCGTAGATGAATATTTAAATGACAAAGATGTATGGTGTTGATTAGTACTGCAATCGTTTCCCCTCACGTTAGGATATACAATTTTTCTGTAATTAATGTTTTTAATTGTAAATTTTATGTTCTTTTTAAAAAACATGTGCTGAGGAGTTTCTTTCCGGCTATTCTTCTCCTTCATGATAAAGCACCTTTCCGAAAAGCTGGTAAAAAATATGTGCATAAGTGTATCTATGATACTTACATGAATATATAATAGAATTTTGAATTTTTAATATTCTAGTTAATTTTGTATTACCTACATGTCCAACTCAAGTTGGAAAACTATAACACTATAACTATAATATGAAGTGCTAAAACAAATAAAAGGTGTGAGTGTTGAGTGATTTTACTTATTTAATACATAAATTCGTACCAGCATCAGAAAAATCCCTATTAATCTTTTTCGTCGGCCTCGATAATTTAAAAGTATCGACCCAGGCAAGAACTGATTCTATCTCGGACAAAGGTATCGGCGAGTCAAAACTCGATATTGACTTCTCCATAATCACTGTATAATTGTACAAATATTAAATAATTCACAAACTTATCTATTTGTTATTTCCTTTTACACAGTTCTGATTAGTTTACCAAATAATTTCGCATGTTTGTCGCTTACTGTCATTCGTTTAGTTTTGTTTTTTTAGGTTTTAAAAAAGGTTGATATTAATTAACAATTTTAGTGTGGTGTACATAGACAGTTTAGTCTATGAGAGAGTTATGATGTGTCCCCACGGAACACAGAGACAAGAGGTCTGTCCCTCAGATTGCAATTGTGTCCTATAAAATGCGCCGTGTCGATATTGTTAGGGTCTTATGCGCCTAATGCTATGGACCCCAAAAACACTACTTATGGACGCGGAAAGATAATACGTAAGATAATACGTATGGACCAAGTGACTATAGAACATTAATTGGTAGTAATCCTGGTATAGTATAGATGTTATGGTATAGTATAGAATATAGATGGTATGGTATAGTATAGATTTACCCACTAGTAAAATAGAATGATGCACTGCATTTTCAATAGACGTATCACGGTGTTGTAGTTAACGTCACGTCAAAATAAAATTCTCAAGTACCATTACATCGATCTGCGGTGATGGCGGTGTGGTTGAATATGCACTTGTAAATCCATCATAATTCACTATGCATTTGATGTGACCAATTTAAGTTGAACCGTGACTCTAACTGCCTTGTCACCGTTGTTATTGGTTAGGCTGATGCCAGAGAAATCTTGATATTATAAGTAAGGTACCTAAATATTTCAATGATTTCAGCTTCTAACACCAAATGTTGACTTTTTCAATGAAAGTCAATTTGTTTCGATAGTGTTGCTAACAAGGATCTAATTCTGGGAAGTAATAACATACGACAAACTGAAGGAAAAAGCGCATTTTGGAACGAAGTTCCTTATCGCGCGTTGTGAAAGGGGGCTAGACGGAAAATTACGACACTTTTTGATTTTACGAATGACGACACTTTTTTTGAAGTGATTCAGTAAGTTTTACAGAGATGGCGCTGTACTGTACAACTTTCTGAATCACGCTAGCGTGATTAATTAAGTTTTACAGAGATGGCGCTGTATAACAAAACAATACTTAATCGAAAGGAACTTCGTTCCATCCGGGTGTCCCTTGACACCTCTCATGTTTTCTTATTTAACAAAAAATTTAACATAAGAGTTGAAAATGCAGTGCAACAGTTTCTTAAATTCAACTTTTTCCTAAAGTTTGCTGTATGCCATTACTTCTCAGAATTTGATTATTGTTAACAACACTATCGATTAGTCATTAGTGTACATACAGAATGAGTTTTTGGAATTTAACTCCTTTAGAATCAATTGTCATATTTCATCTTCATATCCACAGAAAGCGAAGCGCTCATAGCCCTGCGGCTTGCGTCGATCTTAAAAGATCGACAAAGTTAAGCAACAGCGGGCGCGGTCGGTAGTTGGATGGGTGATCGCTAGTGGCAAAAAATTCTTGGTGTTTCCGTGCTTTGGAGGGCACGTAAAGCCGTCGGTCCCGGTTGTTATCATAAGACAACAGTCGTTAAGCCTTGTCGGAGGCCCTCGGGCGGTTTGATAACTTCCGACACTCGGGTTGGCCACTAACCCCTCCACCAATCCGCACTGGAGCAGCGTGGTGGAGTATGCTCTCTGCCTCCTTAAGAGGAGAGACCTATGCCCAGTAGTGAGCCATTAATGGGTTGAAGCCATATCCACAGAAAACACATCAATATTTACACTGATTATTTTGATATCAAAACTTTTAAATAACTATTTATTGTGCTTAGCAATTAAGTAAATAATTTTCACGTATTAATAAGCATGACATATCCATTTGATTTGATCAAACCCACAAGACTGCTTAGAAGCAAGAGAATGTCAGGTGTCAAGTTAAATTGGTCGATAAAAACACGTCAGAATTTCTATAGAAATGCAACTTGTAACTTTCCAACGCTAATATTGATACAAACGCCGTGTCACTCACATGGATATCCTGTTTTATGTTTAATCTATGTCAAAAGTTCCCTTTAAGATTAAGATATTTAAAATAACATCGTAGAAATATTTAAACACCCAACTATCTAAAGAAAAAGGAACCGAAGTTTTAATACTTGGAGAATACAGAAGAAGAATATAGAGGAGAGCATATTTCTAATAATAATATAATTTTCAGATATCTGTAAAACACGTATGAAACAAGAACCGGTCTTGTTTCCGGAAGCTAGGGGAATTCGAATAAATTAAATTTTACCTACCAAAAAAAAACTAACTTCAAAACAGTCTTTGTAAGATCTTATAATATCAAAATCGCCATATACAATTTACCTTTAGTATTTGAGGAGGTCTCATCATCAGAACAGAATGATGTAAATTTTGATAAATATGGCACTATTCTGGACGTAGGTATACCTTACTCTTTAAAATTTTCCAAATAGGTTTATAACAGAGTTCTGAGGTAACATTAACCTCCCCCTTTTTTGAAGTCGGTTGAATAAATTCTACTTCGAAATTACCTTACAAAACTTTATCGTTTTTCGTCTCTCTCGCACAGTGCGACCATCCATCACCGCTCACACTCAAGCTGGTACAAATAACAGGCTTTCTACAAGCAATGTGTTTGTGTTTTCACATTGTGAAGCGAGTTTCGTTTTTGTACACTCAGAAACAAAAGACAAAAGTATTCGTTTATAGAAATTGCGAAGACGAGCTTTTTATGTATGGAGATTGGAGACTATGAAGAGAGTATTTATAATCCGGTTTTTTTCTTTTTAATTACAGTTTGTCAAAGGCAGGAATAAGAAATAGATACATCGCTTGCATCGCTCCTATAATTTGAACATCACAATCAGGTAGGGATTTGTTGAAGCGATGGCGTTGAGTGACTTTAGAAAAGTGTTTGTAACAAACCTACTTCGAATAAAACTTATTTCAATTTCAATTTCTCTATTTTGAGGCTGGAAGATGTAGCGTCATGAAACTCCTGAGCGTAATTATTTTTACATTTTAAAGTTCTGTTTATTCCATTTTATGCTTTTTGAAAAGCATATTAATTGTTACAATACGATTTTTACAAACATCCTAAGACTAGTGACGTATCCATAATTTTTGTATGGGAGGATTGAACTGATTTTTGTTTTGGGAAGGTCATCAGGTGAAGAAATAAAATGGTGGCTCGTCATTTGCAATTGGATATAAATGCTTATCTGAGATAGCATAACGAAAACAGTTCACATCATTTTGTCAACGTAGCAGTAAGAAAGTAGGCACTAGTATTTCCACATCAGTGGATGTTTCAGGACGGAAATTAAAATAATCAGAAAGGTTGTTTAATGCAATTTAAAAAAAAATTACTTGTTTCATTTACCAGCAGTGCGTTGATGGTCTCTGGTAGCATTCGGTGTTCTCGTTCATGTGAGATAATGATCAATTGACCATATACCGTCAGGTTACTTGTTTGCTCGGTTATTAATTCATACAGTAAACTAATCAAAAATAATGATAAGTTTATTCGCGATTGTTTCTTTTAGCAAATTCTAGTCAAAGTACATATGTACACTACTAAATTAGTAAAATTAAATAAAACCAACTGCAACCTCCCCATCGAGGGTGAGAGATGTCACCACTGCCATGAAAATCGGGACGTCCCGCGTTTATCATAATATCTGGTAACACTATAAACATTATGAATGATTACGTAAATCAATGAGTAATGTCGTTGCCCTTTCGGTAGGGGCCATCTTTACCTTCAATAAACAAGTTTGATAATGGCACGCCGTGAAATTGCTTTTAACACTTGTTAGGTAGCTTCGAAATTCGAACCATTGGTAAAATGAAAACCGCCTACAGTACCGGATATGATCAATGTTTAATATTTTAGAGAACTAGGTATATTTAGCAGGACACTTTAATCAGAATTATTTTCCCGAACCAAAGCAAATGTAAAATTTCAAATACAAGTACATAATAAGTAAATACTAAAAAACGTGTAAATATGAACCCAGGTTCCTTCTAAAGAATGTAGTCCAAACTACTCCAAACCAGTGTCGGATTAAGCAAGCGTGGGGCCCGTAGCAAATTATTTCAAAGAACCCTTGAACTAATAAAGATTCTTAAGTATAAAGTGGTGAAAAAAAATTAAATACTCAATACGTTTATTTGCCATCTACAGGTTACATCTTAATAAGTTTCCCTCAAAAAATTACGATCAGGCAGAGATGAGTGGGTTTAAATGCGGCCTGCGAGGCCCCCTTTTGCACGGGGCCCGTAGAAATTGCTGCTTTTGCTACGTGGCGTGGTTAATCCGGCACTGCTCCTAACCACTAAACTACTTACTAAGCAATTAACCGAAGCTTTACACTTCAAAACAATTATCACCTTTATTACATGGCATTAAAGTCTATTCTTTATTGCTACTCCTATAGCCTACTTATGACGTTTGCTGATGAGACGATGAATAACTGCGAAGCCTCAGACTAGAGCCATCAACAGACAACTCAGTTCAGAGTTCATTTCAGATTCAGTTTGTGTTTGATGGACATCGTGATCAGTCGTGTACACTCAGAATAAAAAATAAACCGTGTACACTGTCGTTCTTATCTGTGTTAGTGCAGTGGTTATAGGTGAAGAAACTCCTTGAAGTAGAGGTAGGTGGTCTTTAAAAATAGTCTGTTTTATCTGTTCTGTGATATCGTACCCTCAGTGGAAAAAAAGTATAATGACAATTGCAATTTTACAGGAGAACAAAAAAAAGTAGTCAGTAGGTATTAATGATAAAAAATGATTGAGCATAAGCAGCTTTTGTCCCTCTTTCAAATCATATTAATAACTAAAATTCAAAGTAACACGACTTATGCTTTTTTTCCACTGAGTGTGCGATATTTAGTTTTTTTGTGTTGATTTTTTGATAACTGATTTTTATTCCCTAATATTTTCAAACGTGTTTTATTTATTTAATTTTACGTATTGTTGTTCGTAGTAACTGTAAATATAAAAGTAAATATCTGTGAATTTGTAAAAATTGCAAAGAAATAATAAAAAATATAAATTTGTAAGGGCTATTTATAAATATCGTGATTTTAGTAAATATTTTTTATTTAGTTGACAGATATGTTTTACTTTAGTTTCTTAAAGGTGATTAAAATTAAAATGTCATTACAAATTGAGGACATGTGTTGCGTGCGCAATGGTTAACATGCCGAATTGCCGTGCCTAGGGTCCTGGGTTCGATTCCCAGCGAGGCGAAAATTTGAATGATGAGTTTTAATTTCCGTTCTTGGTTTCGGTATGTGTGTCTTGTTGTGTGTTGTCCACCTGTGCCTTACGGCTTACCTGTGTGTAACCACAGAAGACATATAGTACATAATAGTAGTAGGTAGGTATAACTATGACAAACCTAATTGACGGGTGCTAAGTGAAAAGAGTAATTTACAAACAATGATATTTAAAAATTATAGATACGTCATGCCCTTACAAATCAACCAAAAAATCTGTTTCGAAAAGAGCTACAACACACACACGTTTATCTTTTGTTTCACTACATCAATCACACTACAATAATACACGAAAGCATTTTACCGTTGTATGTCAAATCTCAAGCACTTCTGACAACAACAAAAGCGTCTTGAATTGACAGAGAAACTGAGCAGAGGAGTTCAATTGACTGCTCTTATGATCTTCATCTTCGGCGCGCTAGTGACTTAACTATGTACCTCTTTTTTACTTATAATATTTATCATTATTTACAAAGCAGCTATATTACAGATAACTCTTTTCCCTTTGCACCCGTCGCTATGCCCTTTTATACCCTTCGTTATCTGCATACAACACTGAACACACCTATCGAGAATACCCCTATCAACTGAAATAAAGAAAAACAAAATTAGTAGGTACACTTATCACTGTCAACTTTGAACTTTTATCCGATATTTTGGTACTAGTTGGCCAAGACATCATCATTGGATAATATTGATAATAATTAATAACGTAAACAATATGTAATATTAAATATTACTGGGTCTTAGAATCATGGCCTGCATGCTTAATTCTTTTATCGAAGAAAAAATATCTTTATAATCAACAAAAGTATACTTTATTAACCGACTTCAAAAAAAGGAGGAGGTTCTCAATTCGACTGTATTTTTTATGTTTGTTACCTCGGAACTGGACTGGGTGAACCGATTTTGATGATTCTTTTTTTAATGGAAAGCTGGTGCTTGTCGTGTGGTCCCACAAAAATTTGAACGAGATCTGACAATGGCATCCATGTCAAAATCATATAAGTCTTAAATTTGCATTAAGTATGTGCGCGATAAATAGACGAATAACTCAATATCGCGCCAACCTATTTCGATGATTCTTTTTTTAATTGAAAGCTGGTGCTTGTCATGTAATCCCACATAAATTTGAGCGAGATTTGACAATGGTATCCATGTCAAAAATACAATGTATTTCATTTGAAGTCGGTTATTTTTTTGTTAAAATGTTAGATTATTACATAGAAATTATACAATATAAGACTGCATGGTATAATATTGACAGTGTCATTTCATTTCTATCGCGACACTTTCGCTGTGACCCATTCCATATTACGTTATGAACACTTTCTATTTCCGCCTCGTCTAAAGAATGTTACTTAGGAATAGATACACGTATTTAAAATTTTAAATTAACTCGCTTTATTTATCTAACGATCATCTAGCTTACGAATACATAATATTAATGTCAAGTTCTCACTAACAACTGTTTTCAATATTCTATCTAATATGTGGATACATATTACATTGAGGACGGATGTCCTCAAGGCGGTTACCTTCCATACGTAAAAAGGAAATAATAGTATGTCAATGGAGAACCAGAAAATGTTTGTTCCGTTAGCGGTAATTTCTTCCTTTCTTCTTACCCGACTGTTGACTGGAAGAATTGTTTTTCGCGTATCTTGTATGTATGCATGTAATATTCTTTATTACCTCAGTCATATCTTCCAACGGATTTATATAATTAAGATATCTTTAGATTCGTCTTGATAACCCAAGTGTTCTTAGATTTATATGTGAAATTAAACAAAAAAAGGGTGGCTGTGAGATGACATTGTTTGAAGTGTTAAAAAATAAAAATAAATCGAATAGTGCAATATGAATATCAAATTAAAGAGCTCACCATAAGTATTTCAAAAAGGTATATCATGATAGGTTTTTAATTGCAGGCAGATTTTTTTTAATTTTTTTATTTATACTAGTTTTACTCGTGGCCGGTAAGGCATCAGTGATCGTTTGTCAACTATTTCCATAAAATCGACAACGCGTCTTTAACACGTTTCATTCATGTAGGTACGCCTTGTACGGTAACTAACTACCCCGCTAGGCAAGACCATAAATATATATTTATTTAGTTATTTACCATTGAAACAATTTAATACCAACAGCACAATAATATTTATAAACACATCAGAGATACAGGATGTGTCTGATATTACGTGGTCTGTTTATCAATTAAATTATTATACCTTGGTAAATGTTCTGATTCGTTAGGCTTGACGTCAGGTATAATATTATTATGTGTGCGTGGGTTCGCAATCTCGCAGTAACGTAGATAGATATCTACAAGTTTGAAGTTATTAGTTTAAAAAAACCGGCTAATACTTATATTACTTTACTGTGGCCACGCGCAGTTGTACAGTAGGGTTACAGAGTTGTTTATCGACTATTATTATTACTTATTACTCATTAACTACTTATGTTCACATAGCCGTGATCAGTGGCGTAGCTAGGTAACCAAGGGCCCTGGGGCAAATCAAAAAATGGGGCCCCTTTTTTGAATTTGAATTTTTCATATAAATTTTGAGGTTACGTAAAAAACTGTAAATACAAAGTTGTAGATCTTTTTATTAACTACAACTTTGCCGTTTAACTTTTTTCCATAGGACTTGTAGTTTTGCTGAAAATTGAGATAAACCGTTTTTACCCTTGAACCCCCCCTCCCCCCACTTCCCGACCTCAGATCGCCAGTAAATTGTTTTTCCTTTCATTTTTGTTATATTGTCTTCCTTTTGCAATGGGTTTCATCCTACTATTATTTTTTTCACGTTTTACTGTTTTCAAAGGTATCGGCACTGGTCTATAAGCTACTTTATCATCGATGATAAAGTTCTTATTGATATGATCAGCTCTTTTTCGTGCACAGTAACAACATAAATTGCAATTAATACTTGGTGTAGATTTAGAAAAGATTCAAGGGTTTATTATATAAAGGTCGGACCTACCTACTGACTGCCTAAATAACAATTATACTTATTTACAATCTTTTTCTAGCTTTAGTTTTTGCAAAAGTATCAATGACATCGGTTAAATCCAGGTTTGATGCGGTTTTGTTTTCAATTGCTATTAGCGATAAATGTCGGAGTCGAGTTTGGCCCATACTATTTCTTAAATATTTTTTTTATTTTTTATTTGCTAAATGACCTGCTGACCTGCTGCATAAGTGACAGGAACTGTAAAGAATAATAACAATGATGTAAATACGGAAGTATTTACACGGAAGTATTTAGGTCGCATTCTAGTACTCCATATTTGCTCATTATTTCTTTACATAATTGGAGAACAGTCCATGCTTGAGTTAATTGAGGTAAACTATTTTAACAGTTCTCAAAAATAAAATCTTGACTCGAATTCACAATAAAACGCATATCGATGTTTAATAAAACGCACATCCGTCAAATTGACAACACTGCCAACCCACAGAAAGAATTTAGGGGAATCCCCTAGGTATAACTTTCGAATTTCTCTCAACTGAGTTGCCCTAATTAAAGTCGGGTTGCAACCTGTCATATTTATTTTGAAAATGGGAGAAATTTTCAAAAGTTCAGTTTGATCGAGATTTTCTGGTAGGTAAGCATTCGAGGGCCCCCTGACGTTGAGGGCCCCGGGGCACTGCCCCGCCTAGCCCCTAGGTAGCTACGCCACTGGCCGTGATAGTTTTCCTTTTAAATTAATCCTAATTGTATGTCACTGCCAATGATATTATAAGTAAAAAGAGGTAGATATGTAACTAGCGCGTCGAATATGAAAATCGTAAGAGCGGTCAATTGACCTCTGTCTGCTCGTGGTCGCTCTGTCAAAACAAGACGTTTTATTCTTATTCTAAGACAAGACAATCGGCAGTTTTGTTGTTGTCATAAGTGCTTGAGATTTGACATACAACGTTAAAATGCCTTCGTGTATTATTGTAGTGTGATTGGTGTAGTGAAACAAAAGATAAACGTGTTTGTGTTGTAGCTCTTTTCTGAACAGATTTTTTGGTTGATTTGTAACTGCATGACGTATCTACAGTTTTTTAAACATCATTGGTTACTGCCGTGATTTTTTTCATAATTATACAACATCCGTGTCCAACACAGAACATCTAATAATTAGTTAGAAAGGAATTGTGGGCAAGGTAGGCGCGCCAATACTGTGATCAAATGCGCACATCGCACAAAAACACGCGATTGCGCTGTTTAGTGACTCGCAAACTCCAATGGAGAAAAGTACTGCAAAATACTGCGACTTAATTACGTAAAAATGCCTTCATGTGCGGTAATTGGAAAAAACTTTGTTTCGGAGGCCATGATGAAATATGAGTCTGTCGACGGAGTAAGTAATTTCAATCAAAAAGTATAAAAGTATATAATGAATAAGTATACCTTGCGAAAATAAATACCGATAAAAATTTATCGACAATCAATCCCTAGCTACAGAGTCACGCCTACTTCATGCACACATAACAATCCTCGTGCGTATTTGTTCATTTTCGTTAGTAGTGTTTATTGAAACGACGACAGCGGTTCCCATACAAATTACGTGCTATGCCCCTTCTAACTAATTATTAGATGTTCTGTGGTGTCCAACATACGATTTCGCTGGCAGAGACAGTCAAGTGTTACCAAAATTTTTCGCAAAGAGATCCCTGTTTGATAGGTAGGTATATTATTTGCAGACCCCTCAGATCAATAATTGATCTGGCAGACCCATAATATTTTTGAAAGATCTTTTCAATCCCACAACTCCCACACTAAAGAGTAGACGAGCAAAAAATCAACCCACGGTACCTACTTGTGGGGAAAAATATATATAGATTTTATTCCACAACTTTGTAAGTTTTAATAAATTATCCATGCCAAATTGAAAACCGTTTCTAGAAACCCGTTTCTAACATTGAACGGATTTTTGTACGGTTTTCACACGGACGTTCTTTTTTTAAGTCTGTTTTTAAGTTTCGCTAATAGATAGTGTGATTACTGAGGAAGGTTTATATGTTTAATTCATTATTGTTTTATGTAAATTGACCGAAATCCACGCGGTCGAAGCTGCGGGCGGTAGCTAGTTTTAGAGCAAAATCGGTTATCAAAGCTGCTTAGACGTCTAGACGCCTAGGAGTAACAGCAACGCATTGCGCAAGAGTCGTGAGACTCGTGACTCTTCATCACTAAAATCCTAAGTTCCAAGCACCTATGGTCAGTGCCGGCGCAAGAGCCACTGACGCCCAATGATATTATATATTATAAAGAGGCAGATATGTCATAAGCGCGCGCGTTGTGTGACTCAAAAAGTTCCCAATTGGGAACTCTTATTCAGGTGAAGAAAGAGATAGCGATGTAGTTTTGACGCGAGAGCGACAGAGACGTGCGATAAAGCAATAAAGCGTGCCTTGCGGACATCGGAACAGATTTTTCGGTTGATTTGTAAGGGCATAACGTCATAACGTGCTATATCGTGCATAACGTGCTATATTTATTTAAACATCATTGCTGACGCCCCAGGTAAGAATGTGGCGCCCATATAATAAAATCAAAATCGAGCTTTTTTGCTGAACCAATGGAAACGTTTATTAAGAATTATATTTTTCCACTTTTTTTTTGCTCGTCACTCCAAATGTGGCGCCCCTCTTTGGCGCCCTAGGCCTTCGCCCAACCTTGCCCTCCCTAACGCCGGCCCTGCTTATTGTTTTGATTAGAATTTAGATGCAGTGTTGAAATGAATGATTATTTAAATGAGCTAAAATTATTTGTATTGCCGCGATTTTTATTATTTTAATCAACTGACCACAATTAGTTGGTCATTACAAAAACGTCGTTAGAGACTGGAACGGACATGGGTAATTGGTACCAATTAAGTAAGTAGGTTTATTTAAGAGAAAACATAATTTCGCACTGCCTTAAATTACGTGATGAGTGTCGAAATTTTTTAATTTTAATAATCGTCTTAACAATGGGCTTCAAAAGTAACAGTAGCTTTCTGTTTTGAATTTTTCAAACGGAAGCTCCAGGTTTGTAATAGGCACACATCTAATTTTTAAAGTTATAAGAATCAAAAATTACTTGTGTAAGTTATAACGGAGGAGAAAATGATGATATGAGAAAGATTATAATAGGGCAGCTTGCAAATTAAATGTAGAATACCTTTTACTAGTGATGTGCCAACTCGGAAAAAACACGACTCGAGTAAACTCGAGTTGAAATTCAGGTAAGTCGAATTGAACTCGAGTTACACAACTCGAGTTAGCAGGAAGAAACTGAGTGTATGATTTGTTACAAATTATTTTTTTACATATTTGATCTTCCATCCAACTCTCGAGACATGAATTTTTTGGAATTTTGTAAATTAATTTGATTAAAACTTGCTATTTATAGGCTAAAACAAAACTCAAAAATATCAACTTTGCTCAAAACTTGCTATTTACATAATTTAAACATATTTTATCTTACGATTATAGAGTTTCTAATCATAATGGTCTATTTGCTTTATTATTTCGTTTACTTGATTGAGATGTTAAAAGTGTTGTAGAGTTGTAGAGTTGGATTGTTATTATTTCATACGTTAGACAAGGACGCCATTATGTTTATTATTTCGTCTTTTAAACTATTCCATAACTAAATATTTATATGAAATTAGGCCGCGTCTATATAATTCATATATCTATGGTCCACAGGTACATCTACAAAGTCAGTGATCCAGATAGAGTTATATAACTTACTAGGAAATTGCCCTCGCTTCGCTTCGGGAAAAATAGTGAAAAAATATATATATATTATATAATATAGCTTATGACACCCGAGGATAGTGTAGCTTCCCAACAGTGAAAGAATTTTTCAAATCGGTTCGGTAGTTTCGGAGCCTATTCAATGCAAACAATCAAATCTTTCCTCTTTATAATATTAGTATAGATATATATCCAGAGTTGCCAAATGCCAACTCTACAATTTAAACTGTAGATTTACTATATATACTATAACTTTATTTTTATGCTTTGAGCAAGCAAACGAGCAGACGGGTCACCTGATGGTAAGTGATCACCGCCGCCCATGGACATTAGCAACACCAGGGGCGTCACCAACGCGTTGCCGGCCAAGAAGATGACGATAGACCCGCTTCTTGAACGACCCCATATCATAACTTAGAGGGAACATCGATGCATGTAGTTTGTTCCACAGTTTACACGTGCGAGGTAGAAAATGACGTGAGAACCGGACTGTGGACGAACGCCAGGTATCCAGATAGTGTTGATGGAACCTGGTACGTGATGTGCGGTGACGAAAATTAACTGCAGGTAGTAAGCCAAACAGTTCTTCAGAACATTCCCCATTGTACAGACGGTAGAATACGCAGAGAGAGCCTACATTTCTCCTCAACTCAAGCGATTCTAATCCGTCTGTAAGCTTGGGATCATCGAATAGACGAATAGCTCACCGTTGAATTCGATTGAACGGATCCACTTGGCCAGCTGGGGCTCCGGCCCAAAGGTGGGAACAGTACTCCATGTATGGTCGAATTTGCGCCTTATAGAGCATCAACCTGTACTTAGGCATGAAGTACTGCTTAGCTCTATTGAGCACTCCCAATTTCTTTGCGGCTAGTTTGGCTTTACTAACCAAGTGCTCCCGAAACTGAACTTCATTCGAAATGATGACACCAAGGATCCCAATGCTTTTAGAGATGCTAAGAGGAATGTTCTGGAACTGTGTTGCTATGACAAATGGGGTTTTTTAGCGGTTAACGCGCAAACTTGTGTCTTTTTGGGGTTGAAATGGACTAAATTTAGTCTGCCCCATTCCGAGACCCGCTCCAGAGATGTCTCGACTTCAGCCACAAGTTTTATCCTCTTCTCCTCAATCTGCACCCGCGAAAGATTTGCTTGGCCTGTATAATGGGCGTCACCGGTACTGTCATCAGCATAGCAATGAATATCACCGATGTCCAGCATATCATTGATATGCATGATGAACAATGTGGGTGAAAGTACAGAGCCTTGTGGGACGCCAGCATTTATGGGCTTCGTAACCGAGCATGTTCCGTCAACGACCACCTTGATGCTCCACTCCGATAAAAAACTGGCAATCCATTTGCACAATTTCTCGGGTACTCCGTAGGAAGGCAGCTTAGACAGTAATGCCTTATGCCACACCCTATCGAAGGCCTTCGCAACATCCAAACTTACAGCCAATGCTTCTCCCTTGCTCTCGATTGCTTCTGCCGAGCAATGAGTAAGGTATACTAAAAGATCGCTAGCTGATCTGCCGTGGTGGAAACCGTATTGACGGTTGCTAATCAGCTGGCGATCTTCATAGTTTTTAGTTTAAACCTCCAAATCTACAGTTTTTTTCTTTATAAGTGCCATCTATTTTATTTGCTGCGTACCCAAAGTAAGGAATAAATAGTCAACCACCACCATAAAAATCACTTTGAAAACAAAGTCAGAAATTAAAAATTATTATGAGTTCAATGCTACCGAGTACCGATGACCATTTAAAGAGATTTTATAAAAATATTACAATTTTAAAATTAAAGATGAAACTGAAAATCAAGAGTAGGTATGTGCAAATTGAAAACGAGGCAGTTTTAGTAGAAATAGTGTAGATTTTTTAAGATTTAAAGTTGATTTACTAATACAAGTATAATTTTTTTACTATTTTACGTTGTTTTTAAGAAAAGCTGTAGATTTACAGTTCTCTAAGTAGAATTTTACAGTTATCTATAGCTTTTTGAAAGCTTCTTTACAGTTTTTATCTAGATTAGGGTGTGCAACACTGTAATAATATCCATGCGCGCATCCAACGAACAAATCGTACTCTCGCTCTTTCGCTTGATTCGTTCATTTACCGCCAGCCCAAACACGAGATTCAACTCGAGTCATTAGTAATCTGACTCGAGTTAACTCGAACTAAGCACAACTCGAGTTAACCCGAGTTAGTAAGTCGAGTTGGCCATCACTACCTTTTACCTAGACATCGTAAAGCCCGGGTTTGATTCTCGGCGGAGTACCAGAACAGATCGCACCCTCAGTGGAAAAAAAGCATAAGTCGTCTTACGTTGAATTTTACGAGTAGTTATTGGAAAGAAAAAAAGCTGCATAATATGCTCAATTTTTTTCAAATTTTTATCATTAATCTTGACGGTTTATTGCAAAAAATCGTAATGTAAACTCCTTTGACTACTTACTGATATTTTGACAGTGTTTTGCTCTCCTGTAAAATTGCAATTTTCATCTTATGTCTTTTTTCCACTGAGCGTGCGAGATGTTTGAGTGAATGATGCACGTAAGTTTTTATTACAACGAATTATACTTAACAAACTAAGTATCTTTCATTCTCCGTGAACAAAAATACTTTAATAGGTTTTAACGTGATAACGTTTATAAAGACGATGAGCCTGGGAGGCATTCACGAAAACCGAGTAACGTCACGGAAGCGCGCGCAGCATTAGAGAGAGAGGCACGCTAGACCGGCCGTCTCTCTCCCACTCAAGCGTAATCGGTCCGCTTGGAAGGTCACGAGCCACAACGCGCGCAAAGTATCGAGAAAGAGATACGCTGAATAATAATAAAACGAAATATATATCTGTAATTTAATATGTAAAATTGTAATTTTTATTTTATTTTACAATCTTTTGAAAAGAAATGATTTCTCGTAGCTCGTACGTATTATTATTATATGAAAACGAAAATCTACAATAGCGTCATCTCTGTTTATAGGTATGAACTACTTGAAAGAACTTTACACAGTACATCGACTCGGACTTTAGTTGTAGTCAAGAAAATCACAGATGTCGCGCAGCTCCTGATATTTAAAACGATTTAAACCAAATTTTCAACTCAAATATGTTTAAAATCGTATAGTTAGTATGAAATTTAATATTATAATCTAGCTAGATACGCGGGTCGCGGTGGCGCGTCAAGCCATGTTCAAGCTGACACAACTGGTGAGTAGCACCGCGGCTCCGTGCGTAGGGCTTCCATTACGTTCTTACATTACATTATTTATATCATAAATTATTCTTTTACGAAATAGACGTTATCACGTAAAACCATTGTCCGTAAACCGACTTTACAGACAACCAATTTTTTTACCTTCAAAAAGCTTTACAAAATAAATGACAAATCAGATACTAAATGGTCCCGTGAACTATGCCACCTATTAAGACGTATAATGTGCACTATAATACGTAATATGTGACTACAATGTCGTACTAAGTCCCACCTGCAACTATTGTCTTCGAATCAGGCAAAAAAGTGGTTTTTCCTAACGTAATAGAGGTGCTTGACTTTGTATCAATGTAGATATTGTAGGTAGGCACCTATGTATCTAATGAATTATGAACACCGGATAACCGCCGCAAATACCTACGTGTTTACCTAATTATTATTATATCACCTCTATCATAGCGTACAATGACGTCACTAGGTAGGTATCATCCATTATATAAGATGTTTTTGTGGCCATCGCCGCCTTCGGCTAACATTGCCAGTCAAGCTATGATTCTCTTGTAAATTGCGAATTTTGCGGAGTATTAAATTATTTTTATTAAAACTGGCCAAGTGCGAGTCAGACTTGCACACCGAAGGTTCCGTATCATATGTACCTACACCGAAAAAACGTGGTTCTTATTTCGGGCTCAGATTAATAAAAAAGGTAGATACTTAATTCACCGCCTTTTACGATATCATTACCGTGGCCTTGTACTTGAGTGTAGCCGAAAAATACCAAATTGGTCTAGGCAATTCGTGTATTCACACACAAACACACTCACCAAGCCATGCTTAAACCAAATATGTAGATACTGGCAGGTTAAAGGTAACTGGCAGGAACCGGCTTGGTTTAAACGTATGTGTGTGCGTGATTGCGTGTAAAAAATACACCAATTGCGTAGATTGACTTGGTAGGGTGCGTTGGGGTAAGTTCGGGCGGTTTTTAGTTGTATTTGGAAGATGTTGGCAAACTTCATTTTGTACGAAAGTTACAATAGTTAGCACAATGAATTATAGTGAAAATTCATTGTTAATAAATAAGCTATAGACAGAATGTGTTTAATGTTGTTATAAATGAAGCACCTACTATTTATCGGGTGTTTAAAATATGAATAAAATTTTAAAACCTTGGGAAAAATCGGACGTTCATGGGTAAAGGTCGGACTACCTTATAAAATCGCCATTGTGCCTTAAAACACAGATTTCATAGAAAGAAAATATCTGTTCTTATATGTCCTACAAGATTTTCTTTGGAAATTTTTATATATTGTAAAAAAAGTAGTATTATAAGAAAAGTATTTTTTTTTTGTTTTGGACGTCCGACCTTACCCCACTAGACCAAATCTCAAATTTTCATGGCTCTCAAACTTCCATGTTCCTGATCCTGATCCTGAAGCTTTTCTTTCAGTCAAAATTATTTATCTATTAGCATATTTAAGATTGGATAGGTTACACTTTTATGTGTTGGATCAATAAATAAAACCTTACAATTGCACATCTAATCAAACATTTATTAAATTTGCACATTAATCAAACATTTACTGCCGATCTTAAATCCTCCTGCGAATATGATGTTGCCCGCAGTGACTTTCTCTCGTACTGACGCGGTATTATGACCCTACAAAGAAAATGTTTAGTTAAAGATAGATAATTATACACATTAAATTTTATGTTCGGCCCGTAAAAGGCATCTTAAAAATCTATTAACAATAATATTTTAAGAAAACATAATTAAAGTTAATAAAATACAAATGAATTCACGTAATAAAATAAAACAAAGCACTAACTTCATGAGAAATTTTGTTTATCAACAAGATCAGCTACACAGCGATAGATTGCAACACCATGAAACATCGGGTGTTAAAGTTCGGATTAAAATAAAGTTTTACAACCTCATGCATTTTCACTTCAGTTTCAGATCCTATTATTTTTAGTCCGAACTTCACCTATTAATATCTGCTTGGGGAAAGTCCGGAACTCAGCCTACAATCATATTTAGCCCATTTTAAACAGATATATTAAAAGACACCACTTATCCTGATAACTCAAAAATTTATTATTTGAAAAAATAGTTAATACTCACCAAAAAAGCCAGCAAAATGTTGTTTGGGGTAAATCCGGATTTCGTAAATTATCCTAAAAGACGACACTTTCTGTTTCTCGTGCATAACTCACACCTGATGCGTCGGAACGACCAACACGAAGTGGGACGTGGGGCAATACGAAAAGGTATCTCAGGCTTTGTTGCCAGATTATAAAAATAACTACTAATTCGGAATATATTTAACAAATACGGTCTTCCCCCATTTACGATCTTACCCCAACGCACCCTATTTTTAATTCGGCTACACTAAATCATGACTGGTGAGCTATCTAACTTTTTAGGGTTCTGAAGTAAAATCGGAAATAAAATATTGAAAAACATTTTTTTTTCCTCCTCTCTTCTCCTACAGATAACGTGAGGTAGAATTTTAGATTCTGAATAATTAAGTCATTATGTACCTATAACTCATTCAGTAGAATTAGAATAGGAGCAAAACGCATCGTAAAAAAACGCTAATTTGAGAGCTCCCTAAGTACCAGTAAGTACCTTTACTTAGGTTGGTAAGTAGGTATTTATACTTAGGTACACTTAACCAATAGCTCATTATCCATTGTTTTCATCAGAACAGAATTGGTAATTCAAATTGACACAGTTTTTTTAATAAGGTAATTGGGACACACCTTCATTGTCATTAAACATTTGAAGAAGGTAGAATTAGGTAATTAGCAACCACAATTTTTCAAGTGCAAAGGTAGTTTGGTCTACTTAATTGGACATTAGTTACTGAAGTACCTACTGATCTAATTAAGACACAATATTTATCACATTTGTAATAAGGTAGGTAAAGATAACGTCCGAAATTTTGGGTTAAACGTTTGTCACATTATGATTGATTACACATTAATTGGTGCCAATTAGATACATTACAATTGGGTTAAGTGGAAGTATTTAAAATTGTTTGTCAGATTTGACACTAACTAACCCAGCAACAGGAATAAAAGCTGATCTATCTTTATCTTTATTTCCAGACATGATCGTAGCCGAGGCGTGGAAGGCTGACTACCTGTATTGGGTGTTTCCTCTCCTCATCATTCTCGGTCTTCTAGCCATCCTTGGTCTTTTCGTTCTTTTCTTCGCCATTCGCGTGTACGCGAAATTCACCTGCGGAATGTACCAGGAAACGACCAGGATGGATGGAAAGACTGTGATCGTTACTGGATGTACCAGCGGGATCGGCAAGGAGACTGCCAGGGAACTGGCGAAACGAGGCGCCAGGGTCATCATGGCTTGCCGAAATCTGGATAAAGCTGAGAAAGTTAAAGGTTAGCACAATTAAAAAATCTAAAGAATGTAAGGTGCGTGGAAGGGAACGTAATGAGTGAGTATGAATGTGGAACTAGGAATGACGGTTTGCTATGACGAATGGAATGGAAGGAAGAATGACGGGGTTGTGGACGGTACGTTGTGCGAGATAGTTGTGAGTGAGAAGACGAAGACGATTGTAACGGTTACTTTTCCTTGTGAACCTGTATTTCTTCGACAAATAAAGCGTTGAGGTGGAAGACGTTGTTTCCTTGGAAGAAATCACCACATAATTATCTATGTACAGGATTAACAGCCAAAATCATTTTTTAGTACCATACCATAAGTTAATGCTTGACTACAATCCCACCTGATGGTAAGTGGCGAGTGCAGGACGTTCGATGGAGAAAAAGGGATGGTATTATGTAGAAATCATTCAAAATCAATTCATATAGGTGATATAGGTATCACTGATACACTTTTGGAATGTAGATATCTAATCTATCACCACTTCGGAAAGATGATTTGTCTTTGAGGATAAGAAATGGCGAAAGAAACTCCTCAGCACATCTATCAGAAACCATAATGTTTACAATAGAATGCATTGATTATGAACAACAAATAAAAAAAAATGTGTGTGTCAGAATAGGATCATCAGAATAGGATGTAACGTAAAAATATGAAAATGAATTCTGAAGGAGTTAAACTCCAATAATCCTAACATGAGCTGAACCCTGAGAACGTAACCTGAGCGAAACCTGACTTTGTAAATATCATGATAAATTTAAATTTATTTTTATTTAGTTTAAAATATCAATTGCGATCATTAAGACCTTCAATTTCACCTGTAACTACATTTGTCGGTTAATTTTTCGAATCATAAAGCAATTAATTATTTAATCTAGTGATTAGTTACTAGCAATTACTAAATCGTAATAGCACCGTTTTAACGCTCCAAAAATTAATTCCAGATGAAATAATCGACAGCACGAAGAACACAAAAGTCCTGGTCAAGAAACTTGACCTGAGCTCTTTCGCCTCCATCCGCGAGTTTGCCGACGACATCAACAAAACCGAGCATACCCTGAGCGTCCTCATCCACAACGCTGGATACGCCGAAACCTTCAAGAAAAACAAATCGGAAGATGACATCGAAATGACTATGGCGACGAATCATTACGGACCATTTCTGCTGACCCATCTTCTCATAGATTTACTAAAGAAGAGCGCTCCATCTAGAATAGTCGTCGTGGCATCATCCCTGTACAGATTGGCATCCTTCAACTTGGAGAACCCTAATCCTCTGACCACAATGCCAGGATTCTTGTACTACGCGTCAAAGGAAGCCAACATTCTCTTTACGAAGGAACTGGCCAGGAGATTGGAAGGCACAGGCGTCACAGCCAACTGCTTACACCCTGGCTTGATCGATACAGGGATTTGGCGATCAGTTCCTGCTCCCTTGAGTTGGGGTCTGGCCGTGATCAATAAATGCTTCTTTAAGACCCCAGTCCAGGGTTGTCAGACCTCAGTAATGTTGGCCGTTGATGAGAGTCTAGCGAAAACGAGCGGCCAATACTTTTCGGATTGTCGCGAAAGTTCAGTCTCAAGGTCGGCGAGCGATATGACTAGGGCCAGAAAATTATGGGAGATATCAGAGAAGATTGTTAAATTGGAGGAAAATGACCCTAAAATTTAAATTTTGATATTCATTGGATAACTGGAATTTAGAATTATAATCTATAGTCTGTCTATACTATGGTAAATAGAAATAAGGCTTGAGAGCCAGTTTTTTCTTTCTTTTTCTTCTCTCTTTCTTGGCTGGCAACGCTTCAGTGGTCTTTTGGTGTCGCTGAAGTCCTTAGGCGTCGATAGCCACAAACAATCAGGTGGATCGTCAGCTCGTTTGCCATAAAAAACGAATTATTTATTAATAAGTTTTAAATACTTAAATACAATTTAAGATTTTTATGTAAGCAAATCAAGATACATAGATATGAGGTATCGTATGTTTTGCCCACACTCGAATAAATGTATGGACGATATTCTTTAAATTGACATAATTCAAAACTATAAATAATAAATAAATTTTTTTATTCGTGAACCAACTGAAATAAAACAAACACCTCACTAAAATACATTAATGAAAACCACATCAAAATCAATTAAGCCGTATCTGAGATTAGCCGGAACAAACACACGGACAAACAGACAAAAATTAGTTTTATTATATGTATTGATTAATTTAATAAATGATTTTTAATAAGCAATTTTATAGTTATTTTTATATTATTTTAAATAAAACAAAATAAAATATTTTTTTGTGTTTTATTGTAGTTTAAACTAACTTATTACATATTTACAAGATAAGGCAAGATAACTATCAAAGTTAAAGCATTGATTTTACAGTCTCCAAAACTATGTAAGTGATTGGTCTATTGTTATAAAAATATATATAACTTTATGTAATGCAGAAATATTTGTATAACATCCAACAAGTAGTATAAATATAGCCTGTATAATATTTGATAGTGACCAATAACTCTATACTTTCTATACGATAATATGGTCATATTTATCTGGAAAGTTAAGGAGCATATTTTACAATGTTTCATGAATCTTGAAAACTACTAAAATGCATACAAATTATGATTACAGTATTATTTATATTGAGTTTACAACCAGTTAAGGAACCTGTTAGATAACGGCTCTTATGAGTAGGATAGAATAAGAAACCATTCAATAACTTTACAGCAAAGATGTCCAAAGTATGTTGACAATAGCAGAAAAATAGTAAGATTTTTTTAATTCTATAATAGTTTTAAAGGCAAGTAAATAATGAAAAAAAGAGTTAAACACTACACAGTTCACATAAGATATTTTATATACTATCAAAAATTACAAATGCATAAAATATGTAAGGTTACAATTTTTTTTAATTGTGAAAGTCTTAGCAAGAGTAAAGAAACTTGTGCAAGGTAAATAATAGTATAACAAATTATTAGGTGGGACTGTTATATCTAAGCAAACTTATTATAAAGTTAGCAGTACACTAAGACATAAGCAAGTAATAACTTTGAATGCACTAATTAAAGCAAACAATAGGGATGTTGACTAATTTTAGGATTCAATTTTATTCATAGATAGATATTTTCACGAAAAATTATTATGAAAATAATAATCTTCAATTTAAAAACAAAAATTGTATAAAAATCATTATCAAATTTCTCACCAAAAACGTCACATGACGTCACTAAACTATTATATATTCTACTACTATTATAATATATACTATCGGTCTACTAGTTTGTTGAACTTCCCTAGAAAATACGAGCAATGAAGTCATAAGCACAAAATGGCGTTTGAGCTCACGTGACAGTGAGTACTATTTTTAACATTTTAAATTAATTATATTTAATTTATTGGGATTTATTACGACAAAACAATAATATTACAGGTTTTTGAATGTTTCCCTTAATACTTGAAACATAAATTTATATTAATTTACAGATAGTGTCAACATCCCTAATCATAGTAAATTGACTTCAATGAAATATTAATACAATGTTATAAGTAGTTCAGTCTATTAAATCAAATTGGTCTAAGAAAGTCTGGTCTACACCCAGTGCAGTACCTAGACTCTGTCGTGGTTTCCTACTCTCTACTTTATCTATCACGTCGCATATATCATCCAAATGCTTAGTATCATCCTTTGAATCGTTAGGTCTACTGTTGAAACTAGGACTTAGTAAATCTGGCAATAAGATTCTATTTACTGTTAACACATCAAAATTCACTGTTCTTATATTTTCCTTTTCTTCAAGTATAGTTTTGAATTCTGTTGAATCTTCTTTTTTCTCTGGAAGAACACTAGCTCGGACCTTTTTGAATCTATTAATAATCTTTTCTAATGAACTAGTTTTCTTTATTAACTGAGTATTTGTTTTCGGTGTTTCGCTTCTAATGTCTACAGTGTCTTTGATCTCCACACTTTTTCTCGGTCCTTCTAGGATTGGTGAAACAAAGCTGTTTATACCCATTTCTTTATCTAAACTTATTTCTGTATTTAACACATTGTTTATCCTGCTTTCCGTATCTGATGTTACTGCTATTGCAGGCATGCTCGATGTATCATTCATCTTTCTAGAACTCTCTGCAAAGTCCAGTGGAGTGCTGTAGTTTATATCCCTATCGAAAGCCGCTATACCTGACATTTCTAGAACAGAAGGAGGACTATCTTCTTGCATAACAGAAAGTTGCCTGCCCCGACCCAAATAGCCTCGTTTTTCCTTACACTCAAACAAATTGGGAGACGAGTAACTCCGGAATAAGCCATTACTGTCATTAGAAGTTGTAGATTCGTTAAAGAGGCCGCCTTTCTTGATATTAATAATAGGCCTTGTTGTGGTATACTTCTTTTTAGAACTACTTGTTTTCTTAGTAGAGAGTAGCCTTAAAATTTGTTGTTTAGTAAAACCCGATGAACATTCTGCTATAGTTTCATTGCCTCTATTTACATGGGATATGACAGACAGATCATAATTTTCTTGACTCGATTGTCTGTCATACGTACTGATTCGACATGATATAATACTCTTGAGGAAGTCATCTTTCGGAGCTGCCTGGAATGGGGTTATTAACGACCTTTGCTGTGGTTTTGCAAATAAGGTCATATTGGCCTTCCGACGTAAGTTGAACTGGTATTTGGTCATATTCATGGGTGTGAAGGTGTCAAACAACACTTGATTGCAGTCCCTTGATGCCTTTAGGTTTGAAAGATTGGGCAGCGGTGGTATTTCTGGTAAGTCTTTCATGGATATTGATTGGTTGTATGATACTGTTGTAGGCTGAAACAAGATAAAAATTATATTAAAGATTAATAATAGTAATATTAGGCCAGTGTATTGATACAGTAAATAAGAATTATGATTTCCAGATGCAAAAAAGACAAGTTGGCATCCCCCAATTGGTTGTAAGGCTTTGTATACTGATTATATTATTAATATATTACTGGCACTATTATCTTTCCATGAAGCCGGCCTTTATAGCTACCACCATCTAGCTTCATGCAGCCTCCAAATGACTTGTGTTCCAGCTGGAGGCTTGGAAGCCAGTTCTTTCTTTCTCTTATATTTCCTGGTTTGCAACTCATCAGTGATGCCTTTAGTATAGCTGACTTCCATGGGTGACGCTAACAACTTACCATCAGGTGGACAATCAGATTGGTTGTTGGCTAGTTACATAAAAAGGGGATAGATAGTGAAGAACTGTAGATAATATAGCCGACACAACACATTATTCTTCAAAAATGGAGTAACTTAGTTAAAGAGTTGGTATTGGCCAACTGCCAAGCAATCCCTACCAACTACAACCACTTTTAATTAAGAAATCCTGCTACAGTATTCTACCATATTCCTTTAAAACAAACAACACACAACAACAACAGAGAAAAATCCTACTTATTCTTTTATAGAATATTCACAACTAACGCCTTGGGGCTTAGAGTCACTAACAGTTACTTAAATTGCCCCTTAGTACAGAATTTGTATGGTGATTCTTTACTAAGGAGCGATTGAAGTAACCGTTAGTGACTCTTGAGTTGGGGCGTAAGAGATTGATACTTGATGTATGATGAAACCTAATATTTTGGATGACAAATGGCACCCTGGTAGCCTAATGATACATAGCCCTCTAAGTGGCTGGCATGGCTTCAACTCAATGCCTCACTAATGAGCTTGGGTCTCTCCTCTTAAGTAGGCCTAAAGCATACTCAATCACGCTTCTCCAATGCAGTTTGGTGAAATTAACCCACTAAGTAATTAACTTGAATTTACCTGTAATTTGGCTTCTGCATTTAACATTCTATGAATCAACATCCTCATTGCTGACACAAGCTCAGAGTAATTTCTCCGCCCACCTTCCAGGTACTCATTGAACCTATATATTTCATCTCCTATTTCATTGTGTTTGAGTGTAAAACAAATTGATATTACAAACGCTCGGACAAGATTTGGGAAATTTAATACTCCATCCTTCTGCAAGTTTCTCAACACATATTTTTGTTCACTATTAACTAAATTTTGAAGTTCTTTTGTACATATTTCATCGTTCCTGTGATTGTACTCCACTGTATAGGTACTGCGGTCAGATTCTCCTGTATTTTTAGCTATCAAAGCCTCTGTTGATTCATATAACATTTGTGAAGATTGTAATAATGAAGTAATTTTATTACTCCATGTTTTTTCCATACTATCAACTGTGTCATCTACATATTCAAGCCAAGCATCAAAGATTTTTGGCCGATCATTGACATTTTTTATTTTAATTAAATCTAATTTAGTCTCCTCGTCAACATCATGGGTTTTTATAAAATCATCAACTAAATTATCAATATAAATCTGTGCATTTGTCTTAGATAGTACGGTTTGTATTTGAGTGATCTTTTTGCAAAAAATTTCAGCTATTTGCTCCATTATTTTTCGTTTTAATAAATAGTTGGAGAATTTACTTAGCATTGCATGTGTCTCTTTTTCAATACTTTCAATGAAGCCTTCCTTTACTTGAGACTTGTATTTCTCTGTCATTTCACTGTACAGTTTCTTCTGAGTGTCCTTCTCCATTTTCATAACGAGCATTCTGTTGACGGCGAGCTGAGACAGTTGGAACATTAAAACAGTCACCTTGAAACACCCTGGGTTTACCAAGTATGACGACATCACAGGAGCTAGAAGCCCTTTGCTGCTATAATCACTTATAAAACCCGCAAGTTCACTTCGAAAAGCTCTTTCCCCCTTCGTATCATATAAAGGCCATGTCAGCGACGCGGTAAAGTTCGCATCAATTATTGAAAGCAGGTAATAAGACAGTTGATTGAATAAGTTCTGTGTTGGCTTTTCCAAAGCATTTTCTTTGAACACCAGCCGCGATAACTCCGCGGACATAACCCGAAGCTTGCTCAATATACAAACATTTGATACAGTTTCCTTTTTTAAAGTCACTACGAGGTCCCTTTGCATCACAATCGAAGCCATGTTTACGAACTTTTATTTAACACATTTTGAATACAAACACTGCACGATTAGTGACTACTTAAAATCCACAATAATGAATCAAGTAAATTCAACCTCTGATATTCCAAATTCTAACTAACAAACATCAAACACCTCCACTTTTTGATTTGATTGATTTCGTTTGAAAAAAATTCAACTCAAGTTTCCGTTGATAATTTGACGCTAATTTGACATGACAATACCGTTTGCCGTTTGACAACTTTGACATTTTCACATTTTCTCATGACAAAAATAAACACCACAGAATACAAAGTATTTCCGTTCTTTAATATAAATTATTATTAACATGAGCTGCATCATCAAATTAATAAATTGCCTGATATTGTGGGATCAGTGAGATTTATATAACTTTAATAGAAGCAAAATATTTAAACAAATTTTATTATCGTGCAATTTGATGTTAATTATTGCCATCAGCAATATCGTTCATAATTTCTAAACGGTCGCTAACTAACGTTTCAATTCACATAAAATAATATAATCTTTGATTTTATTATTATCCATTAATAATGATAACAATTTATTTCCTTAAAAACTAATGTAGAACTTTGATAAAAATAAATAATTTTATTTGTTGGTCGTCACTTGTACCCTTTGCGGCTCTATTATTAAACGGAACGACATAACCTAAAATTATAAGCACAAAAGTTTGTTTTCGCGACGCGGTGGATAAAAAACACATGTGGCTTTGTCTTAGATTAAGTTTTAAGTGTACCAAACAATAATGTGTTGTTAATTTTGTAAAACTTTATTACACTAACTAAAAGTAAACATGGTAAGTAAATTTTCGTATTATTAAAAAAGGTAAAAGTTTCTTGAAATTATATTCTTGTTTAGCAATGAAGGTTAGATCGCGTTGTAATTTTTTGTTTTTAATGATTATTCTAATCAAATCTTTACCAAATAGTTAATCGTAAACATTCCCTATTGTTTAATTAAATCCTAATATTATTTAAACAAATAGTGGAACCTATTTTTTTAATATAAAATATTTTTCTCCAGAGTAAGCTACTCGTCTTGTACGAGCATAGTGCAGGCTTCGCCCTCTTCCGTGTGACGGAATTCGAGGAGCTCGCAGCCTTTCTACCACAAGTGGAGGAGTCAGTGACAGACCTTCAGAAATTTAACTCAGTTGTGACTCTCGTGGCGTTCCAACCGTTCAAGTCTGCTGTGGTGGCCTTGGAGAACATTAATGCTATATCTGAGGGTATGTGTATGCGGTTTGATATTGGATGATAGGATGCTTTTGTTTAATATTGAATCTAGGGCCAGCAGCAACTACATTCGATAATATAACTTAAATGGAATTGCACATACATAGATGAAATGCCTGAACTTTGAGATGGTAAATTTATGTAATATAGTTAGTGCCTCTACATCTATAGGATAACTATATTTATAGTTAGTTGGGAGTTGGAGTTGTTGCTGCACTTATCAGGTCCTGACATGGTTTTAGCCACTATTGCCTGGAGACATCTACAAATAACTAGCATTAAATATCTCTATTGTACTACCTTAATCTACTTTACTACATTTCTCTCAAGTCATACACAGCACAAAGCATAGTAATATTTAACCAAAATTTAATTTCCAAACAGGAATAGTGCCCGAGGACCTCAATCTCTTCCTAGAAGGAGCCCTCCCGAAGCGCAAGAAGCGGGGGAAATGCACCCTGGGTGTAGCTGACTCCAAGCTTGGGGCGGCCATTAGCGAGGCACTGGAGATACCCTGCTCTCATACTGGTGCTGTGCCTGAGTTGCTGAGAGGTAATATTGTTGTTTGGTGTTGTGATTTGTTTTTTTGTTGATTTTATGTTAGACACTTCTTGTAATAACATAATTATAACAACATTATTAGCTAATTTAAGTAAATACTTAGTAAGTAAATGGTTGATGCACACAGTAATATATAATGCAAAATGGGACTATAATGAGTCAATAATCTTCTATTTTTGTCATAAAAAACAAGAACATAGTAAAGCATAAAAATACACTGCACACTAAACAGGTTCTACGTCACTTTTCCATTCTTATTATTAAAAATTAATTATTAAATAAAATAAAGAAAAAGAAAGGAAAATTTAATGCAGAAAATATTTATATAGTTTTGTTGATGGTATATTGGACTGTCAATTTTAAAGTATTGTTTCATTATTATTTTTACGTTCAGAATCAAACATTCAACGTAAGACTCTCAATTCTCTTGTTCAGTATCACATTATGTTTACACACAAACAGGTTTTAAGTCAACAGTTGTTGCATTGAAATTTCAAATTGACACATAAATTATTCCTGCCACAATATATCCTTATGTATTCCAGGCATCAGACACCACTTCCACTCTCTGATCAAAGGCCTGACACTGAAGGCATGCAGTGTGGCTCAGCTGGGTCTCGGCCACTCGTACTCCCGGGCCCGGGTCAAGTTCAACGTGCACCGAGTGGACAACATGATCATTCAGTCTATAGCTCTGTTGGATCAGCTGGACAAGGATGTTAACACATTTTCTATGAGGATCAGGTAACAATTAACTCATAGCTACCATTAGAGATCACACACTAAATATTATTGTTACAAGGTGTTTATACCTACACTTTCATACTAGGGATGCACGATATACATCGATGTTCGATGTAACACTCAATGTAAAGTATGGAAACATCGATTTAATCCGATGTTTTTTTAATACGTCAACATTGAGTAAGCATCAATGTTTTTTATTCGATGCTTCGAAGAGGCAACCCTAATCACCAAATCCACCATCAGGCCATTAGGCTAATGTTGAAAAGCGTTTTCTTAGTTTTTGGACATCAAATTCACTGCCGATGACCTTTTTTTTAGTCCCAACACTACTAAAAATAAAAACAATCGATGTATAAAAACATCGGTGTAATTTTCGAAACATCGATATTACATCGATGCCACTATGCGATGCATTGCATTTGCATCGAAAAAAACATCGATGTTTTTTTTCAATGTGCATCCCTACTTCATACTATATGAAATAAATATTTCCACTTTAAGATGGTAAAAATATTATTTAGTAAGAAGCGTTCATTTTTAAAGTAGAAGATTTGTGATAGTATTGTGGAACTAAAATTATTTGTAGTTATGTAAGATGGCCCCTTGGGCACAATGGTTTCCATGCCTTTCGAAGGGTTAGTTTGATTCCCAGTGTGGCAGAAATTTTAATTTTTCAGACTTAGTATTCCTTTCATTACGAAAATTTTGTCAGATAACTGTCCCTTATTGTTAAAAAAATGGTGTGACCAGTCTAGAAATTCAGTTTAATTTTTTCACAGAGAATGGTACTCCTACCATTTCCCAGAGCTGATCAGTATAGTCCCAGAGAACCATTTATACAGCAGATGTGCAGAGTTCATTAAAGACAGGAAGACCCTATCAGAAGAATCCTTGGAACCTCTCACAGAGATGCTCGGTGACTCGGAGAAAGCCCAGGCTATAATAGATGCGTCTAAGATGTCTATGGGTATGGACATATCGCCCGTCGACCTGATTAATATACAAATGTTTGCTGGCCGGGTCATTGGATTGAGCAATTACAGGTTTGTATTGCTACACTTACTAACAATTTCTTTCTTTTTTTCTTTTCTCCTTGGCTGACAATGCATCAGTGATGCCTTTGATGTTGCTGATGTCCATGGGAGACGATAGCCACTTACCATCGTCAACTCGTTTGTCGGCGAGTTACATAAAAAAAACTCATAATAAAAGTCGAAGCAAAGTGCGCTAACAATATAAAGTAACTATCTGTACAGGAAACAAATAGCGGAGTACCTCCACACTAAGATGACCTCAGTGGCTCCAAACCTGACGACCCTGGTGGGTGACCAGGTGGGCGCGCGGCTCATCTCCAAGGCTGGATCTCTCACCAGCCTCGCCAAGTACCCCGCTTCTACGCTGCAGATACTTGGTAAGATCTGCCTGTGTTTTTATACATACTGTTGTAGATAAGGAAACAACGTGATTTCTATCATGCTGTGGTAGAGAGCACACACACACACACACACACACACACATACACACACACATACACACTTGTGACATAGAAATAATTATACAGGTTGTAATAATAATATTTAGTGAAGGCACAATCATTTTTAAAGTAGTTGATCTTTAATCGATTCTTCAGATACCTGAGACTATATGAACCCCAAAAATGCAATAAAGAAGTTTGTATGTTACTTACATTTTAACAAACAAGTGTTCTAACTTCAAACTGCACTTGGGTTTGGCTTTTTATCCGCCTCCCCTCTGAACTGTATACTACAATAACAAAACTGTACGACAATGCTCTCAAACTTTAACCTTCACATCATCAGGTGCGGAGAAAGCCCTGTTCAGAGCTCTGAAGACCCGTTCCAACACTCCAAAGTATGGTCTGCTGTATCACTCGACGTTCATCGGTCGTGCGGGGCTCAAGAACAAGGGTCGTATCAGCCGATACCTGGCAAACAAGTGCTCTATTGCTTCCAGGATCGACTGCTTCTCTGGTAAGGGGTTTTTAACTTGTTATTTAGTGTTTTTAGGATTTTTTTATTGGAAAGTAAGTGTTTGCAACAGCATTGTGTAGCTTTTGAACTGGCTACAACTTACAGTCGATCAAATTGTGGCTTTTGAGAGCATATCTCTTAGTACATACCCATAGTTGTCTATAATGTGAATAATAATAGGCCATTTGATTATGCCTGCCTAATTGCCTACTAAGCATTAATATGTTACATAAATGTTCATTCCATTATCACTACTGTATGGTGACTATGGTATTATACATTTCCTAATGCACTACTGTATGGTAGTGGTATGGTTATATCGCACCCTCAGTGGAAAAAAGGCATAAGATGAAAATTGCAATTTTACAGGAGAGCAAAAAACTGTTAAAATATTTATTTATTTATGTATTCCATAATTTACAACTAACATAACAGGCTTAACCTAATGCGTTAGTTATTTCATATCATAATATACATTAATGTGAATTAAATATACAGCAAAATCATGCATCCTCATTATTACAATAAAATTATGTACCTACACAAGTTTATAAATTAGCCATAGTTGGTAAAATCATCAATATAATAATTCAATAGTTAATAATTCAAATAAATAATTAAATATCAATAGGTAGTCAAAGGAATTTACATTACGATTTCTTGCACAAAACCGTCAAGATTAATGATAAAAATTTGAATAAAATTGAGCATATGCAGCTTTTGTCCCTCTTTCCAATCATATTAATAAATAAAATTCAACGTAAGACGACTTATGCTTTTTTCCACTGAGGGTGCGATATGGTCATCAAGCCTTACGATAGTTTACCTTGAACATTGCATGTTTGATCTATCGCTCGTTCTCTGTATACTTGCGGTTATAAAGCACATGCTACAGTGACGCATCGACACCACGAGGTGCATGATATTCGTATTGTGCACCTTGATGTTATTGCTACAATCATACTTTATGATAACATCCAGTGACTAAGGGAAATGGTTTTAGTCGTAAGCAATTCCGGCATACAAGGGTGTCGTAAAAGGCAGACAGAAGCAGGCCCTCTTGGTGGTATAAGCCGCGCCATTAAAGAAACGAATCTAAAATGGCGGAAATTATCATTCCCCCCTCACTCGCACGCTCAAGACAGGTATAACGTGCGAGTGAGGGTGAATGATAATTTTCGCCATTTTAGATTCGTTTCTTTAATGGCGCGGCTTATAAGGTTGCACATTATGATTATATATTTTTTTTTTTAATTTCTATTATGTCAAAATATTATTACTAGTATTATTTATATTTCCGTGAAATCTGCCTGGACAGCTTCCTCTTTGGCTGTCAACTTCATCAATGATGCCTTTGGTATTACTGATGTCCATAGGTAGCAGTTATCGCACTGATGATTTCTATTTCCAGAAAACCAAACAACAATATTCGGTGAGAAGCTCCGTCAACAAGTAGAGGATCGTTTGAAGTTCTACGAGACGGGAGACATTCCTGCCAAGAACATCGAAGTGATGCAGCAGGCAGCAGCAGAAGCAGCAGAGGAACTGCAGCAGCAGCTCAGCAGCAAGAAAAAGAAGAAGAAGAAGGACAAAAAGAGGGAGACGGTCGAAGTTGCTATGGATCTAGATTGATGAAATAAAATCTTTAGTTGTTATATACAGTTTTATTTCTTAACATTACAACTTAATTTTTAACTCGTTATTATCAGGCATACAAACTAACATAATAGCTTTTACTTTGAAGTAGATATCTTAGATAGGAATTGAATCTGTGATAACTCGGCAGATAAATATGAGTAACAATATCCAGTCTCTAAAAACATCAATAGTGTTAGGACTGCACCACTGAAAGTTTAACGGCACTGTCAGTAAAGCAGGCCCAACTGATCGTTACGGAATAAGTAATAACTCTTCATTAAAACAGACAATACAAGACTGTTATGTAGTAATTCATCAGTAAAACAGGCACATCTCCAATCCGTAGTAGGGTAAGCAGTAGTAACCCTGGCCCCCCTCCAATTAATCGGCCCTTCAATTTAAAATCCATTTATTAAAAGTTGTAATGGTTTACGAGACATGAAAAAATATTTTTATTTTTCTGTGTGTACAAAACTCCAAAATGTAATCAGAAGTTTTAAACTTAGCAGCTAGCAAAACTTAAAAAAAAAATTTTGGCGCGCTTGCAACTAAAGAGGTGTTGTGCTGTGAAATCTGATAAGAAGTAAGTATTTTACAAGTAGATTTTCTATTTATCTATGTATTAATATTGTGTGATTTCTATTCCCATGTATTAATAAACATTATATTTTCGTTAATATATCGTGATTGGTGGAGAATTATTCAAAATAACGTAAAAATAGATATGCTGATATTAGTATCCATAGCATATATGAAAGATCAATTGATTGGCATACGGACGAATTATTGTACTTAATGATTTAATGCTGTAACTAGATGATTGGCCATGTTATTCATTATACTTTTTACTGTTGCCAATATTTATACCGAGATATCTGCGAAATTGTAGTGATATAGGTACCAATGTTGATTCTAAAATAACTAAATTCAACATCTTTTCATCATACTGACCGATGTTTATTCGTGATAATCTCAAAAAAAATACGGATTTCAGTAAAGTTTTCACTGATGTATTGCACGTATTAAGTTTAGTGTAACATTTAGTGTTTGTTTTATTAAAGATGTGTAAATCTAAAGAATCCCATGTTAATATGTTTTTGAGTATGGGCAGTGCGAGTATTAGGTATGGCATAAGCTATAGACTAGTTTTTATAAATTACAAAGAAAAATTCGAGTAAACAATTAAGAACGGCGGCGCCTCGGCAGCGTTGGCGGCGGCAGAAGGCATTTCGCGGCTTTCCCGCGTTTTTTAATTTCTTCAACATCCTTCTAATTTCACTAATTTGGCTCAAACGCGGTTTAAATAATCATGCAGCCTGCCTCTGGGTCATACAATGTTTGTGATTAATTTCTTATTTCATACTTTAATTTTCGTACGTTTAAATTTTCAAATGTACACCATTGACTCTATACTTCATGTATAGAGTGTACATCAAGCATAGAGTCAATGGTGCACTTAGGTAAGTTTTATCTAATTTTGTTTATTGGTCGACATACATACAGAATAGTCATTTTTGAAGTTGGCTAATAACATCAAAAACAAGAAAGAAATACAAACAAAAGCGTATAACTTTATTTTTTCCCTTAGTAGTGACCTATTTTTATTGTAAACCAACCTAACTTCCTATTAATAAGAATTCGATATACAAAAAACAGATCCTGCACATCACTAACGTTAATTTTTATAAATATATTTCGTAATTTGTATTAATTTGTATAAAGATTGGCCCCTACATGGTATAAACATTGGCCGGGCCAATAAACTCAAAGTACAATAAATGGCATGCCAATCTTTATACTTTGGGTATGCCAATCACTATACACCAAGGGCCAGGGATTGTACTTTTGACCCATTTTTTATGTTCATTGCAATAAAATTATGAATTTAATAAAACATTATTTAAGTTGTGATTTATCTACGTTGTCAGTTTCCTAATGAACAGCTTAACATAAAATGTTTTAGGACTTGGAACCTTATTTCGTGAAAAAAAATTGTCAAAGTCGATGATCACCTTAAAGGGCCAATGATTGTACTGCTTACCCTACTTTCTGCGATTTATTTTATGCAAAGTTATAAATTAAATGTAAGGTTATAAGTTAAATGTAAGGCCTAAGACATTTGCCTTTAACAGTTTTGATTAACGTTTAAGAAATTTGTGCCTTTGCTATAAGTTTTAACAAATTTTAACTAAATTCCTTGTCTCGATTTGCTACGCCAAGAAAAAAATGGGCCTCCAATCCAGGCCCACTTAAGCAATAACTCAACCCAATTGACCATTAACTAACCCAGTACC
Organism: Thymelicus lineola; assembly: GCA_963932265.1. Taxonomy (NCBI): domain Eukaryota; kingdom Metazoa; phylum Arthropoda; class Insecta; order Lepidoptera; family Hesperiidae; genus Thymelicus; species Thymelicus lineola. The sequence goes on along the minus strand of OZ010703.1, from coordinate 2,507,263 downwards.
GTCAATGAATCAGATTGCCTATAGCAGTGGTAACCTCGAAGTCTAACAGCACTATCAGTCTACTCAAGACCGTTAGTTAATAATCTTAAATTAAAATTTAAAAAGCCCCAATAGTATTATTTACACTAAACATACCTGAGAACACTTGATTGAGTCACCTTTCAAACAAATAAAATTAGATCAAAATCGGTTCATCCGTTTGGGAGCTACGATGCCACAGACAGACACACAGATACGTCAAACTTATAATATAACACTCCTTTTTGTCGGGGGTTAATAAATCATGACATCTCAACACCGTTAACGGCACCGTCACAGAATAAACTTCCTGTTACAGTTGATCTTAACATTAATATTGACGGAGGCTAGTTGCGTGACAAAGAACTTGAAGATGTAAGGTATGGGTATGGCTTGCAGTGCACCCGCTCTACTCAAGGTCGTTAACTAATAACTCATCACATCTCAACACCGTTAACGGTGTCACAACTCAAGGCCGTTAACTAATAACTCATCACATCTCAACACCGTTAACGGCGTCACAACTCAAGGTCGTTAACTAATAACTCATCACATAACACCGTTAACGGCGTCACAACTCAAGGCCGTTAACTAATAAATCATCACATCTCAACACCGTTAACGGCACTGTCACTGAATAAACTTCCCGTCACAGTTGATCCTAACATTAATATTGACGGAGGCTAGTTGCGTGACAAAGAACTTGAAGATGTAGGGTATGGAGACGGCTTGCAGTTCGCCCGCGCCGCACAGCCGGCATTTATCCGCGTCCGCCGCTATGGGACCGAGCAGAGTGCCGCATTTAGTGCAGATTATTGCCTGAAATAAACAATTTTATTAATATAATGTATTGAAATGTAAAATTTAGTTAGGCTGTTTTGGCTTGCCTTGTCTTTTCAAGTCGAGAATGGTGTAAAAATCAACAGATTCGATTTCGGGCCAGGAATATTGATTTTTCAACAATGTAATGATGCAGTTTTAGTTTTATTAAAATCGGCTCCGAGACTCCTTTGAACACTTTTCACTACTTCTCATAGTTTTGAATTTGGCCATCCATGCCCAGTTGAAAAATTCTTCAGCTTCAGCAAATTCTTCATTCAGCTTTTAAGCAAATAAAACCGCATCATAAACGGTCCTGATCAGTAACAACGCCATCTAATGATAAGATACTCTTAATACTCTTGTTTTGTTACTGATTTGACAATTGCAAACTAAATGGCGTTGTTACTGATTTGACTATAACAAACTAGATGGCGTTAAACTCGTCTTGCATCGGAGCTGACACACAACTTTTTTTTATCATCCAAACCAACTCACATCACTCTTATCGGAGCAGTTAAACAGCCTATCCTGCAGCAAGAAGGACGCCCCGTGCGAGATGAGGGCGTCGCGCTCCATCTCCCCCAGCCGCACGCCGCCCCCCCGCCGGCGCCCCTTCACCGGCTGCCGGGTCAGCGCGTCCATTGCGCCCGTTGTACGCACCTGGGACACAGAATACATAATAATACCTATTGGTACAGAAGAGTCACTCCGCAATATCATTTAAATAAATAGGACTCTTGCTCCGACACATTAAAGAACAATTCAGGTCGTACAGCGCTAATCTACAGACGTTACATCTAGACGTTGCCTCTCTCTAATCATAACTCTTATCCTCTCTGACAACGTCAGGGTTGTCTTCTTTTTTGTGATGACATGTGTGATAGACTACGAATGTATGACACGGCGTGGCAGCCCTTCTGACATTGGCCCGACACGTCGAACGCGGCACGTACTTGTAACATCATACCAAAAGTGCGGGGTGCGTCAGGCCTGCCTGGGAGGTACACCATGCATTCATTATTTTGTTTTTATGTAATTTACGGAGAAATGAGCTACAGATCCAACTGATAGTTGGCAGGCTTCATGGAAATATAGCAGTAATCGTTATGTGAACCTTTACCACCAAACAGGCCGGCTTTTGTCGCCTCTTACAACAGAACTTTATCACCGTAGTACGCTGGCGTAGGATGGGGTCCGTATCAAAAGAATACAACCGAATTGAGGACTCCTTTTTTTGAAGGCGGTTAAATATACCAAATTATATAATAGAGATGTTGACACTAACTGTAAATTAATATAAATGTATGTTTAAAGTATTCATGGTAACATTTAAACACCTAAAATATTATTCTTGAATCGAAATTAATCACAATAAATTAATTAATAATGTCACGTGACCTCAAACGCCATTTTGAGGTTGTGACGTCATTGTCTGTATTTAATAAGCAAATTCAACGAACTTCAATAGACCGCTAGTATTGAATATCGGTTAGCGACATCACGTGACGTTTTTGGTGGGAAATTGATATTGATTTTTGTTTATCAATTTTTGATTTTAAATTGAGCATTATTATTTTTATAATATTTTTTTCGTGAATATTAAGGTTGTATCTATAAAATAAAATTGAAATAAGTCAACATCCCTATATGTTTTATATGTTCTATATGTTCATTCAAATTAATTAGTAAATTATTCATCTACTCTACCTAACAAATCTTTGTCCTATGTAATTTTCCGCTATTTAGGTTGAAATTGGTGAACAATAAAGAATATTTGTATTGTATTGTAAAGTTTTTTGCTGATCTAAGGAACGTTTATTTTTCCTTTTTTTCCCTCACCCCAAAAGTGGCCCCTCCAAATTTGGCACCCTAGGCCGTCGCCCAACCTCGTGCCCCTAACGGTACTGGACGTTGCCACCTTACCCGGTAAAGTTGCCACCTTACCCATCACTCACCTGCCACTTATCGGACACCATATGCCTCAGCCGCTGGTAGTGCACGAGGCCACAGAAGATGTCCGCGTGCAGCTCGCGGCCGTCCACGCCGCTGTACAGCCGCTCCGTGCCGTAGTAACTGTAGCCGCCGGCTTCCAGCAACCGGCCGAAGTAGTCGATCGCTGTGTCGCGCTCCGTGAACCGGAATGGGGTTGCGTCGTGGACCTGAAGACAACCGTTTACATATTTTGACGTGATAACGTCTATTAAAACGATGAACGCCGGGTTCACGCACGAAAAAGCATGACTCATTTGTCGCGTTCCGCGAGCGAGTGAACAATGGAGAAAGCGCCATCTATGAACAAAACTATATACACAATTAAGTCAGAAAGGAACTTGCTGAAAAAATAGTTTAGTTCAGGAGTTCTAGATGGCGTTGTAGTATAAAGATAAAAGTTTGTTGTCTATAAAAGTATGCAATCATTTCATCAATGTTTTGTCATGACGTTGTCACGTTAAACTACCATCCGTAAACCGACTTTACAGACAACCATTTTTGTGTGTATAAATATAAATAGTAGATAAAATCCTAATGGTTGATTCTTTGTAATGGTCATTGTTTAAATACATATACAGTGTGTCCAGCAACCAACTACAGATAATTTAAGGGTATGAAATATACCTGATTTTATCGACAAAAACACCCATAAGTGGAGGTTTAGCCATCTTTTTTTTCAATGTAGCACGTAGCTAGACGCAAGAAGTATGGAAACTAGCATAAGGCTCGTATTCAAACAGCAATAAGTCACCAGTCTTGCAACTTACAGCAATGATTTTGATGTCGTTTTGTACATAGAATCCTTGCTAATCAATGCATGTACTAAAAAGGTGTGTAAACCTATGTAGCACGGTTTTGAAATATGTTAGAAAAACTTAAAAAAAAAAAAATTGACTACATTGAGAATCATATTTTTTAATGACCTTTGTAACTTGAACTTCATCCAATCTTTTTTGTAATCAATAGATGAGCGAACAATGGAGAAAGCGCCATCTATGAACAAAACTATATACACAATTAAGTCAGAAAGGAACTTGCTGAAAAAATAGTTTAGTTCAGGAGTTCTAGATGGCGTTGTAGTATAAAGATAAGTTTCTTATCTATAAAAGTATGCAATTATTGCCTTTCAATTAATAGATTTTTCACATCTATGGGACCTTTAAGTCCAGAGAAATCGAAGTAATTCGGCAGAGTCGTCTAACATATTAAAAAAATGGCGGCCATTGCAAAAGGAATAGGGCTAGACCCCATGAGTATTTTTGTCGATAAAATTAGATACATGCCCTTAAATTATCGCTAGTTGGTTGCTGGACACACTGTATATTGACATTTTATTTCCCTTTTCTTTTATTTCTATACCGGTTTGGTGACTTGGATGTCTGGTCGAGGATTGAGAACAATCAGGAAGAAAATTCAATTGGGGCTAAACTAGTCCGGGACGACTCTTGACTCATAGATAATAGGTTACGGTGACCACTTGCCGTCCAGTAGATCGTCAGCTCATTTTTCGGTTATTCACATTTAACTTATTAATTGACTAATGCTGGCAATTACAATTTAAAACACTTTACCATCTGTAAATAATAATACGTGAATATTGCACTACATACATCTCAATAATCATTATCTCGCTCACACAACCAAACCAGACAGAGAAGCAGCATTCAAATTCACTGATGCACTTATGTTAACCATTTCGGAAAGGTGTTTTGTCATGGAAAAGAAATGGCGAAAGAAACTCCTCAGCACATCTTTAAAAATTTTAACACAAAAAACGACTTCAAATGAAGTACATCCTTTCCAATAACATTAAAAAAAATTAACGAAATCAATTAGCGTGATATTCAGTTATTCGTCCATTTGTCGCGCACATACTTAATGCAAATGTAAGACTTATGGTTTTCTTATGGATGCCATTGTCAGATCTCGCTCAAATTTAAGTAGGACCACATGACAAGCACCAGCTTTCGATTAAAAAAAATCGTCAAAATCGGTTCACGCAGTCGAAAGTTCTGAAGTAACAAACATAAAAAAACAGTCGAATTGATAACCTCCTCCTTTTTGAAGTCGTTTAAAAAACCATAATGTTTACAATAAAAAGCATTTTTGGCGACAGCGCGGTGACGTCACGACGCCCTGAATATCGCTATCGAAGTTTTCTCGGATCACTGGCATATATACAAACGCTCTGACAACGTCAGTCGGGGCTCGGCCGCCTCCCAGGCAACACATCTCGCCTGGCGGGAGATCTCCCTTTGCCAAACATTGATCAGCGGGCCTATTTTGAACTTTAATAAAACCATTCATCTTCCAGGCAATTCATTTCTCGGGCTTTAAACGATGTATGATTGGCTAAAAAAGTGTCACGTGACCGCTTTCGTAACACGAATTTGACGTTTACACTGGTGTGGTGGTCTTACACTTTATTATTTTTAATATTATTTATTTTTATATATACACTTTATTATTTTTAATATTATTTATTTTTATATATAATCACATATATTTATCTATTTAATATTTATTTCATTTACAAAATAAACATAAATATATACATACAGACATTATAAAATAAACACTATACACATACATAATAATATGACATTAATACGTATATACACACACGAATTATTTATTTAAATATCATTATTGTATATTCCGGCGCGGCTGCCATTTGCCGGCTCGGCGTGTGGAAACGCGCCTTTTCCGAGATAACGGTACTCGCCCGGCTGGCCGGCCGGCCGCCATCGCCGCTAGCGCATAGTAACTAGTCAGTCAGCCTACGATCGTTGCCCGCGAAACGTGTGTCACCCGTAGCTTGACGCTCTGTAACCACCGCTTACGCGTAATAGTAAAAATAGTGCCTAAGTCTCTCTGCTCTGTATCTAGACTATTCTTAGTGCCTAAACTTTCACTGGCGCTTGCTATCTTACCTACTCCTTCTTTCTAAGTGGTATTTTCTTGTGTGAACTGTGCTATTCGTTGTTTAGTGTAACTGTCATACTGTGTATCGTTTTCTTCCATTGTGTTCGCGTAATAAATGTGTTTCTAGTGTTATCTGACTTTCTTCTTCACTCTCGCCTAACGCTATAACGGACGCATAAATAATATTTGCTTGCATATACACAGTGCCTTACCACACAAACATTTAAATACTACATTGGTGACCCTTAAATAAACACGATGAGCGAAGATAGTAGTTCGACAGTGCGTACGATAATTGAGCACGAAGATGGCGGCGTTACCACGCGGCGTGCGGTAAAGAAGATGCGCGTTTCCACTGACCGTTCGCCGGACGATACATCGGATGAGGACATCCGACAACCGGTTAAGCAAAAAACAGTGGCGAGTCTCAAGGTGCCTCCGTTCTCTCCTGATGATCCAGAAATATGGTTTGCGCTTTTGGAAGTCCAGTTTGATAATTACGGCATCACCGATGACCATACAAAATTTACACAGGTTGTCGTTAATTTAGATATGCAGCATGCTAAAGCCGTAAAAGATATTATTTTGGATCCGCCGTTGAAAGGCCGCTATATTAAAATTAAATCAGAGCTTATACGACGACTATCAGCATCGCATGAAAAAAAGGTGAAACAGCTGCTCACACACGAAGAGCTAGGAGATCGCAAGCCTTCGCAGTTCTTGCGCCACCTGCGTGATTTGGCTGGACCGAGCGTACCAGAGGACTTCATACGGACTATCTGGTGCAACCGCCTCCCCACCAACATTCAAACAGTGCTGGCGTCACAACCCACCCACTCTCTCGAGCAGCTGGGTGACCTTGCGGACCGTATTCAAGAAGTCACATCACCGTACCAGGTGTCTGCTGTATCGGCCAGTACTTCATTTGCGAATCCTTCGAGTGAAATCGCAGAACTGCGTAAAATGGTTGAACACCTCGCTATAAAACTCGACGAGCACACCAGAACATCACGGACTTCAGATCGTTCCCGTTCCCGTCTACGTCAGCGTCGTGGTCGTTCAAGGCGCGGTTCTCCAAGCCACCCTCGTTCCCGATCAGCCTCAGACTACCGTCGTTTCCCTGTATGTTGGTACCATTGGAAGTATGGCGCCAAGCAGCCCCGGATCTAAGGGGGGGCAAACCGGGGCACTTGCCCCGGGCGGCAGTTTCATGGGGGCGCCAAATCCTTGAGACAAGAATTCAAAATATCGAACAAATGAATTTTTATCAAGTAATCGAATCTTAATATAATATGTTCAAAAAACAAACTTTTCAGTGATACCCGCAAGCTGTGAGCGAAGCTTCAGCAAACTGAAAATAAAACTTATCTACGTTCTACAATGAGTCAGGATCGTCTATCTAGCCTCGCGATCCTAGCCATTGAAAACAAAACTGCCTATGCGACAGACTTTGAGGAGCTAATAGATTCTTTCGCAGAAAAGAAAGCACGCCGTGTAAAGTTGTAGACTTTCCTGGTTATACATTTTTTCTGTGTTTCTGTCACATTTATGTCACAAATGAAAGTAATTATAATAGATAATAAAAAATGTGAGCCGTCACGGGATGGCTGGCAGATGTGAAACATACAAAATATACAAGTGCTTAATGCAGATTTTAATCATAAAATAAAATTTTAAATAATGAAATTAAAATAAATTAAAAATCAATTTTCAAACATTACATATATGCAATATAAATTGCATTAATTTTTATCTACTCTCTTGGTGGTCTTGCGTCTTCAAAAGGGCGTTTCCCTTCCATCCATCCATCAGCCCTTGGAGGTCTACTGCTGGACAGAGGCTTCCCCTAACTTGCGCCACTCTGACTGGTCCTGAGCCTTCTGAATCCAACGGATGCCCGCTGTCTTCTTCAGGTCGTCAGTCCACCTGGACGGGGGGCGTCCTATACTCCGTTTTCCGAGACGTGGGCGCCATCCGAGGACCTTTCTTCCCCAACGGTTGTCGGTCCTTCGCACTATGTGGCCAGCCCATTGCCACTTCAGCCGGCTAATTCTTTGAACTATGTCGGTTACCCTTGTTCGTCTACGGATCTCCTCGTTTCTGATGCGATCACGTAGAGAAATACCGAGCATAGCCCTCTCCATAGCCCGCTGTGCTACTCTGAGCTTGTGGATTAGGCCAATAGTAAAGCACCACGTCTCGGAGCCGCATGTCATCACTGGAAACACATACTGCTCGAACACCGACTTCAGGCACTGAGGTAGTGTTTTGGACGACAAGATATTCGGACGCAGTTTCCCGAACGCAGCTCATCCGAGTTGGATTCTACGAGTGACTTCTTTCTCGAAGTTGGACTTACCCATCTGGATCACTTGTCCCAAGTAATTGTATTCGTCTACAACTTCGAGAGCAGCGCCGTCAACAACAACCGGTACGGGTGTAACATGGACATTCGACATGATTTTCGTCTTGTCCATGTTCATCTTAAGACCCACTCATTATGAGGCGCTGTTCAAGTCCCCGAGCATTGTACCAAGTTCTTCCAGGGAACCCGCCAGGATGACTATATCATCGGCATATCGCAGGTGTGTGATGTATTCGCCATTGATGTTAATGCCACGTCGTTTCCACTCCATCAGCTTGAACACATCTTCCAACGCAGCGATGAACAGTTTTGGGGATATAACGTCCCCTTGCCTGACACTCTGCAGATGGATGGGGTTCGTGGCTGTGTCGTGTACTTTGACGGACATGGTGGCTGATGCGAACAAACAATTCAACACCTCGATATAACGGTAGTCGATCCGGCACCGCTGAAGAGAATTGAGTACTGCCCAAGTCTCGATAGAATCAAAGGCTTTCTCATAGTCCACATAGGCGACACACAACGGCAAAGTGCTGTAGCCTTTTCGGAATCCTACTTGTTCGGGAGGTTGGAAGTCGTCAAGCCTGCGTGCAATGCGATTTGTGAGCAGCCTCGAAAACAGCTTATAAACGTGGCTCAGAAGTGCGATTGGCATGTAGTTCTTCAAAAGGGCTTTATCGCCCTTTTTGAAAAACAGAGTCACCACACTTCTGCTCCACGCTTCCGGGGTAGTTCCAGTATGGATGACGTTATCAAACAGTTTTTGGAGCGCCACTAGTAGGGGTTTCCCCCCAGCTCTTAGCAGCTCGGCGGTGACACCGTCATCTCCCGGTGCCTTGTTGTTTTTAAGCGTTTCCCTTAGGCTACAACAATAAATAGCAAAATTTGAAATTTTTTTGCAACTATTCAAACAAAATATAGTTATTATTCTCTTAAATTAATTTTAAACATTTTTATAATATTTTTGAAATTCGTTTTTGTAAAATATGACAAACGTAGATGTGCCGTTGTATTACTGGGTGAGCGACATGGTGTTCGCGATGTCGGTTCTATACGCTAGTAATAATACTTCAATGTTCATTGGCAATTTTAACAGTTTTTCTCAAACGCTGAAGGGAGGGGGCGCCACTATCAAGGATTTGCCCCGGTTCAAAAAAATCGTAGATCCGGGGCTGGCGCCAAGGCCAATAATTGCATAAAACCATGCGACTACCAGGCGGGAAATGGCGCGGGCACTCAGTAATGGCGACGACCGACTGCCCTACGTCTCCAGGTCGCCTCTTCGTGACGGACCGCAATACGAAAACACAATTTTTGGTCGACACTGGAAGTGACCTCTGTGTTTTCCCCCGGTCCCGGCTACGTGAACGACGAGCTCCTACGTCGTACCAGTTGTCTGCAGCCAACGGATCGACGATAAATACGTACGGCTACGCGCACCTGGACCTGAACCTGGGACTTCGACGTTCATATAAATGGCGGTTTGTGGTAGCGGACGTTACAAAGCCTATTATAGGTGTAGACTTCTTGTGTCACTATAACCTTGTGGTAGATTGTAAGAACCAAAAGCTTATTGATAGTACGACTACTTTGTGTACACCGGCTTCACCGGCTCATACAGCTCTCAATGTATCCTCTGTTAAGGTGCTAACGGGTGACTCGCGTTACCACGCTTTACTGTTTACGGAGTTTCCAGAGATAACGCGGCCAGCTGGTATACAGAAAACCACACCACACAACACGCAACATCATATACGTACTACACCCGGTCCCCCAGTGTCGTGTGCACCGAGACGTTTGGCACCAGATAAATTGATAGTGGCTAAAAGGGAATTCGAGGAAATGTTGGCGAATGGTACAGCAAGACCATCTGAGAGCCCGTGGTCGTCACCATTGCACTTAACGCCGAAAAAAGACAATGGTTGGCGTCCCTGTGGGGATTATAGGCTTCTCAACGCTCGTACTATTCCTGACAAATACCCAATCAGGCATATACACGACTTCGCACACAACTTGTCAGGCTGCGTACAATCAAATACCAGTTTGTGCAGAGGACATACCGAAGACGGCTATTACCACGCCCTTCGGTATGTTCGAGTTTCCATACATGACGTTTGGCCTGCGTAATGCAGCCCAAACGTTCCAACGTTTCGTAGACGAAATGATGCGCGGGTTGGATTTTATTTATTGTTACTTGGATGATTTTGTAATTTTCAGTAAGGACGAGGACCAGCATCGAGATCATCTGCGCCAGGTGTTCACCAGACTGCGAAACTACGGCATGGTCCTGAACGTTTCGAAATGTGTGTTTGGAGCTCCATCGGTATCCTTTCTGGGTTACTGTATTTCTGAGAGCGGAACCATACCACTCGACGAAAAAGTTCAGGCCATACGCGATTACCCGCCACCAAAAGACGTGAGGTCGCTCAGACGGTTTTTGGGCATGACAAACTTTTATAGGCGGTTCTTGCCTAAAGCTGCCCAAATACAAGCGCCTCTTAATGCCTTGCTGGTGGGAGCAGTAAAAGGCTCAACACCTATTACCCTAAGCGGCGAGGCTCTGAAGGCTTTCTCCGATATTAAGGAAAGTCTATCCAAGGCAGCTCTTTTAGCGCACCCTGATTGTGGAGCGAAGCTGGCTTTGGTGACAGATGCTTCTGACGTCGCAATCGGTGCAGTGCTACAACAGCTTAAGGACCAAGCATGGGAACCACTGGCGTTCTTTTCTCGCAAGCTAAGCCCAACGCAGCAAAAGTACTCGCCGTACGATCGTGAGTTGCTGGCAATTTATGAGGCAATAAAATACTTTCGCCACATGCTTGAAGCGAGACACTTCACTGTGTACACGGATCACAAGCCGATCAGTTACGCATTTCACGAGCGAAAAAGTAACTGTTCGCCTAGGCAATTCCGTCACCTGGACTACATCTCACAATTCACCACCGATATAAGGCATATATCTGGCAAAAATAATGTCGTTGCCGACGCCTTATCTCGGGTCGATGAATTAAGTAGTCCAGCCTGTGTAGCTAATCTCGCTCAAGCTCAACTCACGGATGAGGAATTAGCGCAGTACCTAGCTGACCCGAACACGTCCCTTCGTATTCGGAAGATACAATACCCTGGGAGCCAAGTAGCCTTGTACTGTGATGTCAGTACAATGACTCCCAGGCCCTTTGTACCGAAGAGTCTGAGAAAGCAAGTCTTTCAGAGCCTCCACTCACTCAGTCATCCCGGAACTAAAGCAAGTGTACAATTAGTTGCAACAAGATTCGTGTGGCCGGGGATGAGGAAAGACTGCCGTGACTGGGCACAATCATGTCTAGCATGTCAGCGCGTAAAAGTAACTCGTCATGTGTCCACACCATGGGGCACTTACGATGTACCTAGCGCGCGCTTCATGTTCATTCATATTGATATAATAGGCCCACTACCTATATCACAGGGTAACAGATACTGTCTGACCGCCATAGACAGGTTCACACGGTGGCCGGAAGTCATGCCAATACCCGACATATCGGCTGAGACGGTAGCAAAAGCCCTTCTATCTGGATGGATATCCAGGTTCGGTTGCCCCACAGATGTTGTTACAGATCGTGGCCGACAGTTTGATTCGGCACTGTTCCAACATCTCGCAAAAATATCCGGATTCCGTCACAAACGCACAACCGCCTATCATCCGGCGTGTAATGGATTGGTGGAACGCTTTCATCGGCAACTTAAGGCGTCCATCACTTGCCATGCTGATGAAAGTTGGACTGAAATACTACCTCTCGTCCTGCTGGGAATTCGGAGTGCGATCAAGGAGGACCTACAATCGTCATCCGCAGAGTTGGTGTACGGCGAGCCACTGAGGCTTCCCGGTGAATTTTTTGATACACCTACAGCCTGTACGTCGGATATATCAGACTTTTCAGCTAGGTTACGTTCTTTCGCCGGGAAACTGAAACCTGTGCCCGCTTCTCGCCATACAAAACAAAAGACATTTGTTTTTAAAGATCTCGCTTCCACGAATTACGTTTTTCTACGTGAAGACGCTTCGCGGTCGCCGCTACATCCTGCTTACACCGGTCCGCATAAGGTCTTGGAGAAAGGTGATAAAGTTTATAAAATTCTTTTAAAAGGGAAACCGTATGCTGTCACGATAGACCGCCTCAAGCCCGCCTACATCGTGGCAGAGGATGGAGACACATCGGGAAACACCACTGTGAGTATTACACCTACATTACCTCCAAGCACTACCACCACAGTGACTAACACCACCACTACCACTACAACCCATCCTATTGTAGTACAAGGCAAGGTGACACGTTCTGGGAGACACGTACGTTTTCCAGACTACTATCGCCCCTAACCAGGTCTCTGGGGGGGAGTAGTGTGGTGGTCTTACACTTTATTATTTTTAATATTATTTATTTTTATATATAATCACATATATTTATCTATTTAATATTTATTTCATTTACAAAATAAACATAAATATATACATACAGACATTATAAAATAAACACTATACACATACATAATAATATGACATTAATACGTATATACACACACAAATTATTTATTTAAATATCATTATTGTATATTCCGGCGCGGCTGCCATTTGCCGGCTCGGCGTGTGGAAACGCGCCTTTTCCGAGATAACGGTACTCGCCCGGCTGGCCGGCCGGCCGCCATCGCCGCTAGCGCATAGTAACTAGTCAGTCAGCCTACGATCGTTGCCCGCGAAACGTGTGTCACCCGTAGCTTGACGCTCTGTAACCACCGCTTACGCGTAATAGTAAAAATAGTGCCTAAGTCTCTCTGCTCTGTATCTAGACTATTCTTAGTGCCTAAACTTTCACTGGCGCTTGCTATCTTACCTACTCCTTCTTTCTAAGTGGTATTTTCTTGTGTGAACTGTGCTATTCGTTGTTTAGTGTAACTGTCATACTGTGTATCGTTTTCTTCCATTGTGTTCGCGTAATAAATGTGTTTCTAGTGTTATCTGACTTTCTTCTTCACTCTCGCCTAACGCTATAACGGACGCATAAATAATATTTGCTTGCATATACACAGTGCCTTACCACACAAACATTTAAATACTACACTGGAACTTGGCTGGAATTAAGAGTTCATGATAGATCTGCAGATTTTCATACTCACATGTCCATGTAAGCACGCGGCCTTCCCAGCCATGCACTCTATCATCATGGCGATGGTCATGCGGGAGGGGAAGCCGTGCGGGTTGAACAGGATGTCTGGCACCAGGCCCGTCTCGGTGAAGGGCAAGTCCTCGGCCGGCCACAGCTGGGAGCAGATGCCCTTCTGACCGGCGCGGGAGGCGAACTTGTCGCCCACTGTTGGGTTGCGCTGGGGGAAGGGTTATTTAAGATCAGTGAGAAAAATCCTATTTTTTTATTTTTTTTTAAACTCAATAAAATCAATAAATTAATATATAATAAATGTGAACGTTTGTGAAGATGTTTGGATGTTTGTATTTTTGGATTTTTTTTTTTATAGAAATAGCCGGCAAACGAGCTGACTATCCACCTGATGGTAAGTGGCTATCGTCACCCATGGACATCAGCAACACCAAAGGCATCACTGATGCGTTGCCGGCCAATAAAGAAAGAAGAAAAAGAAAGAAAGAACTGGCTCTCAAGCCCCCTACGACGAGTCGTTTGGTGGCTGACTCATACTCGAGGGTGGTAGCTATCCAGGCGAACCCCTGGAGAAATAATAACAGTAATAATGGTATTAATTAACAATTAAAATAAATACTACCAATATAATCCCTCCGAGGGCCCTACCACCAGCGGCCTGGATTTAGTCGCCTTTTACGACACCCTTCCGGCGTGGGATTGGGGTTAGTATTCTAAGCCGCCCCAATACGGCTGCACGGTGCACTTTATTTTTATGCGGTTCTATAAATCTAAATTAATCAATTAAAACTTTCGTTTCAAAATCACTTTACGGTGAGCGAAGCCGCGGGTAAAAGCTAGTTTTTAATATAAATTTTGAACTATGTAAAAATTCGAAAAAATTATTATTACATTGTTATTGTAAGGCAGAATAGCTACACCATCCATCCATCCATCCATCAGCCCTTGGAGGTCCACTGCTGGACATAGGCCTCCCCTAACTTGCGCCACTCTGACCGGTCCTGAGCCTTCTGAATCCAGCGGATGCCCGCTGTCTTCTTCAGGTCGTCGGTCCATCTTGTCGGGGGGCGTCCTGTACTTCGCTTTCCGAGACGCGGGCGTCATTCGAGGACCTTTAGCTACACCACCATTTAAGAATGAGACTGATATCCTTTTCATGATGTAACGATGTTAAGTGGCTGTCAAAAGCGGTTCCAGACGATCTATTATGAACTCTTAAATCCAGCCATGTTCCAGTGTAAACGTCTAATTCGTGTTACCAAAGCGGTCACGTGACACTTTTTAGCCAATCATACGTCGTTCAGAGCCCGAGAAATGAATTGCCTGGAACATGAATGGTTTTATAAAAGTTCATAATAGGCCCGCAGATTCCTTCTTTTGGCCGTTCTTACTTATTCAGAGGTTAGTGATGGACGTGTTAAGTCATAAGCCCCGCCCACCTACTTAACAGAAAATAGAAAAATTTCTAAACTACTTAAGTACTAAATTGTCCGTTTACACGTATTACATCATCATCATCACCTGTATCCTCATGACGATGCAGGCCCTCTTGGGCGCGCGGGGGGCGAAGTCCCCGCACAGCCGCACGCTGTCCACGTGCACCGTCTCCTTGCCGTGGAACTTGGACACCACGAACTGACTCTTCTCGCCGTCATAGTAGCTGCGGTAACGTATCATCTTCAATTCACATTTAACTAGTATAAATTAAAAAAAAATCGCTTGCCATCAAAAATGCTGCTATGGTGAGTTGTTTCATTTGATACCCATATTGCATTATTCGATTTATTTTTATTTTTTGATAGGTACTTCAAACAATGGCATCTCACAGCCATGTGTTTTCTTTTAATTTCACTTATCTAAGAACACTTTAGTTATGAAGACGAATCTAACGATATCTTAATTATGTAAATAAGTTCAGCGGTTTGGAAGATACGAGGTAATAAAGAATATTATATGCATACATACAAACATACATACACATATCTTACATACAACATACGCGCGAAAAACATAACCCTTCCTGGCAGTCGGGTAAAAATGAAACCTTATTGAGAACCTCCTCTTTTATACAAGCTTATTATAATCAACTTACAACGTATCTTGAATGCTCCCTATGTTTAGTTCAAATCAGCAAGCTAAATTAGTACTAGTTTCTCTCATCCTGCTATACTGACCAGTAGAAGGGATCCTCGGGCAGCACCCTGGCCCCCACAGCCGGCAGTCCGTCTTCATCCAGATGCGCCACCAGGTCTGGCTTGCTGGGGTCCCGGCAGAAATAGGATGAGGCGTGCGCTAACTCGATCATATCCGACTTGTAGACTGTGCCGGCCGCGAAGCCACGCTCGTATGCGGATTTGTTTATTATCATCGCGTCTTCCATATCGTAGCCCTGGGGAAAGGGAGGGGGGGGGGGAGATGATTATGAAGTGTAGAAATCAACGCTTGAAAGGAAACATTGATTAAGCGACATTGAGATAACTTTACAGGAGAGCAGTTTAAAGTTGGAATTTTTCCGAGGCGTAAGCGAGCTGAAAGCTCGAGCCTCGTTAGTTCGAACCCTGCATTCAAGGCTCGAGTCAAAGCTCAAGTTCTATCTTTAAAATTCATTATAAATGAAATAAACCTCGTTTCTTAGTTCGTTAAATTTTTATCTGTATAAAATTAAATATAACAACCGCCGCGTCGTCCATCGCTTACTTTCGAGATACAAGTCTTATCTATAGTTGCACCTTATAATTATAACAATGAAGATTATTTTTCATACAGGTCGAACCCTAAAAGCTCCAGTCTTTAGGGTTCGAGCCTTAAAGGCTCAAGAGCCTTCAAGTGAAGACTCGAGTCGAAGCTCAGCAATCAACCGATACGCCAATCGTTTTTTTAGACAAACAGATAAAAACTGATGGATGTATGTAAACATGTGACAGTGTGTAAAGGTCTTATGCTCCTCAGAGTCACTAACGGTTACTCTAATCGATCACCATACAAATTCTGTACTAAGGAGCGATTAAAGTTATACTAAACGCAAAGACTCGTGGCAGGCGGAGTAATAAAACGTGCAAAAGAGACGGCGCACATCATTTTCTCTCTCGCACTTGCACTGATTATGGAAATTAGGTGTTTCGCATCTCTGTGCCTGTGTAACGTCATCCATAAACAGTGCAAGTGCGAGAGAGAAAATGATATGCGCCGTCTCGTTTGCACGTTTTATTACTCCGCCTGCCACGAGTCTTTGCGTTTAGTATAACAATGACATTTTGTCTATCACTTTTTTAAACTTATAAATTAAAGTGTAAATATTTTATACTAAACCTTATTTTTTTGCGAAAATTTGATATACGTTATAATTATAATATATTTCCCAACAATATAGAACCGTATTTCAAAATCTGTCATCATGCCCATTGGGGCGTCACTACTCACGGTATAAGATATAACAGCAACAACAGCGTTAGTCCCCATGGGGTAGTCATCCAGGCCAACGCTGTCATAGTGGGCGGGGCGGAAGAGGGGCGTGGCCGGCGTCTGCAGCCGATACAGCTTGGTGTCCGCGGTGATGCCCCACGTGTGGATCGGGGTGCCCATTGTTTGCTTGCCCATCTGGCATTGGTACATATTGCTGGGGAGGGGGATAACGTGTTTTTTTAGTTTTTTTTTACTATTTTTTTTGTTTGAAAGGTAACGTTTAAATGTATCTATTTTCATTTGTAATTTTATGTGTACAATTAAGACAATTTGTATTTGTAACTTAATCGAGAGTGTTCTTAATTATGTTTAGTATAAATAAAACTGTCGGGGTTTTTAAACTTTATTTTTGGAAAAAAATTATATTTAAGGAATTTTTATTTAAGGAAAAATTAAAAAAGGAAAAAAGGGACGCAAAATTATAGCTGAACCTTTTAAATATATAAATCACAAGCTGTGCCCCGCGGTTTCGTATAATTAGTAGAAAAAACTAACTACTAAAATATATGTTATTATGGCCTATAGCATTTCTCAATAAATGGACAAACAAACACAACAATTTTTAAACTAAACTAATATTGTAAAACTAAAGAGTTTGTTTGTTCGCGCTAATCTCAGGAACTACTGGTTCGAATTTAAATAATCTTTTTGTGTTTTATAGTCCATTTATCGCGGAAAGCTATAGGCTATAAAACATCATATAATTTAGTAGTTAGTTTTTCCACAAATTAACGCGATGAAACCGCGTGGTACAGCTAATATATTATGTGAGTTTGTATGCATGTTTGTCTCTCTTTCACACAAAAACTACTGAACGGATTTTCATGAAACTTAGCACACTGATAGACCATGATCTGGAATAGGATATAGAGTATTTATTATCCCGTAAAACGCAGGCAAAGCCTCGGGAAGCGCTAGTATGTAGAAGCTTACCGCGGCGACTGGTTGCAGTCCGGCATGGGCACCAACTGCGCCAAGTTGCTCATGAACGCCGACTTGGACAGCTCCAGGTGAGTCGTCTTGCCTGAATCACACAAGAACCATAAAGAAATAAGCAGTTCCTTTGTGCAAATTATTATTGTTGTTGGGCATTGAAGTATAATGTCATAGAACAGACATCTCGAACAAAATGTGTGTCCCGCCCGGAAGGTTCCATTTTCAAAATTGAGCCCCCGTTCTCCTTTCAAAATCGAACGAATCCATTGAAGATTGAAGCCACGTGGCGCCAATACATTGGGACATACATGGTGTTCGCGGTGCGCGGTAGACTGTTATCTTGCGATAACAACCGGGACCGAAAGCTTTACGTGCTCTCTGAAGCACTCAAGAAATTTTTGCCACTAGCGGTCACCCATCCGACTACCGACCGCGCCCGTTGTTGCTTAACAACCAATGATGTTAAACTATAGATACGTTATGCCCTTACAAATCAACCAAAAAATCTGTTCCGACCGAGCTACAACACACACACGTTTATCTTTTGTTTCACTACATCAATCACTCTTACATTGGTAAATTATGTAAAAGGGATAGCACTACTAAAACCATAACAGTGAAAAAGACAGCTAGACGGCCTCACTCAGAGGCAGCTATCAACTGTCTGAATTGAAATCGCTACACTTGTCTAAATTCGACTGACATAATTTCAGCGCCATCTTGGCATATCTTGTATATAATATCATTGTTAACAATACTACCTGGGTACATCTCCTCCTGCGTGACGGCGATGTCCAGGTACAGCTGCTCCATGGTGCCCACCAGCTCCAGCTGTCCACTGGCCAGGTGCAGTACAGGCCGCATCAGCCGCGCGCCCGTCGTGAACAGGAACACGCCTGGGTACTGACCGCTGATCTGTTGGAGATCGCACTGGCTTCAACCCATTGATGGTATATTGAGCACAGGTCTCTCCTCTTGAGGAGGCTTAGATCATCCAACACGGTAGCAGTGCGGATTGTGGACGCTAGGTGCTAACAGTTCAAGCCTTAAGGCTGCTTTTCAACCAGAAATGTAATGTTTTTCATATGAGAGATGTGAGCTAAGGATTGGAATAGGCATGATGACAGATTTTGAAATACTGCTCTATCTTGTTAGGAAATACATTATAATTACAACGTATATGATATTTCCGCAAAAAATAAGGTTTAGTATTAAACAAATACACTTAAATTTACAAGTTTAAAATTCGCACCAAAACACTTCAAAGTGTCAAGGCGTCGCTTCTGACGTCACGCCTTAGTAAAGTAACAGACAAAATGTCATTATCAATATTGTCATATTCGTTTGTTTACTGAGGCGTGACGTAATTCGCGCTGATTGAGACTGATTGGCGGTCAAGGTATCATGGCGGCTTATCGTATTTTATAGTTTTATTTTATTAAAAATATTGTTGATCTCGCTCATAATATTACGATAAATGCGTGTTTTGTAATCCATTAATAGGGTTTCATTAAATAAATACATTATTTTAGTGATTTTTAGTTACTGTCATCATGTCTAATCTCCATAGTACATAATACCAGCTTCGATCAAGTTAAAATAGTGAATTAGTTTCATAGCTTAGCTACCTTATACAAAATCACCATCATTTTACACAATCCCACTAAAAATATTAATAAAGCAAATTAAAAATGACTGATGAAATTTCTATAAAATAATAGAGAAAATTACAAAAATCTTGATTTCATCGATGTTTTAAACTATCCATTGTAAAACTATAACAAAAATATATTTGAGATCCTTAAAACAAGCCCTTTTATTTGACATACCACACAATTCGGTTTGAAAAATAGTTTTTGTATTTAATTGTGTTTAAATTTTTTTCAAAACTTAGTTGTTTATACCTTTGTCTTTGGGTCACAAAAAGTACAACTCATTTGGTCCAGTAGTTTCAGAGTAAATTAGCTAGCTAAAGTTAGCTATTAGTGATCCTATAAGGCTTCCGTCTTTCGTTTTTTTGTACGGAACCCTAAAAGCTAGACTAAACTTTTTAAACTCAAAAGTCAAGTTCCCTCACCTGTTTCTTCGGTATGACAACTATCTCGGTGGTCATGGGCACGCCTTCAGCCTTGACCTTGAGGGTGCGGAGGTAAGCCGTGGACTTGTCCAGGGTGTCTTCGGGGAAGTACCCTACTGGTCTACCGTCTATGAACACTGGGTATTTGTACACGTCTTTCGTGAACGGGGTCTGTGAGAGGAGTAGAGGCTCCATTCCTGGAACACATCATTTTACATAAGGCATATTATATGTATATGTACTATTATTTCCTCTCCCCTCCGGATCTTCGTACTGAGCGAACGTATGCAGTGTAATTTCCGGGAGAGTTTCGGTTGCCTATAATACAGGTTTTCCACCCAGTTTAGGCAACTGAAGATCGTTTTTACTATAATGTCCTTATACTAACTATAATTACTATGTCAGAAACAAATTATACTTTGTAAATTTATATGAAATAAAGTATTATTATTATTTCTTCTGTGCATAGCTAGGCAACCAGTTCTGCTCAGAGAATACCTATTTTTGTAATAAATTAAAAGTTTTATTTTTTAAAAGATGTGCTGAGGAGTTTCTTTACGGCTTTTCTTCTCCTTTATGACAAAGCACCTTTCCGAAAAGCTGATAGATTAAAAAAATGACGTGCATAAGAGCATCAGTGACACCTACATGAATAAAAGATTATTTTATTCATTTCATAAGGCTACAATTATAATTGTAACTTGCTTCCGAACAATTTACGTAAGTTATTTGAGGGTAAGTCGGAAGTATACACAAGTATTAATAAATTACAATAAGCTACTTAATGCTGGCCATACACGATCAAGTATACTTGTCAAGTTTGCAGCGGACTTGATACGGCATCTAGTAAACTTGATAGTGTATGGCCACGGATACCTATCTGGCCATATAGCTATCTCATGCAAACTGGATGCCGCATCAATTCAAACTGCAAACTTGACAAGTACACTTGATCGTGTATGGTCAGCATAAAACGTGTGTTTATAAGTCACTTACCACACTTCTCGAGGACATCAGGAAGAGAAGCCAATAGTTTGGGGTCGGGCTGCTGAGTAACCTGTACATACAATACATCATTTGAAAAGAGGTTTCTATTTCTGTTCTCGGTCTGGGTGTGTCCTTGTCTTTGTGTGTTGTCCATAGCACCCACAACACAGGGAACCCTAGTATGGGGCTATGAGTGTGAAGCGTATACTGTGTATAGTCATTGAAGTACTATTACTAGCGTATAAAACAGACACCCCGAACACCATGTATGCCCCAATGCATTGGCGCCACGTGGCTTCAATCTTCAATGGATTCGTTCCATTTTGAAAGGAGAACCGGGGCTCAATTTTGAAAATCGAACCTCCCGGGCGGGACACACATTTTATTCTATGTCATTATACTTAAAGAAAGAAAGAAAGAAACATTTATTTCGCCATGGAAAATAACATGGTACAAGGTTATAAAAAATGTGTGACATAATACATATTATTTAGTGGGCAGCTGGGTACCATGTAACCTGGCGAAAAAGGACTACCCTCAGCCCGTGCCATGGAACGGCTAGGAACCACGGCTGCTGGTTTACAGTGCAGTCCCCTTTTTCGCGTAGTTCCACATGTGGCGTCTACCCTATTAATATAGTATATTAATATTAATTTAAAAGCAGAACAATCCAGTGTTGAAGACAATTTACAACTTTATTATTTACTAATTTCATGTGTTGAATATACTTATTAGGGATATGATATTATAAAGTGGATAATAAATAATTACACAAACTATAAAACATATATAATTTATAATATAAACTATGATAGAGAGGAGAAGAAACTACATTACAAAGAATAATATATATAATGTATATTGTAAGATAAAAATAAAATTCTTAAGTAAATGCATAGGTGTGCGGTAAATGAAGCCCCAACGTGAACAAAAAGATGCATTTGCCGGGTAAGCTACTAAATGAGTATAATAATTTAAGTGCCACAGTAAACAGTGACAAACATAATTAATAGTGCGTAAATGTGTGTGTGTGTGTGTGTGTGTGTGTGTGTGCGTGCGCGTGTGTGTGTGTGTGTGTGTGTGTGTGCGCGTGTGTGTGTGTGTGTGTGCGCGCGTGTGTGTATGTGTGTGTGTGTGTGTGTTGCGTGCGTGTGTGTGTGTGCGTGTATGTGTGTGTGTACTTCAATATGTATAGTCAATTTTTTTGGACGAAACGTATTAGAAAAACAATTTTAGACAGAATATATCTGTGATCTTAGTACTACTTAGCATTAAATGAAGTTTCATGTGTCTGTGTATCTGTATGTCTGTCTGTAGCTTCCAAACGGATGAACCGATTTTTATCTCCTTTTTTTGTCTGAAAAATGACTTAATCGATAGTGTTCTTAGCTATGTTTAGTGTAAATAAAACTGTCGGGGGTTTTTACATTTAATTTACAGATTATGTATCTTATTGACGTGATAACGTCTATTAAATCGATGCCGGCCGCACGCACGAAAAAGCATGACTCATCTGTCGCGTTACGCGAGCGAGCGAACAATGGAGAAAGCGCCATCTATGAACAAAACTATATGCACAATTAAGTGAGAAAGGAACTTGCTGAAAAAATAGTTTAGTTCAGGAGTTCTAGATGGCGTTGTAGTATAAAGATGAAAGTTTTCAATTATAAGTCAATTTCCAGAGATAATATTATATTCAAGCACTACTTCATCAATGTTTTGTCATGACGTTGTCACGTTAAACTACCGTCCGTAAACCGACTTTACAGACAACCATTTTTTTTAAATAAGATTGTTCACCAAATAAGATTCGTCAAAAAAACTGACTATATCTTATATGGCACCCACGACACAGGGAACCCTAATGTGGGGCTATGAGTGTGAAGCGTGTTGTGTGTATTGTCTATGTATGTACCTGTGCAGCAGACGTGAGATGGTTGAGCAGTCCACAGGGCGCTCCGTCGGGCGTGTGCACGGGACACACGAAGCCCCACGCGTCCGGCAACAACTGTCGGGCTTCGGTCGTGCGCATCTCCATGAAGAACGACCCGCGGTGGATCGCTCTAGCCATAACATGGATTGTAAATGATAGAAAATAAATGTATTAGGATAATCGGGATGTTGACTAATTTTAGGATTCAATTTAATTTTATAGATAGGACCTTAATATTCACGAAAAAAATATTATAAAAATAATAATCTTCAATTTAAAAACAAAAATTGATAAATAAAAATCATTATCAAATTTCCCACCAAAAATCTCTCTGCTGAAGTTAGTTGAATTTGCATATAAAATACTTTCAATGACGTCATAAGCTCAAAATGGCGTTTGAGGTCACGTGACAGTGAGTACAATTTTTAACATTTTAAATTAATGATATTTAATTTATTGTGATTGATTTCGATAAAAGAATCATATTTTAGGCCTTTAAATGTTACCACTAATATTTTAGACAAAAATTTATAGAAATTTATAATTAGTGTATACATTTATTTATTTTTATTTATTTATTTAACTTTTTGCACCATACATATGTACAATAGCAAAGGCGGACTTAATGCTAAAAGCATTCTCTCCCAGTCAACCTTCGGATAGTATGAACACAACGAATACAATACATACATCGAATACATCCCGTATTCGATGTATGTATTGTCAACATCTCAAAAAATAATAGTGCTGTACAGAAAATTATTTATTCTAATTTCGTATTCTAACTATAATTGACTTGATACCACAGTTGGCCAGCGTGGTAGACTGGCCTGTACACCTCACATTGTGAGAGAAGACTCGAGCCCAGCAGTGATACGATTGTGGGTTGTACATTTGAAAAACATGACCAACAGTTACAAAACAGGTTGAGGCCAACTGTCTTCGCCCCCCGAGCCCCCCACATAATACATATAACACGTCATAACTCACTTGAAGTGCGACATATATCGCATCCTGTTGATGTTCTCAGCGACGATGGTCAGTCCCTTGTACTGCGCGAGGTTCACGTTGTTGGAGGGCGCATTGCCAGTCGCTAAGAACGTCTCTAACTGACTTCGCCCCCCGAGCCCCCCACATAATACATATAACACGTTATAACTTACTTGAAGTGCGACATATATCGCATCCTGTTGATGTTCTCAGCGACGATGGTCAGCCCCTTGTACTGGGCGAGGTTCACGTTGTTGGAGGGCGCGTTGCCCGTCGCTAGGAACGTCTCGAATTTCTGCTCCAGACTGCCCGACATACGTAGGAGTTGTTGAAGCTCTTTCTGTACGATTAATAGATGATATGTGTTATGATGAAATAAGAGTATTACCCCCTTATTCATAAACGCTTAACAAAACAATTTTTTTTTAGCTATAGCACTGATATATGTTTTATATTTGTTTTTCATAAGAGTGAAAGAAACAAAATATTTAATTAAACCTTTATATACCTTTAATGACTTCTAAGAAAATAAATGAGGGTGGTTCTAGTTTTTTAATTTAATGTGAAAAATGTTTTCTAAACAGAAGAGCTGATTCTGATTTCTTTTTTATAAATAGCTGACATTTGAGCAGACAAGCTTTTCCGCGTCCTCATTCGCAATAACAATAAGGAACTTTGCAACAGTAAACTCATACCAGCGTGACGCTAAAACGTTACAAGCACTGTTACTTCAGAAACAACACTCACCGCTCCTAACATCAACTTGTTGCTAGCCTTAGCCTTCTTCAGGATATTAGCCTTTAGGATGTAGAGCAGCGTCTGCAGGCGTTCCTTCAACACCTGGAGGTACAGGTGACCGCCGACCTGGACTTCTTGCACCATTACCGCATCGGCACCTTCCACCTGGTGGAATTCGTAATACTCTATCTATCCATAATCTAATGGGAGACCGCCAGTGGCAAAAATTTCTTGAGCAGTCTCTGTTGTTGTCCTAATATAGAAGTCGTTAAGCCATGTTGGAAGCACTCGGGCAGCATGAAAACTTCCGATACTTGGGTTGGCCACTAACCCCTCGTCGTTAAGCCATGTCGGAAGATCTCGAGCAGCATGAAAACTTCCGACATCTGGGTTGGCCACTAACCCCTCCATCAATCAGCACTGGAGCAGAGTGGTGGAGTATGCTCAATCACGGGGCAAGACTGGTCTTGAATGAAATCAATCGTTTTTACTTAATCCAAAGTCAACCCCAATATGTTGTTTTTTATGCTTGTTGGTGACTCCACTGATCAACTCAAATAACTTAGAATTTGACTATAACTTCAAAACTTTCATGTAAATTTAATACCGCTTTGCTACAAACTTTTCTACAAACACGCCCCAACTCAGAGTCACTAAAGGTAACTTAAATCGCTCCTAGTACAGAATTTGTATGATAATTCTTAACTAAAGAGCGATTAACGTAACCGTAGTGACTCTGAGTTGGAGCGTTAGACACCCACCTTACACTTATTCTGCACAACATCATACAACTTCTGCACCATATAGACCAGCGCATGGAACTTGTCTTTGTACTCCGTCAGATGTATCATGACACATCGTTTGAGCAGGAAGTCTGCTGCCTGGAGGTCCGTGGCCCAGGGTGGGAGCTCTGAGAGACGAGCTCGGAACATGCGGCCGAGGTAGGCGCGGCATTCCTGGGAAGAGTGGAGGCTTTCCTCGTGGAGCTCTCGGAGCATGTTTTGGATGCAACTGAAAATGAATGCATGAGGTTCTGGTTTCGATTCTCAGTGAGGCAGAAGATTTGTAGGATCTCAAGATTACACTAGTTTTTGAAGCAAGATTTTGTTTTGAGTTCAGTATCGGACTCCAGTGTCAAAGTAATAGACACTCTTGATATCTGGAGTAGGGTAAGTAGGGAAAATATGACAAATACGAATACTACTATGACGTGAGGTTGCAGTCTCCTCTGCAAGCTAACGGTTCTCAGGGTTGGGTTTATTTATAAACGGCACAGCAGTTCAATACTATTTAGCTTTTATTATTAAGATAATATATTATTACTTTAGAATGCAACGTTAAAAAAGCAATTGTGTGGTTTTATGAAACCACGGTAGGTCTTTTTTTCGTATTGTAGACATTTAACTAAAAATTTTTGGATAAATATTCGATTTAGGGTATTAAAAGATTTAGGGAATATAAGGCGCTCGAGAGAGCAGCCGAGGCCAATATGGCGCCGGCGGCGCCACTATACCCCCACTCCGCGGCCGACCATCACGCGACATGCGACACACAGACCAAAAAGTTTGAGACGATGTAATAAAAGTTTCACTTTAATTAGGAAATAATTATAGCTAGCTTATTCATGATTTCATGAAATTTAGCACCCAGGTAGACCTTGATCTGAAATAAGTCTAACGCCCCAACTCAGAGTCACTAACGATTACTTTAATCGCTTAGTAAAAAATCGCCATACAAATTCTGTACTATTAGTTCTTTGCTAAGCTAAGGAATGATTTAAGTAACCGTTAGTGATTCTGAGTTAGGGCGATACGGTACTTGTTATCCCGGAAAGCGCGGGGAAAGTCGCGGGGAGAGCGTTAGTAACATTATATTTAACCCCCAAAGAAAAACGTTGATTTTATAAGTTTGACGTATCCGTGTCTATCTGATGTGGCATCATAGCTCCCAAATCATGCCTCAAACGGATGAACTGATTTTGATCTAATTTGACATTTATTTAATTATCAAAATTTGACATCATTTATTTACTTACATAAATAGAAATGTAATACTGGCATACATAATGTAATTTAATGTTGACATTGCATAGTGGTTTCTTTTGTGTAATAATTTGCATATTTTTTAACTACTCTATCGAATTGGGGACACCTGTAATGTTAGATGTAGTGTGATTTTAATAAATACGTATAAATAAATGACTAATATATTTTTTTTATATGAAAAATACACTAATACTTAATCACTAATACTTAATCGAGTGTTCTTAGCAATGTTTAATGTGAATCAGAATGTCGGTTTTTTTTAAATTGTATTATAATTTAAGATAATCATTACACTCACTTGACATAATACAAGTCGTTTTTCTTCCCGTGAAGCAGCAAACTGTATATGTAATGGTCGGGCCAATCCCCCAGACACTTCAGTATGAGTACCAGAGGCGCATAGTACATCACCTTGCGATGCGAGAACATCAGCTTACACGTGCCGTTCTGGAGGAAGTGAAGGACGTTGTTCTGGGGACAAATACATGAGTTAAAATATGAGTAAAGGTTACATCCATTCTGATGTTTATTTGAGAATAAAATAGCTACAATTGAAGTATAATGTCATAGAATAGACATCTCGAACAAAATGTGTGTCTCGCCCGGGAGGTTCAATTTTCAAAATTGAGCCCCCGTTCTCCTTTCAAAATGGAACGAATCCATTGAAGATTGAAGCCACGTGGCGCCAATGCATTGGGACATACCGTCTGCCGAAGGTATTCTGGCCGTAACCCCTCCCCCGTACTTGAATAAAAATAGGTGCAGTTGTGAGGAAACCAAGCATCACTTTTATGACCATGTGCCAAGGGGCTTATCTTAGTATCAGATGACGTAGTGGATCTGACGGTCGCCGCTCGTACTATTATTTCATCAAGTTAACACTGCAGTACAAATAGGCAATATTCTTACATTATACTTATAATAAATGTTTTTGTAACAGTAAGAACTTGACGAAATGGGGCCACACTCAGCACTGGCTACAGCAAGCCACGACCACTGATTTTCAGGGCGACCCTAATTAAATATTTTATCATCTTTAAATGGTTTTCATTTTGTGTCTGCCTTTTTTTTAATTACAAATAATGATAAAAAGACTGTAAGTTTTTTTTACTAAATAGAACTTGTCTAAAAAAACGGACTATATACTCGTGAACCTATTATCTTAAGCTAGAGATATAATGTTAAATAATTCTTGACCAAAAGTAACCGAATTCAAAATAAGGGATAGTTCAAAAACTACTCGTCAGATATTGCTCTTTAAGCAGAACCACATGACAAGCACCAGCTATCGATTATAAAAAGAATCATCAAAATCGGTTCACCCAGTCGAAAGTTCTGAGGTCAAAAACAATCAAACTGAATACCTCTTCCTTTTTTGAAGTCTGTTAAAAAAGGTATAATCTTTTAAAAAATCGTATCTTAACATTTTATTATTGGTAAAGAATAGGTTTCCCAAAATGAAGACCAGTTAATAATAGGTTTTCCAAAGTGAAAAGAGACCAGTTACTAGTCTCAAATAAACACATGGGATGTTTAATTTAAATTTATTAATACTCACAGTTGTTGTCTGGTCATTGGTGACACATCGCACGAGGATACCATACTCGGAGAAGAGGTTCCCCCTCATCTTCCACCCAGACCGCTTGATGGCTACCGGGTAGTTCCGTCTGGTGACAAGCAACATTCGTGCCAGTCTCTCATGACCCTGAAATAAATATTTTTTTATAAAAACGCAATGTTAAATTCTGACCAACGGGCCGGCCTATTATGAACTTTTATAAAACCATTCATGTTCCAGGCAATTCATTTGTCGGGCTTTAAACGACGTATGATTGGCTAAAAAAGTGTCACGTGACCGCTTTCGTAACACGAATTTGACGTTTACACTGGAACTTGGCTGGAATAAAGAGTTCATAATAGATCGCCAGATCTGGTAAACCCTTTGGATTATACTGAAAGCAAGTAATTCTTAAGGTAGTCTTGAAGAGATTACTGTATAGTTATAAGAACACCTTCTGCGGGCCTATTATGAACTTTAATAAAACTATTCATGTTCCAGGCAATTCATTTCTCGGGCTTTAAACGACGTATGATTGGCTAAAACGTGTCACGTGACTGCTTTCGTAACACGAATTTGACGTTTACACTGGAACTTGGCTGGAATTAAGAGTTCATAATAGACCCGCTGTACTGTATATATGCTTGCTTTAAATACAAAAAATGGAAAATAATTTAATCATTGGGTATCTTTTCATATATGAACATAATTTATTTTTAATTTACTACTATGTATTTTGAAAAGGTGCTTTGTCATGGAGAAGAAGAAATGGCGAAAGAAACTCTTGCTCATTGATTTGTCTTTTTCTTGATGTATAATAAAGTATTACGAGTAAGTGAAAATAATTTTAATTAATTCCATTACCTTTATGATAAAATATCCGCCCCATTCGTCGGCATGTTCATTGTGTTTCACTAACTCTTCTGGAGACAAGTCTGCTAAGTGGCACATTTTTGACTGCAAATTAAAAGCAAAATACTTTTATTACACACTTGTTACTAGACTGAAATAAAAGAAACACATTGTTGATACCTAATAGTGGCCATACAGAATTAATTATTGTTAATGAATACCATTATTACTATTATTATTTCTCCAGGGGTTCGCCTGGATAGCTACCACCCTCGAGTATGAGTCAGCCGCCAAACGACTCGTCGTGTTCCGGCTGGGGGCTTGAGAGTCAGTTCTTTCTTTCTTTTTCTTCTCTCTTTCTTGGCCGGCAACGCATCAATGATGCCTTTGGTGTTGCTGATGTTTCTTGGGCGGCGATAACCACTTACCAACAGGTGCATCGTCAGCTCGTTTGCCGGCTATTCCCATAAAAAAAAAGTATACTTGTAAAAATACCAATCTTTATACGCCAAGGGCCATACATTGTACTTTTGACCCCTTCTTCATGATTACTGCATTAAAGATGTATATGAAACAAAATATGATTATAGGGCTCAGCTTTAGAACAGGGAATGTTGAAAAATTGGTTCAAATATTTTTTTTTCGGTAGATTATATTATTAAATGTCGATTACCAAAGTTTCACTTTACGGAAATTAATAGTTTAAGAGATATGAATTTTTAAAATATCAAATTATTCCGAATTATTTGCTTACATTCATGACTTAATACGTCAAAATGCAACAGCCATCTTGAATGTCATGTCAATTCAAGGGGTTATCTGTCAATTAAGCTTCAATTTCTGACAGTAGCTGTCATAAATCGGCCATGACAGTCGTCAAATATGTCAAATAATTTCATCATTCATTCATTGTCTATACTCGCGTTTGAGAACATCATTATGATCGCGCTTGAGAATTTTCGTTGAATACAACAACTATCATTAAAGTCAAATTATTTTGATTCCCAGACATCAGGTTACTAAAGCGAGGTCACTAAAGCTTGCCTCAGGAAAAACAACTGAACTCAAATCGAAAGAAGGATAGGTTAGGTTATGGTTGTCTGATTTTATTTAGGAGAAAAATAGGAACCCCGCGAAGCGGGGTTCCGTCGACATCTATGGCGAAGCTCCTCGCCATGGAAAAACTGAACTCAAATCGAAAGAAGGATAGGTTAGGTTACGGTTGTCTGATTTTATTTAGTAGAAAAATGAACCCCGCGAAGCGGGGTTCCGTCGACATATATGGCGAGGCCCCCTTGCCATGAAAAACAACTGAACTCAAACCAAAAGAAGGATAGGTTAGGTTATGGTTGTCTGATTTTATTTAAAAGAAAAATAGGAACCCCGCAAAGCGGGGTTCCGTCGACATCTAAGGCGAAGTCCCTCGCCATGAAAAAACAACTGAAATCGAAAGAAGGATAAGTCACATATTTGTGACCGATACAAACAGTTTAATGTACCTTTTTGTCATTTCTGGCGTTTAATTATCAATATTTTAGTACTGAGGTTAGAAAAGTTATTTCCATTTTCTCAGAAATGGTGCATCGCTGAGTGTTGCGAGTGGTATCGTTGTAATCAGGAGCGAATCCTTTATAAACGTATGATTAATAAACAATGAAATAGCCAAGAAATAGCTTGATAAATTATCTTGATATTTTTTTTTTCAAAAATTTTTTTCTCGGAAACTAAAAGTTTCCCTAGATTGCGGTATTCAAAAACGTGTTGTACCCCCCTCCTCTCCCCAAAAAAAATTTCATCGAAATTGGCGTCATTCCCTGTTCTAAAGTGCTTCCGATTATAGTTATAATCAATTCAAGCTGGTAGCTTCCCAAGGAGCAAGTTAAAAAAAATTTCAACATTAGTAGGAACCTTATTTTGTAACAAGAAATTGTCAAAATTGATGATCACCTTAAAAGGCCAATCATTGTACTGCTTACTATGTAACAATAAAAACCATATCATACCTTAACCATGATCGGCAAACTCCCCAACGACCGATCAACAGACATACTTCTTCCATCAATTTCAAAGGTGAGCCTGATCTTGAAATCACCCTTGTAAGTAGCAGCTCGCTGTCTACACTCAGTTGGCAACACATTTTGGTTCCTAACACCAACGGTTTCTGATGGGACCGATGGTTTAGCAAATGCAGCATCGTCTATAGTGATTTTTATGCGTTCCCCTTGCGGTAGTTCAAACTCAGCGGGAATCAGGTCCGCGATAGCTGCTTTGAGCCCGTCTGTGAGCATATAGTTGAAGGAATCTATGTGGGGTGCTCCGAGGCATTGTAAGTACTGTAAACAATTATCATAATATAAACTACTATAGAACTGCCGTTCAAGACCTACATATATATAGTATTCTTATAAATTTTTACACATGCTTTGGATAGAAAACCTTATTTAAACAGTTTTACACAGATCGGGAATTTCGAAATTAAGAATGAGTTCGAAACGCTTCAAATGCTTTGTAACATAATTTATGAGTGATATGATTAAGTAATAAATCTTTAATAAATGAAATTATATCTAAATTATACGTAATTTAAGAACAAATCGCAAATTTATTAGTTGATAAATAAACATATAGGTTAGTTACCGGGTTAGGAGTTTTTGGCGGCTTTCTGTAGTCTGGATGACTTGTATAGGCTAAAGTTGGATTTTTTATAATTTTTTTGCAGTTCATAGTGAAATATTTTTCCACATTACTATACTTTAAAATTTAAAAATGATTTTTTTATGTCAATAGACCACAACAAAATGTAAACACGTGTTAGTGACAACTGAATTGTCAACTGTCATTATATGACAGATTCGACGGATCACTTTGACAGCTTAAGTGCATAAATGTTGCCAAGACATAGGCATTGTTGTTCTTAACGATATTAACACATTCGCTGCGGCACACAGTGGGACGAAAATCGGGTTTCATAGACTTAGGATTTTTATGTTAAAATTTGTTTGTTTCTTGTCGCAAACTGACGTAGAACCTTTTTAGAAGCCACAACATTATCATATTTATGCACCGCAGGCGACTATAACACGAAAAAAATTTTTTTTAATTAAATTTGTATGGAACACAACAGAAAAACCGATTTTATTCGAGACTGAGGAGAGTGCCCCTAATTCCCTCTGGTACGATTATTGCCACTATTTTTCTCTATTTTTTGACATATCGCACGTTGCGCGCACTCGATAGACTTTGGGTGAAAAAAAATGAAATATTTTTTTTTATTTTTTTTCACATTGTGCACGTTATTTTCTATGCTTAAGGGCCTTCAAGGCCCTATTTGGTACTTGACACGTTGTCTAAAACAAGCTACTGCAATGACTAACCTATTTAATTACAGTTTACCGACTAACCTGCCCTTGTATAATAGGTTACATGGTTATTTAATCAGTTACTAATGACGATCCCTGTGTTCATCAATTTAGTCAATGAGCTCGACTTAATGTTGTCAGTACTCGGCTCATTATTGTTACTATTTTAATTATTATTGCACCTACTTATCAACCATTATCTCATAGTTCCAATTACTTTATGATGGGCATTACCTCACAAATCCCATTGCTTTTTAAGGTTTAAAATTATTTACCTACAAAACTACAAATGGTCCTACTTACATAATCTACAAGTTACTCACTAGGTAAATTACTACAACAGGCTAAATTATGTATGGTTATTTAAAGTTGATCCCAAAAAGTTCATTTCTAAAATCTTGAGTTATAAAAGCTAAGGACCGTAGTAACAACACAAGTGACTATGTTAGAAAAAAAAAAACACATTGATACAACTACCCATCCATTTCGTATTCTGAATCGCTATCTGTTTGAGGATCAATGTTAACTACATCGAAAAATTCTATTTCAATATGTTCTGTACAAAGTTTTAAAAGTCCTAGGGCTTAACTTCCTTTGAGCTGCATCGAGTACATGTCTAGTGGAAGAAATTAATGGGTCAGATGAAAGAAGGATCATGTTCAAAAGATCTTGGTTAGTATTAACTATGCTAGACTTCCGAGAATGAAACTCCCTGTACCTGCGGAAATCTTTATTTCTAGCTTCTGAGGCTTCTTCGGAAAGTTTTCCGATGGGTACAATTGCTACATTGTCTATGTCAGCACCATGCATAAGGATCTTATGTACCGTTGCTGTCATTAGGTATAGTACCAATTGTACAGCTCGATATACCTTTCTGTCAATAATTTTTCTGTCAATAATTTCGCCCGATGCTATCACTTGTAAAATTACTGCAAATCTTCGTATGAGCTCTTCATCTAAGCCAATAATGGCAGCAGGTTTTTTGAAAACTCAAAAAACAAAATTCTTGCTGTGTTCCCATCGTTTGTTGCTCCTGATCCTTGTTTTGCTTTATGGACCAGCAAACCTAATTCTTCCCGGAATTTAGATTGAACATCCTTTTTCTTTGCCTCTAATATAAGCTGGTTTTCTCCTCTTATACGAGTTGACAAAGTTTTCAAATATAGTCTGTATGAAATATGAAGCAGCCATTCCACACAATTGATACGAACTTGTAGAGAAGATAATTCAAATTTGTAGAGATCAGTTTGCATGTCTTTGCGAAACTGTCTCCAATTCATTCATTTCGGAAGGTTTTAAGCAAGCACTAATAACAAGTTGCAGGAGATTTAGCATCTGAAAGATAGGTGCATACCTCACCATCGATCGTGGTCATTGTGACTATGAGTGATTTGATTATTGTCGTATTGGGTAACTTTAAGGCTCCTCATTTCGTCTTCCATTTTGGCCAACTGTTCTTGCACTAGAACTTTAGACTCTTTAAGAAGGGGAACTGTATTGGACGGCAATACGCCGAACAGGGTCCCGGGTTTTCCCATATGACTTCTTCCGCAACAGTAAGTTTTAGTGGAACTAAAGTTGTCATAAAAACTGATTAATCACTGTCACCGCTGCTTTTTTCCCCTTCGATCTTTTGTACCCACTTTGAAATCAAAATCATACACTTGCCTTTAGTTTCTTGTGGTTAACTTTGTATAATTCTAGCAGCAGTAATATCTAAATGTGCTTGAAGAGACACTTTGGCAATTACGTCTGTTATCATTATTGCTTATTTTGGAGGGTAACAATCCAACTTAGCTTGTTAGACTTTGTAATACTAAGGATATCTATCTGTAATATCTTCACGAAGAGTAGATTCCCTCAAAGTCATATACTGCCACTACTAGATGATTTAAGTGATATTAATATGCCGAGTGCTTTCGCAGGAGTAAGTGTAAACTTCTTCGTTCCTTTTGTCTGTTGAACAATGTTATCAGCCTCTTTTGGTTTTTTAAAAGAATATCTATTGCTGCTGCCAAATTATCTTTACCTTCTTGTTTAAATTTAGCAAATGGCATACGCCAATTCAAAGCCTTCTCGGTCTTGATATTGTAAATTTTCAATCCTTCGTATCTTGTTTCGTTCCAATATCTGTAAAAGGTTTACGTGGACTTAGAGTTGAAAGTTGGTGTTCCAACTGATGCACTTTTAGAAGGTAGACAAGAACCGGGTTCACTCGTTACTTGAAGTCCAGTAAAAAACCACTGTGGCCGTAGATTTTCACGTACGCAAATTGGCCATTCAATGCTCTATTCCAACCAATCTGCGTAATGTTTTCGGAAATAGTCTGTGTTAAATTTCGCAAACTTCCATTTCTTCAATACAGACTGGCTAAATCTTCGACAGAATTCCTGGAGAATGTCTGTATCTTCTTCTGACAAACTTAGACTTAACTGAGACTGAATAGTCTCAAACATTCTTAAATAGTTTCCAAGCTTTCCAGATTGCTTCAGTATCAAATATAGGTCCAAATTTGTTTTTAAAATAGAAGTTTCCATATTCACAATTAATACTGGCACAGTTTTACAGAGATTAATTAAAATTTAACTAAAGTAAATATACAGTGCTCCCTGTATTTATACTTGTTTTACCCATCATAATGGGACTGGGACTATTAGGGGATAGGTTGATAAGTAGGTGCAATAATTAAAATAGTAACAATAATAAGCCGAGTACTGACAACATTAAGTCGAGCTCATTGACTAAATTGATGAACACAGGGATCGTCATTAGTAACTGATTAAATAACCATGTAACCTATTATGCAAGGGCAGGTTAGTCGGTAAACTGTTATTAAATAGGTAAGGCATTGCAGTAGCTCGTTTTAGACAATGTGTCAAGTACCAAATAGGGCCTTGAAGGCCCTTAAGCATAGAAAATAACGTGCACAATGTGAAAAATAATAAAAAAATATTTCATTTTTTTTTCACCCAAAGTCTATCGAGTGCGCGCAACGTGCGATATGTCAAAAAATAGAGAAAAATAGTGGCAATAATCGTACCAGAGGGAATTAGGGGCACTCTCCTCAGTCATGAATAAAATCGGTTTTTCTGTTGTGTTCCATACAAATTTAATTTTAAAAAAATTTTTTCGTGTTATAGTCGCCTGTGGTGCATAAATATGATAACGTTGTGGCTTCTAAAACGGTTCTACGTCAGTTTGCGACAAGAAATAAACAAATTTTAACATAAAAATCCTAAGTCTATGAAACCCCTATTTTCGTCCCACTGTGCGGCACGGCAACTTTTTTGTCGTCAGCTTGTGTCCTTGTTTTGCGCGAGCCCGGCTGCAGTGAATGCGTTAAGAAAAGTTACCTAATATTTATGGGGTGACTATTAAAATCAAATTATCTCTTACCTATTGTTATTTTCTTAATAATAATACAACTGTATTTTGTTTTCATTCAATACTACTTTATACAACTTATTTTTATCGATTTAAGTCGGCACCAAATTATTGTATGGAAGCTATTTTTTAATTACGTACAAACACACTAACCGAACAGCATTTTGACAACGTAACTCATGGTTTTCTCTGCAAGCCGAGATAAAATGTTTTTAACTAACTAGTAACTAATTACTTTCTCGGTGGATTGAATACTGAAATATCGACACTTGTCGTTACATATTATAAATTTTCTTCAATACATAGCAACACTCTATTTGTCAAAGTGGTCCGTCAAATTGGATTCTATGACATTTTAAAAATGACAAGCGGCCTTCTTCACAGATCACAGCTGATTATATTTTGTAATGTCACAGAATAAACACAATTAAGTATTGTAAACAATTCATTCAACTCACTTTCACCATCACGAGTTACTATCTAAACTAAATATCATTGGTTTTACCACTATCTACTGTGTTACAATAGGTATTGAATTTACACATACCTTTATTGTAAAGGGAACCAAACATTGTGACTACGATACTTACGACTCTACCCGCAAACCGCATGTAAATCAGCATTCACCAACGAACTATATAAGAATTTTTAGTTATAGTAGGCTGTAAATAAAACTACTTCGTTTTATTGGCACAAGCAGAAGCCACAAATTCCTGATTCGCTTCAATGTCATTGGTCACATCGGGTCACTCTCTTGAGATTTTGTTAAGAACGTGAGCGTACTTAATTTACACCGTGTTCTACGTGGGCGACTCAACGCGAACGCGATTGCGAAGCGATCCGGTGCGATTTCAGTGCGATGCGGCGGCTCTGTCCTACGTGCGCGCGAATCGTCCCTTCACCGCCACTGACATCCGCCGCGCCGCTGAAGTTCGCGCGAAAATATCAAACCAACTGATCGCGTTCGCGTCAAATCGCGTCGCGCCGCAGCGCACTCTACGTGCGTTTTGTAACACCGTGTCCTACGTGGGCGACCCAACGCGAACGCGATCGCGAAGCGATCCGATGCGATTTCAGTGCGATGCGGTGCGATGCGGCGGCTCTGTCCTACGTGCGCGCGAATCGTCCCTTCACCGCCACTGACATCCGCCGCGCCGCTGAAGTTCGCGCGAAAATATCAAACCAACTACTGATCGCGTTCGCGTCAAATCGCGCCGCGCCGCAGCGCACTCTACGTGCGTTTTGTAACACCGTGTCCTACGTGGGCGACCCAACGCGAACGCGATCGCGAAGCGATCCGATGCGATTTCAGTGCGATGCGGTGCGATGCGGCGGCTCTGTCCTACGTGCGCGCGAATCGTCCCTTCACCGCCACTGACATCCGCCGCGCCGCTGAAGTTCGCGCGAAAATATCAAACCAACTACTGATCGCGTTCGCGTCAAATCGCGCCGCGCCGCAGCGCACTCTACGTGCGTTTTGTAACGTAGGACACTTCAACACATTTCAACTGTTTGTTGTTTTCGCGTTCGCGTTGAGTCGCCCACGTAGGACACCGCGTTACGCCGTGTACTGACGACTGACGACTTACAAAAAGCAGCATGTATCCGCTGGATTCGTGGTTAAAGAATCTTTATTCTCAAAAGAAATAACATTTAATTGTATGATAATATACATTAAAATTACGTACACTAAGTATGTTGTGACTTGTGAGCATACAGATTAAAGTTTTATATAGAAAAGATGAGTTTTGGGCACTTTGGGCATTGAAGTATAATGTCATAGAACAGACATCTCGAACAAAATGTGTGTCCCACCCGGGAGGTTCCATTTTCAAAATTGAGCCCCCGTTCTTTCAAAATCGAACGACTCCATTGAAAATTGAAGCCGATCGGCGCCAATTCATTGGGACATTGTGTTCGCGGTATTGGTTCCATACTAGTAATAATACTTCAATGGTTTTGGGTTGATATTATTTACATTTTTAATATCAAAGACTTAGAAACGGTCAAAGTACACGATAGGATAGCCCAGTGCTGCAGCGAACTTTAATTATCAAAATTTGACATCATTTATTTACTTACATAGACATGTAATACTGACATACATATGTAATTTAATGTTGACATTGCATAGTGGTATGTTTTGGTTATAATTTGCATATTTTTTAACTACTCTATCGAATTGGGGACACCTGTAATGTTAGATGTAGTGTGATTTTAATAAATAAATAAACTTTGTAAAGGCTGATGGATGGATGGATGAATGGACACACCATTGAAACGAAAATATTAAAATCGTTGGTTCTAACATTAAACTCACGCAATCATTGATAACGCATCGATTTTCGTAATCAGTATTACTATTAATGTATACGACATTATGTGCTGTAATATCTTCCTTTATCTGATTAAATATTGGCTAATTACTTCGGTACTTTAGCTGCGGTGTTTTTTTTTTAATTTAATTTGATTTGGTTTACAGTAATGGCCCATGCGTCATGTAGTGCCAATGTAAATATAATAAAGACATAATGTAGAGTTGTTTCGATTTGGAGTTGGTTGCTGATGTGTTGCTACTCTATTATTGAGTTGGAACGAGTGTATCCACGTATCAGTGTCATTGGGACCGTAAAGTTGTGAACGAACGAGCGTAATAGGCTAATTGTTCACGGTATAGGACTCAGAGTGATGTTATTACGCTTAATTAGGTATTATCATCAATAAACTTATTTGTAGATGTGCTTGCCTCTTCTGGCCGATTTGTGCGATTTGTGTATAAAATTGTTATAGGTAGAAAAGTATTTCCGGGAACCGAAATGGGCCCTCGATAACTTCTATTGTAAAATAATGACGGAAGATTGTGTTTAATTTAATACAAATAAATTAAACCTAAGTAGGTATTTTGTAATATATTTACCAGTTTATAATATGATTGATAAGGGAATAAATAATGATAAACTAGTCAATATGGACAAATGGAATTGTGCCGGAAATATTAACTGGCGAGGTATTTCAGATAAAAATAAAATATTATCTAGCTGGCTGTTAACTGTATAACTGAATAGTGGACTGAATGAAAAAAAAAAGAAATCTATTTATTTGACCAATGACAATTGAGAACAGACGATCCTGAACTCGTGGGTAAATTCAAATTATTTGGCCAGTGTTCCAAAAACGCGCGCGAGAGGAGCGCGTCACGCAAGTCCCGCGCTCGGTAAACATCGTGTTACATAATTTTAAATATCGAAGTTATCAGTCGGACTTTTGTCTTTTTATTTTTATCTGTTGGTTTAGTGGTACGTTGTGTTCAGATGGTCAATGTCGTTCTGATTGTCTAATTTTCTTCGTTCAGATTTCGGTAAGTTTATTTTGTTACCCTCAACATTGCTTTAAAAACGTATCAAATTGTTGACTGTTTTTTTATGAATTGTGTTTATTATTGGTTAAATAATTCTTTTTGTTACAAAAAAAAATATTTCTTCTTAATCACTATTATCTTCTTAATTACAATAGGATGGTATTGATGAACTCGTGTGTCCTACCTCCATGTTAAAATTTAAGCTGCCTTATAGTTTGAACTTTGTGTAATTTTTCTATTGTATCGGGGAAAAAACTGTATCATATTGATAAGCATTTAAAATACAATAAAATCAGTTTTTATCATTGAAGTATTATTACTAGCGTATAGAACCGACACCGCGAACACCATATATGCCCCAATGCATTGGCGCCACGTGGCTTGAATCTTCAATGGA
The DNA here is from genome assembly GCA_963932265.1 of Thymelicus lineola. Taxonomy (NCBI): domain Eukaryota; kingdom Metazoa; phylum Arthropoda; class Insecta; order Lepidoptera; family Hesperiidae; genus Thymelicus; species Thymelicus lineola. The sequence continues at coordinate 2,467,918 of OZ010703.1, read as the reverse complement.
TTCGTTCGATTTTGAAAGGAGAACGGGGGCTCAATTTTGAAAATGGAACCTCCCGGGCGGGACACACATTTTGTTCGAGATGTCTGTTCTATGACATTATACTTCAATGGTTTTTATATGCTATTAATTTCAGTAGGTACAGTTGAAATTCAAAACCTTTTTTCCTACCCTCATATATTTTTTTATATCTCGATAAAATAAAAATTTAACAGGCCACGCGCAATGTAGGGTTCCGAAGTAGTAAGTTTATCGACTATTACTCATTAACTACTTATGCTAACATAGCTGTGATAGTTTTCCTTGTAAATTCATCATATACCTAACCTATTTTTGAGAATATTTTCACTTGTCCAACTCCACCCGTTTAGCCGGCAGGGGGACACTTGACTCTAACCATTTGCACTTTTGAACCCAAATATTTCGCAAACGGACCCCTAATTCCAAAAATGGTCTTAAAAGACCCATAATATTTTTGAAAGACCTTTTCAACGATATCCCACACTAAAGGGTACGCGACGAATAAAAAGTCATCCTCACACTGAAAAAAATATTTTTCAATATTTTATTCTTCGATTCTGATGTTTTTTATAAATATCCATGCCAAATTATAGCTTTCCAGCACTAAGGGTCTCGGCAATTTGCTTCGGACAGACAGACGGACGGACGGACATGACAAAAACATAAGGGTTTCGATTTTACTTCGGAATCCGAAAAAATGCAAGCTAATTGAGTTGTGTAGGCGTCGGGCCTAATGAAGATTTTTCTACGTCAGCATTATTTGTGGGAACAAGATCAAATAAATATTGACGAGGTACCCACATGGATAAGTTATTGTTATCTCCAGTCGCTTTAAGTGATCATGGCAACGACATATTATTGAGTTTCAAGCCGATAAACGAGCTGGATGATAAATCGTCACCATCTACATGGACTTCCGTTTCGATTCTTTCCGACCGTAAGAAGGAGTTTTAGAGAAGAAAAATAGAGTTTTTCTTCATTAGCAACCCAACGGTTCTGCTTTTGCTTTTACCACAAAATAGATAATGTCACTGACACAAACCGCTTTGACTTAGGTACTAAGTACCAAATTACTGTTTATAAGAAGTAATTTTGAAGTCCAGTACACAATCTACCTTTACCCTTAATTACGATATCTCATAATGTCACCTCACAATGTGGACAATGTCGTGATAGATGTTTTTAAATGATTGTCGTGATAATTGTAATGATCCGCTGCTAATAATATAACCCAATGATATTATATATTAAAAAGAGGCAGATATGTCATAAGCGCGCGCGTTGTGTGACTCAAAAAGTTCCCAATTGGGAACTCTTATTCAGGTGAAGAAAGAGACAGCGATGTAGTTTTGACGCGAGAGCGATAAAGACGTGCGATAAAGCAATAAAGCGTGCCTTGCGGACATCGGAACAGATTTTTCGGTTGATTTGTAAGGGCATAACGTATCTATATTTATTTAAACATCATTGATATAACCAATACGTAACGTAACGTAATCTTGAACGGTATTTAACGCACATTTGCGATTTGTTTGCGACAAGGACGTATTGAGATCCGAGGCGAGGTTTTTTCTTAGAAATAGCCGGCAAACGAGCTGACGATCCACCTGATGGTAAGTGGCTATCGTCGCCCATGAACATCAGCACCAAAGGCATCACTGATGCGTTGTCGGCCAAGAAAGAGAGAAGAAAAATAAAGAAAGAACTGGCTCTGAAGCTCAAAAAATTCAAAATAATATTTTGAAATATAATTTCAAAAAGAAAAAAAAAATAAAACAATATTAAAAATAAACAATATAATAAAAATAATAATAATAATTTTCATAATAATTCATAACGCGACTAAAGAAGTATAACTTCAAAAATTTTGTCCCGACAAATCCCTACTTTTTGAAGTTTTGTCCAGATATTTTCAGTCTTGCCAGACAACCCTACTTCCATGCCATCAGCTGGTACACGACGAGCGATTCACGAGATCATAACTTTTTTACAGTTAGAGATAACAACTTGTTGTAGGTAGGTACAATCTTACTTTTTAACGAAACAAGAACTATTTTAAATAAAGTTGAATATTTCAATTTAGTACTTGCTTATTATTTATTGTTTAATTTGTTCAATAACAATCGGAACGCGGTTTTTATCACCTAAATATAAATCCTTTTAGTGTGCTGTAATATTGATTAGTTGGTTGTTCGTAAACAGCTTTTCCTAATTGGTGTCATTACTGAATTATCTAATCGAACTTGTACCTACCTACTACCTACTTTACGTAAAATTGTTCACGCCGCGTGTGGTGTTTGGTACCCATTTATCGAGTTTGTGTCACATAACTCTAGAATCTAGATGTATTAAAGCCGTTTTCAATAATCTATCTATCCTTCATCACTGATAAGTTACGGCCGTTCTCAATATTCTATCTATCCATAAAGTTCAAGTCATTTGCCTAGTAACTGTCAAAATGTTATTAGTTTCAACCACAGATTATGTCTATCTACCACATCTGTGGTCTCAACTCTGCGTCGTGGAGTGACACACAAAATCAAGAACACACACCCAGACCAAGAACAGAAAGAACAATGCCAAACTGCCATACATCATTTTATTTCATTTTCAACTTTAGCGTCTTCAAATAAAAAAAATCTAAAAATCGCCGCTTTAATTTCTGAGCTTAGATATACATATAAGAATTTTCAGCAGGCACACCCCAGAACCAAAGTATTTTGAGATTGAATTCTTATAACCATACAGTTATAGAGTTTAGACTTACGAGTTACGGCTGCCTGTAATTTTTACCATACTAAAAAACTCATCATTTAAGCCGCCTTGTCGATAATCGAATCCAGGACCCTTAATACGGGAGTCCGGCATGGTATTAACCATTACACCACACGGGTCGCCAACCTTATAAGGCTCCGATGTTCTATTAGAATGCAACAAAGAAGTAAATGTTTCCCTTACGCATACAAAAGTCATATTGTTCATCATGTCCATAACAAGAATGCAGACGCTAAAAACGTTCAATTATTGCCGTTATGCGAATAACTGGCCGCTAAGTACCGATAATGAGCTTTCGCGCCCGAGGTCGGATAAGACGATCCACAATAACTCCTTGTGTCACAAGAATGTATGACTACCCTGACAAGATGGATAGTTTAGACGGTTTAGACTTTAGACAATGATATTTAAAGAACATAGATTCGCCATGCCCTTACAAATCAACCAAAAAATCTGTTCCGAAAAGAGCTACAACACACAGCATTTACATAGGTAAATAAATGGATAATAGAGTTGTTGACAAGACGTTAGAACCTGATTTCTTATTATAATACGAGTATGTATATTAAAATAACAGTGTGTTAACAATTATGACATTATACAAGTCTATAAACCTATATGAAAATTACATGTTTGTAAAACTGATTTTTACGCTGTGACAATAGTGGAAATTATTGCACTTATTGCTAATAAAATTATGTATACGAGCAGTATTGTACCATAGAGTAAATATCGTGTAGAAATGTTTTAAGTGTGATCGCAACATAACATCTAATGATGAAACATGTTTTTGGAACATTTAGGATCAGATCTGTGCATTAATAACTGGACCTGTATCCCTTTTAATACGATATATTTAAATATGAATAATTTAATCTATAAAGAGTACCTATTTTATATATTTTACTTTATATAGCCACTTACCACCAGGCGGATCGTCAGCTCGTTTGCCGGCTATTTCCATAAAAAAAACCTACAATAAAACTGATCAATAACTGATCGATACATACATGGAGTATTTAAGAGAAAAACGAAATTTAACATCATAGATCCCATAAAAATTGTGTTTAGAATATTCGTCTGTTTGTGTTGTGCGTTTGTTTCCCTTCCCACTAGTACAGAAACGTTTTCACGTGTATAGCTATGTGATTTTCATATGTATTCTGAATTCGGAAAGAAAGAAAAATCGCTTATTTATAAAATGCCATTTCTAATAGATATCTAGAGCATGAATTAAACAATTACACCTTATCTCCATTACACTTTACACCGTACGAGACTATCTATGTATACAATGGGTATTGTTTGATAACACCGGACCTACCATTCAATATTATAATATAATAATCTTATTATTCATTAAAATTAAATAGCCGTTCTTGTTTTAAATACACTGTTTAAATATTCATTTATTTTCTTGTTTTCTACAATAACTTCAATTCTGGTCTTAATAACTTGTCTGTTCTCGTTATTGAGGTATAGAACGAAATCCGCATAGGTCCAAAAATATTTTGTATAAGTAACTGCCCTTGCTTTGCTCCAAGAAACCCTTCCTACTACACAGAGAGCCCATTTCTAAGAAAATGTTGAATAACTATCTATCGAGTTGCCCTTCCATATCGAAAACCAATGATATTTAAAAAATATAGATACGTCATGCCCTTACAAATCAACCAAAACATCTGTTCCAGAAAGAGTTACATTACAACACACACACGTTTATCTTTTGTTTCACTACACCAATCACACTACAATACTCGTAATACACGAAGGCATTTTAAGGTTGTACATAATATGTCAAATCTCAAGCACTTTTGACAACGACAAAACTGCCTATCGTCTTGTATTGACAGAGCGACTACGAGCAGACGACAATTGACTGCTCTTACGATCTTCATCTTCGGCGTGTTAGTGACATATCTACCTCTTTTTTACTTATAATATCATTGTCGAAAACTAGTTTTGTAGCGGAATTTGTAGCAAAATTGTAATACTCGTAATTCCTCGCACATCATCTCACATTTCGGCAGTTCTGATAACCAATCGAACGTCAGTTTACGACACCTGTAAATCATCAACGGATTACAGGGTTTACAGAGTTGCTATCACAACAGTAGCGGGAGATTGCGGTAATCTTGTTAGATAAACAGACGTAACCTACTTTAATAGTACTACTTACCATATTATAGTGGCTATGAATTGGCAGCAATGTAAATTATAAGTACCTTTTAATGAAAATTTAGAACTCTAAATCATTCATTGATATAGGCTTCACTGATACATTTAGCACGTATTTTTTTTATCTACCATCATTTCCATGAAAGAGAAGAAATTGCAAAAGACTCCTCAGCACGTCTTTTAAAATAAAACATATTTATTATATAAAATAATCCGTAACCGGAGCAGAAGTTGCATAGCTGATAATTTCTATGCGTCATCATTGAAGTATTATTACTACCGTATAGAACCGACACCGCGAACACCAGTATGTCCCAATGCATTGGCGCCACGTGGCTTCAATCTTCAATGGATTCGTTCGATTTTGAAAGGAGAACCGGGGCTCAATTTTGGAAATCGAACCTCCCGGTCGGGACACACCACATTTTGTTCGAGATGTCTGTTCTTATGACATTATACCTACTTCAAACTTGTCAAGTATATTTGATCTTGTATTGTATGGCCACCATAAAAGTAAAGTATCGCGACGGTTTTGAATGAGAGTTATTTTTACACTGAATATGATCCCTATCCACAGTCATTGGCAGAATAACTTTTGCCGAGTCAGCTAGTAATATATAACAGTGCAATAGCTAAATACGTTAATTGAGCGTTTATGAATAAGACCGTTATATTTTACAACTTTTTTAATTACCTATTCTACGAGTTGGAAATTTACCCCTATCAGAGTACCTACCACCACTTCAGAGGTACCATTTATTACTCGTATCAACGCCTTCACGGTAATTGTTTTGCGTATTATTGGATGCCAATCTCGAATGCTATTGAAGGTTGAGTGGAGCCACTGTGTGATACGTTATCGTCAGATTTGGCGCCGATGGTTATCGTCAATATTGCCACTCCAATGCTGCCATCCTTCCAGGAACTGCGTTTGATATCGGAATGGAATGTAGCGTAAATTACCGACGTCTGTTACAGGAAAATTGGTTGCGAATGGTGTTATTTACATGTTTAGATAGCAAATGTAAATATTGAATTTATAAATTTAGGCCTCCCATAAAGTCTCATAGGTGTAGTACCTGTAGATTTAGCTACGGCGCCGCAACAAGTGGCCGCACATGGGATGGAATTTACGTTTCTTCGAGGTTATTATAAAAAATTGGGTAGCAACCCACCATCGTACTTAAATTTATATTACATCATGTATATTTAAACTTACTACGATTTTCTGCTTAAAAACAAACTGAAACTTTAAATCTCCAAATAGCCAACTCATTCTTCATTGGTTGTCACAACTCATACATTGTTTGCACTTGTGACAAAAAAATAGGAAAATCGGCCACGGTGACGGGGATGAAAAATAATATTTTTGTCTCTTTCACGTAGATTTTATACGCTCTGTCAAATGTATGGGAGAATCTACTGGTTCTAAATCTATGAGGCATCCGTTAGCGAATGAGTTTGTATGCGAAAAACATTAGTTCTCATTTTGGGCTTATTTTTATAGATTATTATGCTACATGATAGATTATGCTATATTTTAATTTAAACACTTAAGTTTAAGAAAAAAGATATCTCCAAAGAGAAGATGTTGCCAAAAATACGATGTTTGTACCTTTTCCAAAAAGAATGCCGCTCTGTGCGTCGATTTTTTCAGTCTTCTGCAAATTGCCATAATCAATGAACTAATATACCAACGTACACCATATTGGGTACACTCGCTTTTTAAATAGCAATTTTTTTTTAAATACTTGACTAAATTATCTCCAATCATATAGTTGTTTTAACAGATTTATCTTACATAAACATTCGCTGTTATGTCCACGATGTAAACAAAATTTTATCTATGATTTGACGCAGTTTTTATTAAAATATCCATTTATCAGCTCATTAATAAAATAAATAAAATAGTTCTGTGGTTGCTACCTCAGTATGAAACATGTCAATGAACTACAATTTTTGTTGATGATTTTTCTACCTTTTAAAGATTACAGAATATTAGAACGATATGTTAATATCAAACAATATTACATTATGTATTTGTTAATGTTTATCTAGGCTAACTTCTTCTCTCCCAATACATGAATAATTCTCATGAAGTCAACAACATAGCTGAGTGCAGAATTATAGAGAATTCTTAAGCATATCTACATTCATATCTGTAGTGCGTTTCAAACATAGATGTAGTACCTAAAGATTCAACCACGGCGTGGTCGCACATGAGACAGAGAATTTACGTTTCTTTCAGGTTATTTTAAAAGAAATGTAACTTTAACAAGTAGCCCAGAATACTTCTACCCACCATCGTACTTAAACTTATATACTTAAACTTATTACGATTTTCTGCTTAAAAAACAAACTGAAACTTTAAATCTCCAAATAGCCAACTCACTCTTCATTGTTTGTCACAACTCACCATTGTTTGTACTTGTGACAAATAATACGAGGTATAATGTAATCGGCCACGGTGACGGACAGAGACAAAAAATATTATTTTTGTCTTTGTCTTTCAGTTAGATTTTGTAACTGGTGATCTCGTTCTGTAAAATGTGTGGGAGAATCTACTGGTTTAGTGGTACTAAATTTAGAAATCTATGGTTTCATGTAAGTCCATCTACCAACCAAGTAATGCTACCAACATTGTACCGAAATGCAGACTTCCTTGAAACGCATTTATTTACATGTATCAGTGAAAACCGCATCTAAATATGTTAACTGTTCCGGAAATTAGCCGGAACAAACGCACAGATAAACATATTACAGAGTACTTTGTTATTTAATGAAAAAACAGACCATATAAAAATTACAGTTTTATTATTGTTGTATATGTATAAATTGATATTGATGATGATTATATTCCTTTATTAAAACAAATTGATAACAAATATTTATGTGGATGTAATTTTATGGAGATTTATCTGAACTTGGCTTTGACAACATTTCATTTATCTACACATGGTTACGTAAAAACTTTTATCAAATTAGGTATTCTGAGTTTCCCAGATAACGTCAGGGCACCGTGTACACCTAGGTACTTACAACTTGTCTACAGGATGACTAGGATATTCTTCCATCTTATTGACCCTTATTACTACCAATATGAATATGAACATGCCAATGACATCCATTCTAAGATGTCTATCTAGGTTCAGTTACATTTTAATGTTATTTTGCATTTTCATCACAAGGCAATTGATTCACTCCGGTTTCTTCTCATTTTATTAAAGGGCACTGTATACTGCTCATCTTCTGAATTTACCTCCTCCTCATCGTGGAACGGGGAGTGTATAAAACTCACCTACATAAAGAAAAAGCATAATAATTGATTTTAATAAAAATATGTGTTTTAAAATTAGCGTGAGCAAAATGCTCGTGGCCAAAAAGCTCGTGGAAAAAATGCTCTGCGATCATTCAGAGCGGCCACGCCTCCGATTTTTCAGAACTTGCGTTATGCGACAAATAGAAAAACTTCGATGACGTTATTCAAGTTTCAATTGACGTTACCGTGTGACGTGTGGAGAGGGCCAAAGTCTATACGCTCACGTGCAGATTATCAGACTTCACATACCTTTAAGATTATCATTTATATGTAAATAACTTTCAAGTATTCAAGTTTCCTCATAGTATTCTTTTAACAAAAGCAACTGATAAATAATAATTTATTTCGAAATGGGATTACACTTTAGAATGTTAATAGTTCACCATTGAGAGCAAACAGTGAAAAGCAGTGAAAGTAGCTTGTTATTTGAAATGTTTTGAAAAAAGTTCCTGAATTTGAATCCAATAAACATGGCAAAGATATTTGACGACCCTGTAGCGTAGTTAGTAGTGACTCTGTCTGCGAAGCTACGGGTCCCGGGTTCGATTCCTGGCCGGGGCAGATATTTATATGACAGATAAATATTTATCCTCGAGTCATGGGTGTTACAATGATGTCTAATTAACACCCGACGAAAAAAGAGTGGTGTTATAAGTTTGACGTGTCTGTGTAGTCTGTGTATCTGTGTATCTGTCTGTGTAACTGTGGATCTGTGTCTGTCTGTGGAATCTTAGCTCCGAAACGGATGAACCGTTTTCGATCTAGTTTTTTGTTTGAAAGGTGAATTAATCGAGAGTGTTCTTAGCTATATTTTGTGTAAATAAAACTGTAGGGGATTTCTTAAATTTTAATTTAAGATTATTTGTGTTGTCCATGCCATCCGCGACACAGGTGAATTCTACTGCAAAGGTATGGTGCCTAATGGTGAACGCAAATTAATCGGCATCGTAAGCGCTGTCAGCATCGCATTTGTATGAAATCATATGAGAGCCCGATGCGGATAACAGATGCCGACGCATATGTCACGCAGATGCCGACGCATATGTCATCAGCATATGCCGACTTACGATGCCGATAAATGGGCGTTTACCATAAGGGTGCATATGTTTTTTATGGTATTGTTACTTTGTCGCGAAACAATTTAACATCCACGTCACAAGGATGACTTGAGGATTTCTCCACACGAGCTCGTTGTAATGCAAACGAGTTGACTTGATGCAGTTGACCTCTTACAGTTCGCCGTTTTACTTTTCATGGTAATCATTCTGTTGTATTCAATAACAGAAATAATAACGAAGCGTGGGTTGAACACAGATTGAATGTCATTCTTGTGTTCGGAGGAATAGGGTGCCATTTTTAAACGCTTTTATTTAGCTTCACTTCGGAGCATCAAATCTTGTAACGTTAATTTGAATGACTTCCCTTTAATGAAAATTGATGAAATTTGGCAGACATGTGTATTTCCGATGACAATACACGAAAATCATATTTTAAACTAATTTTCATTGTTTATTTGTTGTTAAATTAAAAAAAACGATTTTCAGACTTTAGACGCATAATTCTCTATGTTCTATTTTACGTAGAGACTTGAAATTTTCACAACTTGTAGCTAATTTTATAAACTAAACATTATTGAAATAAAAGCGTTTAAAAAAAAATTTTTTTTTTCATTTGACTTATATATCATATATCTTTTTATTTCTCCATCAATCTGCACAGGAGTAGCGTGGTGGAGTATGCTCTAGGCCTCCTTAAAAGGAGAGACCTGTGCCCAGTAGTGGGCCATTAATGGGTTGAAGCCAATCTTTTTAATTCTAATAATAATATTAGTAACACCATTGCATAGGAATTACCGTAGATCCCGTGTTATTCTCTCTAATCTCTGTCCGAATCTACGATCGATACATGTAAAGGTTATTATTTACATACATATAATGTTATCACATGCATCCCTCTTCCATTAGGTACATCACACTATCAACATAAACAAAAGCCATTGTAGAGTCAACTTATAATGCATTGATGCTGTTTCGGGGTGAAACACGTGTTGTTGAATGCTGGTATGTATGTTAGTATACATACTCGTATATCTTTTGCGGAAAGAAGACAGGTATTAGGTACCTACACAAGAGTATAGATAGAAAGATGCCATTACTATAACCGCTAATCGAACGGTGCAAAGCACTGAAGACCATCCTGTAAGTCTGAAACTTGCCTGCAAAGAGAGAGGCTCTTGGGTTTCTTCTCGGGTCTGGTGTTAATGATGTCTTTGTGTCATACATTGCTGTACCTAGGTCACAACGAATTTTAGTACGGGAATATGAACAAGGAAGTATTATCCATAGATAACAGACTCGATCATGAGTACCGCCCGAATTAATCTGCCACTCAGTACAGAGCACAATGTCGAATAGAAAAAAATGCTAACAAAATCATCAGTAAAGGATCGTACTATAAAAGTATCGCAAAACAATTAAAGCACTTGGTATTTCGGGTGCAGGTCTGTCTATAAGCTGTTAGCAACAATTAATAATTGATAGGGGAAGGCCGGGCAAAATGGACACCTTAAGCTTTGGCAGGCTATAGGAAGGGAGTCGATACAGACAGATACAAAATAATGACTGAGTTTGAAACAGTATTTATTAAACTTTTTAATATAATTAACTAAAATATTGTACCATCAGTACTTGACTTAAAATTTTTAATAACATTAAACTTGGGACCGCTATCCGCTTTGCCCAATCCACCGGGTAAAGTGGATAGGCTCATAGGGTAAAGTGAACACATGGTTAATTAAGGAATGATTACCTAGGAATATAAAAGAAAATATATGCAATTAAAGGAAACAATAATAAAGAATACAACTAATCAGTCATCTAGCCGTGGTCACAAAGAAATATGCCATTTCCCTGGTAAGCCGTGCATTTCTCGTGGAAGTCATCCATTGCTTGCAGGAATTGCATTGGATCCAATCGTCAACCGCCTATTCGTTAATTTCTATATGTAAAATATTTTTCACAAAAATAGAACACAAATTTTTCATCATCTTCTTTGTCCTTAAATCCTTTGGCTTTAATATTTTTGTCATTTTATCAATTTTAGTTGTTTTGGTTTTTTGGTCGCTTTAGTAATTTTAGTAATGTCAGCATTTTTATTTCGCGTGGTTTTTGTTTTGGTATCTAAATCAGGGATGTTGCGGATGCGAATGCGGATGTTTAAGATCATATACATATGTCGGATCGCCGTGGCCCGAGACGTTGTGATTAATCCTTTGACAGTGTGTCCGACATTCTTTGGTTTTATGTCACAATGTCAGATACACTGTCAAAGAATTAATCACAACGTCTCGGGCCACATTATTCGACTTATAAGATCTTAAACATCCGCATCCGCATCCACATTCGCGTCCGCAACATCCCTGATCTAAATAGTTCTCTCAATAATTTGGCACTTGTTTTAAAACAAACTTAGTTTTCTGTTCGTCCTTTACAGGAGTGCTAGTAAGCACTTCAGACTTTAGAAATTTTCTTTTGCAGCTACCCACAGGAACATGAGCAGTTGGGAGTGCACTTATATTTTTGGTCTTAAATAAGATGTAGGCGTAGGAGTAGAAGATTTTTGAGTGGCGTTATATCTGAATGGATCTTCTTTGTCAGGTTTAGATATATTTGTGGGTAAAGTGGAATCAAGAAAAGTGATTATTTAAATGAACACTGTTGGGCAAAGTGGATACAGTGTCCACTTTGCCCGTGTTCGTTTTGCCCAACGGATACTTTTTTATTTTAATCTAATCTAAAATGAAATCCAGAAACAGAATCCCAATAAAACTAGCAGTATTTCTGCAAGGAAACATGCACTTTGAAGAGAGAATCAAGCCAATATAGTAATACTATATAAACATAAGTAATTACAAAATTACGTACCTTGAAAAGTCGTAAGCAATGTTCACTTTTTAATTTTTGTTAATTTTTTCGCAAACGACGCGTAACTATGCGATAGCTCTATTTGTATACGACTGAGGGGTGCGGGGAGCACCTCGTGGTAAGACGGTAGCCCGTTCGGGCCCGTCATTTTAAAATAAAAGGGGGTATCCGCTTTGCCTAGGCTGTTCACTATGCCCGGCCTTCCCCTAAGCTATGGAGGTCAGAGCGAATTGAAAACTTCCGGCAATTGGGAATATTGGGATGGACTATAGTCCCTGCGTTCGTAATTATACTCGCATTTCAGTTTTACATTAGGTTTTTCGGTTCCAGTATCGGAGAGCTGAAATATTGTGGTACTTGTGAGACCCTCGCTTCTCTTTTGCCGGCAACGCATTGTTGGCGTATTTGGCAATAATGTCCAATGGTCACCAATGATGCTCGTCTGTTTTTTGTCGGCTGTATACAAAATAAAATCGCATTAAGTTTGTAATACTGACATGACGTCAGATCATTTTTATGTAAAACTGACATATTTTCTAAGATCAAAGAGTCAATGTATCTTGTATGCACCGCGAGTATTCATCCCTTCGTTGTCAACATCCTTCCGGTACGGACGACGCGATTTACTTCGTCTTTCATTTTTCATTACGCGTACCGCGAAGGGCTGTGAGAAATTGCCCGCGTGGGTGTTTCCGTTCGATTATAATGTGTGTGTCTTCAAGTCAAAATAGGCTTTTACTAAGTTGGTGTGTTTTATCATCTTACCATCAGGTAGTTTTTTAATCAAAATTCAAAATTCAAAAACTGAAAATTCTTTATTCATGTAAGGTATCTTTGATACACTTATACACGTAATTTTTTTAAATCTACCAGCTTTTCGTAAATGTGCTTTGTCATGGAGAAGAAAAGCCGTAAAGAAACTCGTCAAGCATTAACTTACTTATTATTAAAAAAAGTATCTGGGACTACAGTCTAACAGGAATCGATTAAATGGGCATCGCACTCGGCACCTTTATTACCATAACAGTGCATTAATGAGATTGGCCTTCGACTTTTGACCTCGAATCGATCATATTTAGACCAAGTCCAAAGTCATCAAATATTTGGGTCAGTTCGTGCCCTGGGTATGTTCAGTGCCGGATTTATATTTTTTATGACTGTAGGCCAATTTGTTTCCGCCGCCTCATTTACCTTTCTAAAATAAAAATTTTCCATTCATAGCAAGGAAGGCACTGAATTAGTCACTAAGAAAGTGCGTAAAAAAACAAGAATTACAATTTTTTACGACATTTTAATAGCAAAATAATCTATAATATATCATCTTCTGAAATCTGCCGCCCCTAGGACGCTGCCGCCCCTAGGCCGCGGCCTATACGGCCTATTGACAAATCCAGGACTGGGTATGTTGAGTTAGTTCAATTGCAACATATTTTAATTTGTTTATTTACGCTTTTTCCCTGAAAATATATTTTTATATCGTAGCCTGACTTCTGGCACTAAAGGCTGGTTAACGAGTCTACCATTGTCTCCGAAATCAAGTTTATCTTTTATTATAAAGTCAGTAACTTTTATTATAATAAGCAAATGATTTGATGACGTGTCTGTCTGTGTATGTGTGTGTGTTTTGGCTTGAGACACAGAAGACCACAGACATGTATATTCTTGATATTATGTCTGTGCAGAAGACATAATGCTTGAGAGTCAGTTCTTTTCTCTTTCTATGCTCTTTCTTGTATGGCAACGCATCGGTGATGCAACTATTTGGTGGGAATGTTTTATTCCCATTTAGCAGGATTTTATTTCTTTTAAAATTTAAAGTTACTTATTCCAAGTTTTTTAACAATTTTGGAAAATTTAACTACGCCATCGCAAGTAAATCATTGCTATGAGTGATTCGGGAAGAAAAAGAAACTCCCAAAGGGACAGCAC